>CM052445.1:53486564-53502558 GCA_028533085.1 Varecia variegata | reverse complement strand
CAGAAAAAGAGAAAAGAATGACTCCACCTGACACAAGTACACTATTTTTATTCTAAAGTGCTTTCATATCCTTTCTTTTTGCCAATTGATCTACCCAATAGCACTACAATGAAAGCAGGGCCTCAACTCTATTAAACAACAAGAAAGAAACTAAAGCTGAGAATGAAAGGAAGGAAAAACACTAACTTTTAAGAGAACCTAATATGTATACTCTGCACTTTTTCGGGGGTTTTGTTTATCTACAGAAGATATTTCATTTGAGCTTCACCTGGGCCTCATGAAGTAGGTATCTCCATGTGCAGAGATGAGGAACAGACTCGTCTAGAGTCATACAGCCAGGACACTATGCAGCTGGAATCCAAAGGCCTCTATTTTCTCCTTTAACCACTGTTTCTTTATTATTAAGAAAACTTATTGTTTCCATTTAAAAGAGAGGAAAAAAAAGCAGCTTCTCAAACTTCCTATGCTTTCTCAGAATACAGCCCATTTTAATGTCAGATACAGACATTCTCAATTACAGTTTATTCTTTTTATTTATTAGGTTCTACTCAGTGATTCTTTTTTCAGGGAAAAATAGCAAACAGCTGTTAAGTAATTACTGCAATCATTTCAGAGTTACAGAACTGACTTTGATCACAAGCGTCTTAACGAAAGTTGAAAGGGGCATACGCAAACATTTCAAGCCAACCTTTAAATTCTACTCTATGCATCTAAAGAGCTAGAAAGGGAGGCTCACAGTATTTAGCTGAAATTATTTATGAAAAAAAAAATTTTAATATAGCCTTTCAATTTAATCTCATGAGGCTAGACCCAGACAGGCACCATTTATCATTCAAAGTTAAATACAACACAGAAATGACCGTGCAAAGCAAAGTGCACGAAAATACTATTTCAGAAACTTTGCAAATGAAAGAAGCCAAAAGCAACAGTGATAAGGAGAAAGAGACGCTGACTTACTTTTCAAAAGCTGAGTGAACATGTGAAATTCCCTCTCTCACTCCGGTTCAGGGTACAACTGCTGAAGGAGGCAGCCAGTGCCAGGCACACAGGCCTCCCTGCCAGTCTCAAAACGCCAATTAAGTTTTATTGCAGTCTGCCGTCCTCCACCATGTCTACCTCTTGCATGTGAAGCCTCTTGTGCAAAAGTAGAAAATAAAGTAGCCCTGGAATCCACACACCTTTCTTCCATTATCACAGCAATCAGATTAGCCTGAGGGACAAGCCCAAGCCCACTGCCAGACGATTCCAGAAGAGTCAGAAGCACAACACTTAAAAAAAGGAAGGTATCTTCCCCCCAAGACTTCAGTTAAATGCATATGTCACCCCTTTGTGGGGTGGGGGAAAGACTTTAGCACTTACCAAAACGGGCACATTCCCTAAGCCGGCTGAAAGAAAAATAAAAAAAGGGAAACAGAATTCATTAAAAATAAAAAAGACAAAGACGGTGAGAATGAGCGTGCTTTCCTGAAGGCACAGTTGCTAAGAGCGAGGGCAAGCCCAGCTCAGTGCCGTCAACTGCGGGGGTGCAAACAGGAGATGCTGAGCTTTTTGAAAAGACAAACTTCTGCTCCAGCCCTTTTTCTGAGATCCAGCTTATTAAGAAGACAGCTTTAAAATTCTACAACCGGTGGAGCCCTCTGCTTGAACCAGAGCTCTCAGAAGAACAAGCCTCAACTGATGTCAACCTGGGTTTCAGTGAAAATTACCGAAATGAAGGAACTGTTTCATTTCAAAAGGTAATCAGATGAAATCAATGTTTAGTCATTTAAAGACTGACTTTAGAACACTCCTAATTAGGTCTCCAAGACAGCACAAGCAATTCTGATGGCAGAAGAAAAAACAGAAAACAACAAAACCTTTGTGGTCTGTTTTCTTATGACATGCAAAGGAATCATCGTTCTTAAAAGTTTTAGAGGTCTTCTGATTTCAACAAACTTGCTGTGTGTCATAGAGAAAATACTTGATTTCTTTCAGTCTCCCCATCTTCCATTGTCCAGTGTGTGGAGTTCAGCACTACAGAGTTCAGTGGCTTTATGGAAGTGACCACCCCACACACACAAGGTCAAGCATAACATTCCCTGATGCCTCCTCCACCATGAGTGGTGTATCCTATGACAAGCGTGGCATGCCTGTACATTCTCATCTCTCGTTTTTCCTTAGGACTTAGTAGGTACACAGGACCTACCATGGCTGATCAGGCTCTGGGGGCTTTTGGGTTTGTTTGTTTGTTTGGAGATTAAAAATCCCTTTCATCAAAGCATTTACCATCTGTCTGGACGGTCATAACCAGTTAATTCATCAAGGATGCCAAATACAGGGTCCCAACTTCAAAAAAGGAAAGGGGGGAAAAAACCTTAATATCATCTAGCCCAAGTGCCTCATTTTGCAGATAAGGAAACTGAGTCTCAGCTCCAGGAACTAATTAGTGAGAGAGGCAAGATTAGAGACCATGATTCCAAGTCTAATGAGAGGTAAGATAACAAGTTCTGTAAGGAGAGAAAGCTGGCCTGGAGCAAGGGCGGGGAGAGGCCTGGCAGTTGGTGGGAGTTTGCTAAGTTTGTTAGGGGAGAGGTCCGGGCAGGTGTTCATAAAGGGGCAGGAACAAGGGCAGCACGAGGTGAGGACGTGATTAGTGGTGAGGGCCCAGCCTGCTGAAATGCGGGCGTTCTCCTTGGGAGCTGGGGGAGGAAAGTCTGGAAAGACCCGAGGGGTGAGACAGCAGAAGCCCACCCACCCCCCAGGGCAGGGGGCACAGGGCAGGGGAAGGCAGGTGAGCCCAGGACTCCAATCCCAGCCTTACTTTAAGGCTGTGCAAAGTGAGGAAGTGACTCAAAAGCCCTGCCCGTGGATCCCTTCACCTGTAACACTGGGACAGTGGACAGCACCAAGCACATCTCATAACTCTTCCGAGAGTTAAATGACCAAGCAGAGGTGTGGCTGTTGGTTACACATGCACACCCTGCGCGGGTGTAGGATATGACAATGAACAAAAGCAAAGGAGGCCATGCCCCCCGCCCCTCGCAAGGAGCTCCCACTCTACGTGTAGGAGGCCAAAACTAAGCAGGTAGACAAACGAGAAAATTTTCTGGCAAGACGTGCTAACGCAGAAGACAAAACGTGGTTGAGGATAACCCTGGAAGCTGCCCGAGCACCTCAGCAGTGTGCAGCGGAGCCTCCCTGGACTGGAGATCCACACCTCCTCCTCGAGCAAAGGATAAAGCGATAGAAGCCTTGGGAGCCATGAAAGCTCCAGAGTAAAGCAGTGACAAGGCACCAACACAAGACAGGCACAAGAACTACTTCCTGTGATGACTCTCTTTGAGGTTGAGTTCTGTCTGCTCCCCCGAGGGCCTTCTGGACTTCTGCCATCGTCCACCCACCTGCCACTGGCCAGTCCTGCTGACCCTTCCACAGACACTAGGTGTCTTTTTGTCACCTGTGAGCACCTTTCCCAAGCGTTTTCACCAGGGCTGCTCAAAAGCAGCAAAAGATGGCCCCGTTTCACTTCCCCTGCTCTGCCTATAGTGACACTAATGAAATTACATGAACCGAACGAACACCTGGGGAAGAAACCAGCTGCTTCATCGCACTACTCAGTAGGAGCAGTGCTGTTTACCAGCCAGGTCATGAGGGCGGGACACACAGAACCTTCCCAGGGACCTTTAGGGGAGAAGGCCCTGGCGACTGGAGGGAGGGGGGATGTTATTAACCCTTGCCGGGAATCACTTTGTTTCACAACCTCTGGTTGGAAGACAAAGCTGCATATATCACAAACCACAGGGTGAGGCTTCTCTGCACAGCGTTTTCCACATAAAGATGATAAAGCACCACGCAAGAAGTTACCATAGATATTGTTTTCGAACTTTCCACTCTGCAGAGGAAATACCTAAAAAGACTATCCAAGTGCAACAGCAAAGGTGGCTGTGGAACCAGCTACGGCATGGAAAGATTGTGGAGCTCACTGCCAAGGCCTTTCAAAAGGTTAACCTCTTAAATAATGATGTTTTAAAGTCTGTAAATAACGACAGACAACCATGGAGAGTATGGTTTGGTTCTCTGTGCCGTGACATAGTCACAGGATTTGCATTTAAAATGACTACTTTGCCTGTCTCCATATTTTAAAACAAAAGCAGTAAGAAAAGGCCCAGGAAATCCAAACCCCAGGGAAAGACATGGTTGTCCCCAAAGGAAACTGCAGGGACTTCTGGCCACGTGCCCCGCTCCTCTGCGTGCAAATACAGCTGACCAGTAAGAATTCACTCACTGGGGACACCCATCAAAGCAGGGATCACGTGCGGGTGAGGAGGACACATCCAGGGTCAGACAATGGCCTTGATAAATTCTCAGCAGAAAGTTTTGGGCCAGAGTTTTAAAGCAATTACGGAGAGACTGGTCTCTCGCAATCCTGCAGTCATTTTCCTCCTCTGATCACTGAGGAATGAGTCACCACGGCGGGCCCTGACGCCTTCCAGCTGCGGGACGGCCTGGCTGTGGCTGTTCTTATACAGCATAAGGTAGCAATTTAGAATCAGCTCCATCAATAAAAACGCTGATATCTGGCTTTCTTACAGCCAATTAAGGAATACATCTGTTGCCCAGGGGTTGAGAAGGAACATTCTGACCAAACTAGAAAAATAAAAATAAAGCAAGAATGGATGAGGCATGTGAAAACTAACAATGGCATTAATTCTACTTGTAAAATAAACTCACTCTAACATTCAGTCTGTAAACATTTAATTAGTACCCACTATATGCCAGCACTGTGCTAGACACTAGGGATACAGGTAACAGGCAGGACCCCTGCCCTGAGACACTGGCAATGCAGTGCAAATGCCCATTGGTACTATTAATCATGTGTATTAAGCTCTTAGCATGTGCCAAGAATTGTTCCAAACACTTTATTCGTATCAACTCTTTTTTATTCTTATATAGCATAAGGTAGGGTTTATTATTAGCCTCATTTTATAGAGGAGAAAACAGATACAGAGAGAGTAAATAACTTGTTCGAGCTGAACAACAATCAGTAGAAGCTGAATTTTAACCCAGGCAGTATAGCTCCACCCTGGTAGGTATATGAGTAAAGAGTTCTGCAGGAAGGAAGAAAAAAAACCCAGCCACTGCCTGAGGAAGTAGGCATCTCGGTAAAACTGATAGGGCTTTTGAGGATGTATAGGAGTTTACTGGAAAGAATAAGAAAGGTTCCTTCCAGACAAAGGGGTTACAAAAACAAAGCACAGCCATCAGAAATAATTAAGAAAAATAATTTTAAAAGATGAAAACACACTTTTATTACTACTTCTTAGGCAGGAAGTTCTTATATAGTTCCTAGCTAAATAGTAGCTAGGAATGGAGTCGTGATGTTGTCTGGTGTCGGGAAACTGAAATACTGCAGTTGAATACAACACAATGATCCCTGTAGTTAACACATGTGCCAGCTCCTCAGTCCAAATGGTTATGGGAACACCATTTAACAGAATGTGTTGCTAGAGACTTGGGCTCAGAAGTCTTTAACAGTACCAAATAGGAAACACTGAAACTAAATACCTTGCTGAACCGGTCTGGTGACAAAGAGAGAAAACTGGGGAGGGGCCCCATGTTCCAGAAGGCCTCAACATATCCTACAATCTTAGATTAGCAAGGGCTTTGTTCACCAAAATACGAAGATGTTCCCAAGTGCTTGAAAGATGTGAACGCCACAACAAGAAAATTAGAAAGACACAAAGGTTGTTTGCAATGTGCGATAAATTGGTGGTTTTAAACATAGCTATTTTGAGTTGATCTTTGAGACACTTAATGTTAATTCTCACTCTCTGAACACTGTTCTTCGAAATAATTGACTGAATCATATCCCATAAATAATTAAATGAAGGGTCACCAACGCTAATGCCCACTATTAAATTTCAGTCATTCTAGCCAACAGGAATAATAGACAGATAGATTGTCTCCACTTTAAAAACAGGTGTGTTCCCAAAGTTTGTTTATAAGTTGGCTGCTTGGGATTTAAGAGTTATTTTCTTCCCCCACAAACAATATTAGATGTGATGTCTGGTACCCAAAAAACTAGATCCGAGGTGTGCTAAGAGTTCTCCGGACCTGACCAATGTGAAGGGAAATGCACTCACAGCTCTAGCAAGCCGGACATGCACCGCTTCCTCTCTAGCCTGGGGAACAAGACATGCTCCAGCTGCACCTAACAGGTGGTGGCTCCTCGACCTCCAGCAGGGGCTATTTGAGGAGGAGGCTGTGGAGAGGAGGCAGCAGGGGCTCCAACTGCAGAGAGGGGCCAAGGCTGCTGGCGCCTCCTCTGCCTGGCTCCCAGCCACCACGCTGCCCCTTCCTGGCCCCTGGCACAGTGGGTCTCTTCATGTCTAGGGCTGCCGCACTGTGGGCTTGGGTCCAGGCTGTTCTACACCCCACACCCCACCCTCTGAGGCTGCAAACATGGTCTCTTCTGATTTCCAGCCGTGAAAACACACACATGGCTCTTTGATGATTTTCTCAGGACTTTTCTTGCTAGTAATCTGGACATAAGTGGGACACACCCACATCAGTGTAAGAGAGGAATTGCCTGTGATAAGCAGATTAAACTGGGATCCACCCACAAAACCACTCTCCCCTCCAATTAAAAGGTTGTATGTTACATACATAACATTTACATGCACATGTGTTATGTATGTACTTGTACATATGAAGGTCATAGTAAAATTCAAGTGGCGAGACCACTGACAGCAATGGATGGGCGGTTCACACATAAATCTAAAACCCAGGGAGGTGCTGACACGCAGGCCCTCCGGCCACGTCTTGTCACTGAACTCAGAAATGAGATGACTTCCCCCCATGCCAAAGGCTGCCCAGACCCTTGGGTTCACAGATACACCCCCAACTTACTGGAACTTCAAATGCCTCCTGGGTGTCATCCAGCATCTGGATTTTGATGGACACGAGTTTCCCTGAAGGGGTTGGGGGCGGCTTCTGTCCACGTTCCAAGGTACTGATACCCGAATTCTCTGGGGCCCCCAGCCGCGATCCTGGGGTCGGCCTCTGCTCTATTTCTCCCATGATGAAGAGTCGCTTATAGAATATCTGCAGGAAGCAGTGAGAAAGAGAAACACATCAGAAGAGGAGCCTCTTGTACACCACTTAAGCGGTTCATCATCTTCTGCCCTTGATACAGGAGTTCCCCTGGACCACACCAGGGCAGGGAAGCGCTGTCCCCTGCACAGGAATCACACACGGTGAGGCTTCGGTTCACTCCCTTACAATGTCACCTCTGAGCACTCAAGGCATGGAAATATTTTTGCATATTTAATACTTTTGCATATTTTTGCATAGTGTTGCATATTTTATTCTTTTCTAGTTTTACAGTCAGCTCTTAATTATTCAGCGTCTACAACGAGCAAGGCAGTACTTTTTACACATTAGTCTGGTGGGAAGATGATAAACAGTGCCTAAGCCGTATCATTAGCATCCATTAATTACCTTTTATGGGCAGAGTAACATACTAAGTAACGTGGGTATTATAAAGATAAACAGGCAAAGCACACACTGCGGTGCTGGAGCTTATAATCTGAGTGAGGAAATAAACGCACATTCACTACAGACACAGGCAGCATAAGGCAGGCTCTTTTTTCTCAATTTCTACTGCTCGATTCTATTACGATAACCTCCTAATTCATTTCTCTCCTGCCACCCACCCCTCCAACTGTTCCTGCTTTCCCAAAAAGCCATTCTATATACTGCATTTAGTGTAGACAAAGTTATTTTCCTAAAAACACAAAACTATCCTCTTTTCTCCCCACATAGTCTGCATGTCTCCCTCCCCTCCCCCTGCCTCTGTCTCCAGGTCTTCACATGCATGGTGCTCTCTGGCTGAATGCTTCGCCCCCTTTCTCCACCTGGAAACTTCCACTGCTTTAAAACTCAGTTCGAGTGTCATGTTCCGACACCTGGGGCAGAGTGTACGTGCCATTGTCCCCTCTGCTCACGACTGTGTCAGAGCCCCTGTGTGTTTCCTGCCTACCTACCCCATGGCACTATGATCACCCAAGAGCAGGAACCAATCTTGAACATTCTTTGCATCTCAGCACCTCCCTAGGCACAACGGCTGGCATAGACTGGCGTTCAATGTTGGTGGCTAACGACTGGACCACTCGGCCAGTACATTTATACATGACTGCGTATTAAGTGTCAGAAGAACACAAAGGAATGAGATTTCCAGATGAGATGAAGTGGTTAAAGCAGAGGCTTCCACTATGGAGAAGGTGGGAACCGAACTCACTTTGGTCTCAAATGTTCGATAGTACTTGGAAACAGACAGGAGACACGCAACGAAAAGGCATTCCAGGGAAGCGGAACAGCATCAACAGTGTTACGGGACAGAAGTAAGATGGCGCATGGGAAGGAGAGTGAGAATCAGTGCCGAAGAGTTAAAGATGTATTGGGAAATAGTCTGAAATCAGATAACAGAGGACTTCAAATGCCTGGCTAAGAAACATGGTCTTTACCCTCTAGGCAGCATGGAGCCACTGGGATAAGAATAAAGGCACAACAAAAAAAGAATTACAGAAAGATGAGCCTGAAGATGGTATAAACTATGGAAAAAGAGAGATGGGAGAGTGGGGGCTGGGGCGTCCAGTTACAAAGGGACCACAACAATGAACACTTGATGTGACAACTTGGACAGCAACAATGGAAATCAAAAGGTGGTTAATTTTTCCGACTTGGTGGAAAAATTAACTCGATGTTGTTAAATGGTTAGCGGAAGAGGAGACAGAAAGCCAACAACGATCAGAAAGTTTTAAACTGGGGCAGAAGGGAGGAGGCAGGAGGGGACAGTGTGAGAGTTGGCTTTGGGACACTGTTCAGGGTTATAAAGGGACATCCCATAGGCTGTCGAGGAGGTGGGGCTGGATCTGGGCTATGGCCCAGGGTCCACCTTGCTGCACCCGTGAAAACTGTGAGGATGAATAAAAGTGGCTGAATGTGGAACCAATAATGGGAAAAGAACTGCCATGCCCAGTCATGAGGGTCATTGGAGAAAAAGGATGGGAAAATGGAACGGGGAAGACAGACCCAGGGGGCACTCACCGACAAAGATGCCACAGAAAGGCGCCCACGGAGCTACCTGTGGAGCCAGACAGAGCTGAGTGCTGCATCTCACTCACCTCTGAAAACAAGTCACCCTCTAACTCTTCCCTTCAGGAAAACCCATCAGGTTGTAAATCTCATTTTATAGGGTTTTCTTGCCCAACTCATTCTTGTCCTCCTGAACAGTCAGGTCCCCACAAGTTTCCCAACAAATTTCTCACTCTCTTCTTAGTGAAACCTCAAATGTTCTCACCACAGACATGAGGGCTGGCCCTGAGGTCTGCAGATCAGAAACTATGGGGTCACATCAACAACCTGGCTCGGTGACTCAATCACCAGGACCTAAAAAGACGTGTCCTTCAATCGGACAGGGAAAGGTTGGGATCACTGTCCAGGAGACACCTGACTACTTATATCTCCCACTCTCACCTTCCCTAATGACTCTCCACCACAGCCTTTTAAACATCATTATTCATTCCTTGCATAATCCTTTATGATTGGGCTTCTACGACAAGGCAATGCTGGTTTCAGACCAGCCTTTCTGAGAACTCCTCCCCCTTTTTTGAATGCCTGATTTCACAGATCTATTACACAAATGCCCTTCTCATTTCTGCCCCAAATAAGCTTTCTCACCAAAGTAGAAAAGAGATCAATACTGGTTCAATGAATCAAATGTGGGTGGTGACATATTCATTATGCAGTCAGTTGTGTTCAAAATAATCTTCATAAGTCAGGTAAAATTACTTCCATATACATTTTCTGTTTATTGTCTCATGGCTAAAAATAAATGCAACCTCCAGAGAAAACTATGTCATCAGTCAAGTTCACCCTCCCTGTTCCCAGACTCCTCTGTGCACTTCTCCCTACTTTGCTGTGAATCCCCCCTGCCCCTCGCCTCGCCTCATCTTCCCTGCACTCACTAAAAATGGACAGGCCGTGCGCTTGGTCATTAGTGCTGGGCTTTGCTCAGCTTCCTACCTCTGAGTGGCCTGGATGTGGCTCCAGTGACCACACAGGGAGCTCATGGCAGGAAGCAAGGGGTCTATTCCCCCACGTCAGTCACCCCAGCTCAAAGGTGCCAGGTCCCTCCCCACAAATACATTTTCTCCTTGTCCTACCTAAGCAAAGAGCAAGACCCGTCATCCTCTTTTCTTTCCCTCTTGCCAAAGATCCCCCAGTAAATATATATTCTAATTTTTAGTGCCTTGTCCTTTAAAAATCTCATTGAGTTAGCAATTAACAGATATTTCACACCTTCACTTCCTTTTTCTTTAGTCCTCCAATGACCTCATGCCTGTATTATTTCCACTTCTGGATACTGACGTTTTAACAAAGTATGCCACGCTTTCTTTTTGTTATCATACTTGCATGCAGTGCTGTACATGGAAAGGTCTGTTTAATTTAAGCATAAATCCAGCCAAGAGTTTTGAGTTGAGGATCCTAAGAACGCCAAGGGGGCATCTCAGGAACGCTGGCAAGTCATAAATGGGTAACCACAATGCTCGGTATCTAAACTGGTAAGCCCAGTAACACATGTCATCTTCTAGGTAAACAAGTCTAAGAAACCTAACGCTATAAATATTAATCCAGAGTACAAATATTAATCCACACTCTATTCTGACTTTAACCTCCATTGACTTCCTCGGACCTCTGAATTCCTTGAGGAATAGTCAAAGTAAAGGAGACTAATATTTCTTTCTTTCTGATGTATTACTAGTAGGTGATCATTCCTGACCTCAAAGTAAAAACTATTTTTCAAAACTACTTTATTCCTTAGTTCTATTTGAAAAGTTGCTTTAAAAAAGTGCCAAGGCTTTTAAGCAGAGAAAAGATAAAAAACTAGAGTTCTCTTGTCATAAGATCCTGACTTAAAGACTTCCTCTTGGAATTCACCCAAAAACAATAAGTAGTAGGCAAAAAAAATGCAAATTCCATCCCTAAGGAAACTAGAAGACATCTGTAACCCTAAACCACAAAATGTGAGAAAGAGTTGCCAAACTGCAGTGAAGGTCAGACGGAAGAGAAGGAGAATGCTTGCAGAGGCTGTGCATGCTGCAGATCTCAGATGAAAACGACAGACACATTCCCCCAAATAAGTAACAAACCAGCAATTACTTTCTTGGAACAAGGACAGATGTGCAGCTTAGCATGAACAGCTTCCCTGGGCACAGTTCGATATGAATGAGAAACCACACAGGCAGCCATATTTGTAGGAAGCAGTCTATTGCTGAGGCAAGGTGACAAGGACAGAGACCGCATTAGGAATTCCCCCAAGGTTTACTGCCAAAGTCTAAGCAAACAAGGGAAAAGCAAAGGTTGAAAAGATCACTCACATACATACACACACACACACACACACACACACACACACACCCCACCTCAGGTCATAAGGATTGCTATCAGCATGGGACGTGGCTCTGTCTGCTGACCCACCTGAGACTCCTGCAAATACCTAGTTCATAAAGAACTCACCTAGTAACAGAAAAAAAGACCTTTATGAAGATGCTTTAAGAAAAAAATGAAATCAAATGACAAATCAACACCCAAAGAAATATTACATCCAACAAACTGAAATTTTGCCCAAACGTATTATCATAAATTAGAAAACTTCATGAAATAACTGATTCCATAGACAAAAACATAAGAAGATTTACAAGAGTTCAGGGAAGCTATGGGAAGGCATTGGCAGGAAATAAAGAATGAGAAGGGAAATGGAAGAATTATTGGGATAAAAATATCACCAAAATGCAGACAGATGAGAAGGAGCTAAAAGGAAAGATGCATTGGTGAAAATACAAGGGATTTGAGGGCAAAGATCGAGAAAAGTAAGCAGATATTTAAAACAGAGAGAACTGATAGATATGGAAGACAAAGAGAGGTGGATCCAACATACCACAATCAGTGTCCCTAAAGAAAAAAAAAAATTAAAGAATGGAACAAAAAAAATTTTAAGGCATAATTTAGGAAAACATGTCAGAAATTAAAGCTAATTCTCCATAATAAATGAACATACCCTATCCCAGGAATAACTACCATAAAATGATCACCATCATGGCATTTCCTGAGTCATCACTGGTGTTCAAAAATTAGAAAGGAATCATTTGGGCAAAATGGTCAAATAAAATATGAGGGGACAAAATTTCAGATTTGTTCACAGCAACATTCAAGGCTTAACAGCCAGAAATGTCCCCAAAGAAATATAAAAGAACAAAAATTTTAAACATAGCCAAACTTCCATTCAAATATAATAGCCAAATATTTTAAATAGGCAAGAATGCAGAAGAATGTTAGCCAAGTTCTTCTTGAAAAAACTACTGAAGGATAAACTTCAGCAAAACAAGAAGTTAGTGGTAAAAGAATGAAAAACAATTCTTAGTAAACTTTAAATTCATTTATACTGTAAGAAAATGATTAAAATAATTGTACTGGCTGCAGAATATCACATGACTCCTGACAACGTACAAATAATACAGCTAAAAAAATTAGTAGAGAAAGGAAGAGAAATGATGAGAGGCATTGTAAGTTAGCTATTACTTCATGTTTTAAAACTGATAACAGAATTTAAATCTCCAAAGATGTACAGATGGTTAATAAGCCCATGAAAAGATGCTCAACATCATTAATCATTGAGAAATGCAAATTACATCCACAATGAGATATTTCACACCCACTATAATGGCTATAACAAAAAAGACAGATAACTATTATCAAGAATTTGAAAAATCTGGAACTCTCATCCCTGCTAGTGGCTGGTGGTAACATAAAATGGTACAAAGACTTTGGAAAACATTTTGGCAGTTTCTTAAAAATTTAATCATAAATTTACCATAGAACCCGGCAAACCCCTCCCCTAGTAACCCAGCAATTCCATTCCTATATATCTCCTCCACAATAGATGAAAACATATATCTACATAAGAACTTGTATGCAGATGTTCATAGTCAAAAATTAGCCAAGCGGATAACCCAATAACCCAAATGTTCATCAACTGGTGAATGGAGAAACAAAATGTGATACATCCATGCAAGGGAACATTGTTCCGCAACAAAAATAAACAAAATGCTGACACGAGCCACAACATGGATAAACCTCAAAAACATTTTGCTAACTGAAAGAGTCAGATGCAAAAGACACCAAAGCACATGATCCTATTTATATGAAATATCCAGAAAAGGCTTTACCCAGAGGATAAATATTCAGAGAGTAGTTGCCTGGGGCTGGGGCAGGAGCTGGGATTGACAGCAAAGGGTATGAGAGACTGGAATCTTTCTGGGGTGACAGCAATGTTCTGAAACTAGATTGTGGTGAGGGTCACACAACTCTGCAAATTTGCTAAAAACCTTTATATGCCTGAAATAGATTAAAGTTATAATTTGTATAACTCATACCTCAATAAATCTGCTAAAAATGTCTGTGTGTCCATGAATATTCTTGTGAACACACACAACCTCCCTGGAGGGACAGAGAAGTACCTGGTAAGAGAGCTGACCCCAGTGAGGCAACCCTGGTCAGGGATGACAGTGAAAGGGACTGGGAACCCACTTCTCACTGTATGCTTTTTCTGACCTCTTTAATTTTGTACCATACGCATATATTACCTACTCAGAAGTAATTAAACAATTTAAAAATTTTACCTGCTGAAAGCACACCATCCTGCTGCCTACTCCAGCCCATTTAGAGCATGAATCTAACAAGAGGAAATCAGTGAAGGGAGGCAACTACCAATCAAAACAGGTTGATGAAGAGGAACTTTTGGCAGGACAGTTTTTGTTTTCCCTTCCCGGATGTATTTTTTTTTTAACATTTTCTCATCTTTTTCTTTTTTTTTTTTTTTGAGACAGTCTTACTCTGCCCTCCGTCCTCCTCCCTCACCGGGTAGAGTGCAGTGGTGGCATCATATAGCTCACTGCAACCTTAAACTCCCGGGTCTCAAGCGATCCTCCTGCCTCAGCCTCCTGAGTAGCTGGGACTACAGGCATGCGCCACCATGCCCAGCTAATTTTTACTACTTTTAGTAGAGACGGGGTCTCACTCTTGCTCAGGCTGGTCTCAAACTCCTGAGCTCAAGTGATCCTCCTGCCTTGGCCTCCCAGAGTGCTAGGATTGCAAGTGTGAGCCACCACACCTGGACCCCTTTCCAATTTTAAACAACAAGCAATTAAAAAATTCCAGGTTAAGGAAAATTTGTAGCAAGTTGTTATTCACAGGAGAAGCCCAAGAGGTAGATTTGCAGGAAGCTGGGTTCTGGAGTCCCTAAAGCACTTCTAAGCAAAGAAGTGTGTGTTTGCCATTCTGTGGGGACGAGAATAAAGCATGTCTGACACTCAGGAGAGCAAAGCACAAAGGGTGTGTGATAAATCCCCACGAGCTCCCTTCATGTGGCTCTGCACTTAGGAGCTGAAACTTCCCATGACAAAGCCACCTTGTGCTACTGTTCCCTGGGGAGCCCCAGGAGGAGGGGAGGGAAGAGATAAAGCAGAAATACTGCCAGCCAGGCAGCTCCTCAAGAGCACAAGCCGCTCAGTCTGGCTTTTCACAAGGAGTCAGATAAGGGGTTTGAGAAAGTTCAAAAACAGCTATCTGTGCGGATAGATTTGCTTATTTCCAAAAAGTCTGTGAGCAAGAGAAAACAACTGCAGATCAACTGTTTTACATCAACCAGACACTTCAAATAGAGGAGGAACTCTTCAGCCTGTTTGATCACTTGGGAAAAGGAGACCAGGATATTAGCTGTCCACAAGTAGGGGTGCCCTTATGTCACCAGCAAGAAAGGAAACAAGAATTAGCTGCAGAAACTAAATAAAGATTATTTCTTTACCGTCTCTTCTTGGCAACCACTGTAAAAAATATATATATATTTTTTTTTAATTAAATAGGCTATCTTTAATAACCTCAACAAATCTCCAGAAAGTACTTCAAGGGAAACTCAGGGCAGAATAGAAATTCTCCGATTTTTATCACTTTCATAGAGGTTATTTCAAATGTCCAGTTTTAACCATATCCCTTTCTACTCAGAAACTTGAGTCTAATCAGGATCAAGTTAAACGTAAAAATTCCCAGCAAAGCATTTCAATGATCTGCCATAATGGCTCTCCTTCCAACTCAACACTTCCTAATCCCCTGGACTCCGCTACACAGCGCACCTGCCTTCTCCCGGCTCTGTGCTTTTGCCGTTCTGATTCTTCCTAACATACTCTCTTCAAGTTGGTTCATGGGGACAAAGATCGAGTTAGAAGGAATAAGTTCTAGTACTTGACAGTATATCAGGGAAGTTACAGTGAATGATAATTTACTGTGTATTTCAAGATAGCTAGAAGAGAAGATTGGAATGCTCCCAACACAAAGATAAATATTTGAAGTGACAGATATCTTAATTATCCTGATGTGATCACTGCACATTGTATACAGGTATCAAAATATGACATGTACCCAAAAAATATGTGTATCAATTTTTAAAAAGGAAAAAAAGACTAGAAGGGGAAAAAAAAAACACAACCAGAAAAGAAAAGAAAATAATCTCTTCTCTAGCCAGCTCCAGTATCACCTACTCCAGAAAGCCTTTCTGATCTACTCTTTCAGGGGGGAGAAAAAAACCCTCACTTTATCCTTCCTGGAGTTTTGCTTGTATTTGGCTAATAATTCACATGCTTTCCAGACCTTTCCCTTTTCCCTAATTGCCAGGTAGATTACAGGTCCTGAGGGCCAGGGAGGGGTCTCCCTTACAAGGGAGTGTGACATCTCTTGTTTCTGTGAAAAACACAGCCTTAGGCTCAAACTTGGGGGTCCTGGACTCAGGAACTGTGAGAGCAATGGCACCTGGAAGGCTTGTGAAAACCCAGGCGACCCACCCCCACTCTGATTCTGCAGGGCCTGGGCTCAGGTGGAGAATTTGCATTGTTAACGGGCC
>CM052445.1:53457277-53486464 GCA_028533085.1 Varecia variegata | reverse complement strand
CCCATATGCACCACATGCAGCAAGGGCCTGATTTTTTTGATAACTCTTGGCAAGAAAAAGTGGTATTCCTTTTCCAATCAATTTTTAATTTACACTCTAACCTTGTTCTAAAAATGACTTAAGTCAATCATTTTGTTTGCATTTTCACTGATTTGGTAGAGCATATTTCCTTCATTAAATAGACATGCAAAGACAAAAGTGTGATTCATGGAGGTGGAAGTAAAAGGTACCAGAAGGAGAAGGCTCATTTATTCTGGTAGAGAATTCAGGAAACCAGAAAAAAAATTTCCAATAATTCACATTTTAATGATGTCAATTTCTTGATGATTCTGAGAAACAAGCTTCAAACTTTAGTTCGCCCCTCATTCTACCTCTAAGTAAAAGGTCAGGGTAAACAAAATGTAAGGATAAAGGTGGTCTTCGGGTGTCAGCCTCTCTCAGTTCCACACTAGCAACGTCCCTGCAATGTAAACAGAGGCACATTTCTTAGGCTGCAGCCACGCTCACTCTACTTAACACACATCATTCTCTTCCACTCACTAAAGAAAAGTCTCTCTAATTGACACCAGTTGGCCTCTCCAAATATTTGGAGAAAGCACCCAACCCTTGCCTGGCCCATAATGAGGATGCAGTATATCATTGGGTTTGCTTACTCAATGCTTTTGAAAATAACAAACATGTTTAAAGTACACCATCGTTCAAGTGTCACAATAATAGAGATCATCACCATTAACAAACATTTATAAAGGCCTGTACGTTCCAGCAACTATACTGAGCACTACACAGGACACAAAGTAGTGATGTGGCACCATATGGTTCTGTCTTTATGGGATGTACAATCTATCAGGCAAGAAAACAGGTACTCAGAGATAATCGTTGAAGGCAACACGTTTACTTCTGACAACAAGTAGTACGTGAATTTTTTAAACCTCAGAAAGAGAGGATGCCACTTTACTGAGGAATTGGGACGTCAGCTAGTCCTTGAGAAAAAAGGCTGACAGTTCTTAGGTATCATGTACCAGGAGCTGTGCTGATGGTGAAGCCAGACTAACAAAGGTAAGAAAATGGTGAAAAGGAAATGAGAAAGGCAGGTAAGAGGCAGATGTTGGTCAGCTTGAAGTAACAGGCCAAGGAGTGAGACGTTCCTCTGATGGATCAGAATGAGCCACTGAGGCTTTTAAGACAAGGTGAAACCATGCAGTTTTAAGAAGAAAGTGGACAGCGTGTGCTGGCTGGATGAGGTCAATCGGGAAACATCTGTAATACTCCACGCAAGAAAAGATGGTGATGACAATGAGGAGACAGGAAAAGGAGGCAAGTCCTGGAAACACTTTGACAGTAAGAACCATCAGATGCAGATGACAAACCGGATGAAGACAATGGAATTATGGGCAAGTCCAGAACTTCGATGCCAGTGGGAGACAGAACAAGGAAGCGCTTCGATCCATGTGGCTGACTGAGGTGACTGCAGGGCACCGAGGGAGGATGTCCAGGAAGGTTCTAAAGGTCACTGCCTCCATTTCCCCAGCCCCACCACCACCACCTCTCAAATGCTTTCTCCAAAGTTCCACTCTGGCGAGCTGAGCAGAGGGGCCTTCATAAGCCACCCACACAAGAATCAGAGGGCACACTGACAGTGGGTCACACCTCAGAGCAGGAGGCTGGGAAGAGCACAAAAAGAAAGGACCAACAGGTGGGCTGGAGCAGGGAGGGGAAGCCTCCTGAGAAGGAATCCCGATTCTCGGTGCTGGGAGCACTTCTAGAGAGCATCAACAACAATCCCTCCTCTCTCTGCTGGGTGAATCCCATAGTTACAAAACACTGAGCTGAAAATCCACTGTAAAATCCTAGCAGAACAAAGGAGGCAAGAGCATCAAGCCCAGAGGCCCAGCCTCGGTGGGCCTGCACGAATGAGGACTAAGAACTGTCCATTCATCACTCTTGAAGTTCTGACTCAGGTGGGGCAAAGGCAATACATGTAACCTAAACATTTGTACCCCCATAATATGCTGAAATAAAAAAGATAATAACCTAAAAAACAGGCAAAAAGAGGAAAAAAAAAAAAAAAGAAACATCTATTCATTAGCTCTGGTGTGATCATGCAGTCACTGCTACAAAGAGAAAAGGTTTCAGTAGAGGAAGGGAGGAAGCAGCCAGACTGATCATTAACGTGGATAGCAAATATTTCAGTCTGCACTTTTTTTAATGAATAGACTTTATCCATCCTTCCCGCCTTCCCCACCCTGCCTCCTGACGACCACTCATCTCTTTCCTGTCCCTATGGCTTTGTCTTCTCCACAATGCCACACAGCTGGAGTCACGGAGTCTGCAGCCTTCTCAGACTGGCTGCTTTCACGAAGCAATATGCATTTACACTTCCCTCATGTCTTCTTTTTGTAGCTTGGTAGCTCACGTCTTTTTATCACTGAGTAATATTCCACTGTATGGATGTACCACTGTTTATCCATTCCTCTACTGAAAAAACATCACAGTTGCTTCCAGTTTGGGGGCTACTCTGAAATGCTTTTCAGTTACAGAAATGGAGCAAGTAGACGTTACCTCCAAAGGTAGCAGAATGAGCTTGAGGTTAGAAACGAGAGGCACAGAGCCCCCGGGCTCACCGGATAGACAATGTGCGATCAGTATCTGGCTCCTGACAGGTAATTTAGCTGATCTCGCAGGTCCTGCAGGATAACTTGCCTCCTTTACTTCATGAGAAAATAACAGGACTTAATAAATAACTAAAAATGTGTCTGGAGAGTTACATTTTAGGGGGAAAAAAAGGCACTAGGTACTTTCTTTAATAAACTACAAAGAATCGTTCAGTGTGTTTCCAAATCAAGTCAGCATATTCCCAACAGCCTCATTATTTAATACAGAAGTTTTCCGTAAGAAATTCTCCTACCCTCTACCTCTGCTAAAGGGCAAACACTCTGGAAATGACAAGTAAGAAATATATGCCAAGATTGACACACATGCTGCATCGTGTGTAATATTCCACTGACATCTATTCTGGAGTAATGGCAGGATTTTATACAACTTTAAGAAAAAGGAAAGCATTTCCTAAAGCTTACCAAATCCAATGAATGAGAAATGAGAGAGCATCCTTCAAGGTGGGTAAAGAAAAGCAATTTCTATTAAAGCCATTAAAAATTAGACTATTAAATTCTCTAAGTTTCAACATCATTCCAGAAATAAACTATCAGTATTATTACAAGCCAAATGATATAATAAAATACAAGTGTGAAGGGTATCACATTCTGGAACAATTCCCCTAGAATTAATGATTAATTACAATAGTGAAATGTCAAGGAAAAAAAAGTATGTAATAAAGTGAAATCCCTTGTGAAAAAAATGAGAAAGTTTAAATGTCAGCCTGGTCAATAAATAAGGTATTTAATTAAACGATGTTGTCTACTAAAAAAATTAGCAACTATGAAGAGCACATTGTTGTCGTGGACTGCTGGAACGGAGGGAAAGTGACTTAGATTTAGACACTATCTGATTGTCCACCAAGCTGGAGTCATTCCTCAGCACGCAAAGAAAAATCACTGGCCAAGGAGGCCTGGTTCTCATCCCAATTTCTGACGTTTTCAGTGTACTGTAAAATTAACTTACTCTCTCTCCTGGATTTTAGGCTTCTCATTCATACAAATGTGAAAAAAAATAAAAGAATTATTACTTTAACTTAACCAAAACTTATGCAGTACTTTCTATGTGGCAGCACTATTCTAAGAGCTTCATAAATACTAACTTTTTCTTTTTGTTTTTTTGAGACAGAGTCTCACTCTGTCACCCAGGCTGGAGTGCGGTGGTGTCATCATAGCTCACTGCAACCTCAAACTAATGGGCTCAAGGGATCCTCCTGCCTCAGCCTCCCAAGTAGCTGGGACTATATGTGCGCAACATCCCACATGGCTAATTTTTTCTATTTTTCTGTAGAAATAGGATTTATATTGCCCAGGCTGGTCTCGAACTCCTGGCCTCAAGTGATCCTCCTGCACTGGCCTCCCAAAGTGCTGGGATCACAGGCATGAGCCACCGTGCCCAGACCAACATTAACTTATATAATCCTCACAAGTACCATTAGGTGGACACTATCATTGACCCCTTTTACAGGTGAGGAAACTAAGTAAGGCACAAGAGATTAACTTGCCCACAGTCATCCAGCTAATACGTGGCAAGCACAGGACCAGATGCAGACAGGCTAGTGCCACAGTGCTCGGTCTCAACCCTCACACCATGGGCCCTCCTGGACATGACAATCTCTAAAGTTGTCACCCTCTCTACCACCCAGTGACCTTACGATTCAGTCATTTTAGATGCAATCACAAAGTCTCCCGAACCTCACCCCTTTTCTAGCACAAAGGTGCCAATGGAGCTACTGAGCAAATCACATAAACTACCAGGGATGTTCTGAAGGGGAAAAATCTATCAAATCATCAAAATGTTTACTAAATTATTATTACACCTATAAAGACTATGGGGTACTGTCTTTTTATGGGTCTAAATTATGAACTTTTAAGTGCCTTATAAACCTTTCCCATTTCCATTAGCAAGGATTTCGCACAAACACTCTATTGACGCAACAGATCACGGGACACACCGAGCACCCACGAAGGACGCCCACTGCACTTCTTTCCTTGTGCAGTCAGAAAGGCGCTCCAACCACGCTCAGAAGCCCTTGCTGAAGTTTGGGTTAGAGCTAAACACACTCAGAGCACAGGCAAACTCACTGCTCTTCACAGTAGTTTAAAACTGCAGAGCTTCGATACTGACAGACACACAGCAGACACTGGCAGACAAAGCAAAACAAAAGCCCAGGGGAAACACGCAGACAACCCTTCCTCTCCCAAAGCAAACAGTCGGTTCCCACGGAGCACACTGCTTGGTTAAGACAGGCAGATACGAAGCCAGATCTGGGACCCGTCCTCAGCCGCACATCCCGAAAGGGAAAAGCCGACAGTGAAGTGACGCTAAGGACTAAGCTCCAGATCACTTTCTGGCTAAAGGGACAAGTCACAGTCTGAAAGGAAACATCCAAGCACAGTGCTTCCATTTCTGTAACTGTGGGGAAATGTAAGCTTTTCCATTCAAATCATTTCATCTTCCCACAAAGTGCTTTTACCTAGTAGCAAGTGCCATTCATTAAAGCACTTATTTGCAGTACTCAGTTTAATACTCATGATTCTACACAACAACCCTATGGAGAAGGAAGCTTCACTGGGAGCATCTGTGAAAAACTAGAGAGCTGGGAAGGGGCAGGGAAGGCCACGCAGAGCCTGGGCTGAAGACCAGGCAGTGTCTGGCCCTCCACTGGCAGGTCTCTCTGCTCCTCCTGCAGCCTAGAGAAGATGCCACGGACCTCTGTTTTCCAGACGGGCTGCCTGAGGCTGTTACATAGCAGCCAAAATCTAGACGGCACCAACATCCTATAAAATCCACTCTAATGAGCCATTAGTCAAGGAAACACAAACCTAATCAGTACAATAAGGGCAGAAGTAACAGTATCTGCAAAGCAGGAAATGACAAATAAGAAGCATACATTTTCTTATATAATACTCCAGCTTTTCAAATAAGAACAATTTTGCTTGAACACAAACATTCACCTATAACAGGTCTATGTATGTTATACATGTTCAGATCATAAAACATAAAATTAGAAATAGGAAAGCAAAATTCAACCAATCACTCGAAAGCTCAAATATTCTTTTATAGTAAAACATTGGTTGGAAGAAATTAAAAAAAAAAAAAAAAAACGAAGTCACTAAGGATATTTTTAACATTGAAAATATAAGTAAATGGTATCCTACCATTTACTTTTTCAGCCTCGCTGAAAAGAAAATGTATTTTTCTGTATACCAATATAAGCAAAAATAATGAACAGACTCTTTATCTGAAGAATTCTGAAACAATACAAAAAAAGTGAAAAGTAAACAATAAAAAAAAATGACCTATTACAGAAAACATGAATAGGCTAACAAAAGAAAAAAAATCAGAAAATAGTTAAGAAATTTTCCTCTCCCCCAAGTCTATATAAATAAATAAGCCTGAGGACTTTTTCCAAATTTTCATATAAACAATCTATTTTTTAAAAAAAAGTCATTCCTAAACTCATTTTACTTGAGCCAAAAAAAAGAACATTTAAAGAGAAAATTATACTCAAATCTTAATGAAATCCTAAGCAAGCAATGAAAAACACACAAAAAGAGTATCTACTATGAATATTCAGGATTTAAACTGGGAATTCTGGGATGGAATAACCCATGGAAAACTATCCTCTTGAAAAGATATTATCAATCATATAAATAATTGATATCCTAAAATGGCATTCAAAAATTGAACATGTAATCTTTAGTAGTACTCTCATTTATATGAGCACTGAAGAGCAACTGATAGCAGATACAGCAAAATAAGTTTTCTTTGGGAGGTGAGATTAGGTGTGATTTTTATTTCTCTTCTTTTCAGAAGGTCCAAAAGTCAACGTGAAATGGCTACCCATCTGATGCCAGGAGAGTCAGGCCTGCCTCAAGCAACAGTTAGGGCAACTCTCAGGTGCGCCTGCCAGGAATGCCCAAGGAGAGAGCTGCCCAGCCATCCTCCAGAGCAGGTGACACTGAGGCCCAGAAAGGTTCCTGTCACTGCCAGGTGAGAGGGCTGGGCCTGCAGGGGTAGATGAAACCTAGGTCAACGCCGGGGACATTCGCTGTCCGTCTGTAGAGGCTGCCACGAATACTGGGCCCAATGACTGGTTAAAAGAAACCACAAAGCTCCATCTTCATTGTGCCAAGTGACCTAATATCCATTTAATGTCTTAAACTTGTTACTATCTTGAAACAGAAAGGTGAGCTTAAATGTATGTCATTCCAATGAACGGAGATCCAGCATCACAGCATTTAAACTTCGTGTCAGTGCAACTGAACAGAGAACACAGCAAGCTCTCCTTTCGAACCCTTGACTCTCATACATCCTCAGCTTCCAACGTCCACTTCTGCTTCAGCTGAGTGAGTCACAAGGGAAAGCTATCTAGATTGTGTATATCATGCATTTCATTTGTAGGCAAGCTGCTTTGGAGTGGCCATCCTACTGGGGCAGCTGCGTAGAGCTCAGGAATGATCAGCTATAAAGATTTACTTATATGTCCTCCAGATAGCAGAACCTCAACTGCGGGTCTCAAAAAATAACAGTTTCAAAGCTGAAAACCCTTACAGTTCCATATTTATTATGACCATTATAAAAAAAATTATTACCATTCCAACATTAACTATTTTATATTAAACATTTAAATTGTGATTAATAATTATCTCGATCAATACCAATAATCAATTGTGGCTAACTAGCAATTTAAAGAAGCTACAAGTAGATGGGGAGATAACCCTGTCACTGTTCAGGAAGAAGCAATACAGTAGTATGAGGGGCTTCTTTAAGTTCATATACAAATTTTCTACAGTATAAAAATTCACAAAGAATACTTCAGAGAGCATGGAAAGCAACAGAAAAATCCATCTAGAAAATAAGCAGGCGGTGAAACTGAAGAATCTAATTTTATGTAGTTCCAGAAATTAAGATGTCCTGCTAAGAAGCTAATATCCAAATGGATCACCTCCTTTCCATCTTTGGCAGATTTCTAGGCTGGGAGATCAGGAAACTGTTGGAGCCATAACGAAGCTGGATTTCCACAAGACATTTGGAAGAAACGTGCACATGGTTATGAATTAGACAGGAATAAAGGCTGGGTGACAGCACACCAGAGGGGTGCTACTTGAAGAATGTGCCCGAAGAGTTCTGAATAATTAAAGAACATCCCCCTAAACTCTGAGTCCCAGAAAAAGGCCCCCTTCTTGTTACTTATCAGATACCTTGTATTAATTACTTCATTGAAGGCTTTAATGGCGTAAAAATTATAACTAACACAGAGAAATGCCAGGAGGAAAATTTAACAGCAAGGTACTAAACGCCTCATACGACATCTCTTCCTAGACTATGATCCCCCTCACTCTGACAGGTTGCTCTAAATAAAGAAGTCAGCCGGCTGCTTCTACTTCAGCACACTTCTTTTATGAGGGGAAATAAACATATGTAAGAAGAGTCTGGCTGTCTGGTGACACGGCAGCCATAATTATCAGAAGGCAAGGGTATGCAGCATGGCATCTGACTCGTGAAAGGTTACTGAGCCCTGAGACATGTGTGGGTGCGATATATATAGCAATGTAATTTGTTGCTTAGGTAAGGGACCGGAGAAACAGAGACACCTCACTCAACCTATTTCATTTGATAAAATACCCATTGAGGGACTAAGTCCTTTCCTATTACTTGTATGAGCAAATTTCTCTGGCTTTCTCACTTTTCTTCTCAATCTAAAACATCTGCCCATAATCAACAGTTTTTCTTAAAATGGCAAAAGAAATTTTCCTGGAGATTAGTTTTTTGAAATTAGAACAGCAAGGAAAAGTCAATATTACACTGCTGGCATTGACAGAGGTGTAATTCGACGCACACAGAAATCAATATGCGCCAATTCTATAAATACTGCAGGCATCCTGTAATTTGCTATTTACAGACATTTAGCTTTGGGAAATCATCTCAAGGAATAAAAACACTATAAGCATAAAGGTGTTCTTTGTAGTATTTACATTAATGCCAACTCAAAACACCCAAAGAAAGGTTAACCAAATTATGGTACATCTGCTACCTGAAATAGTATACACTCAAAAATTATAAACATGAAGACTCAACTTCCTATAATGTTATAGTTTGGTTTTTTTTTTAATGCTTCTGTACAGTGATTACAAATGTACTGCCAGGGTCTGGATGTCAGATACAAAGAATCTGACCTGTTAGGGTTTCAGGATTGTAAGTCATTTTTCTCCTTCTTTAAGGGAGAGGTTGGTATTACTGCTGTATTGCAAGAGGGGGGAAAAAAGTATTGAAAATAAAATGAAGTAGCATAGTAGCCTATAATGCCTTCATAATTGGGATGAAATTCACTTGGTAGTCTACAGACTGTAAACAGGTGTTATTCCAAATATTTACTCTCATATTGATGAATACTTGGAACCCAAAAAGCATTTTCCACTGTTACATGGTGAAAGAGTTCTCAATCCAACCCTGAAAAGCCCATTTCACCACAACAAAGCTTAATAACAGTATGAACAAGACCTAACTACTACTTATAGTTTCATTTCTATTGAAAAGTATATTCTGAACCCCAATTCCATGTCCCCAATGCTCACTTCACCTATTCGGAGATTCCTCAGGCTGCTCTTTGACGTTGAGAATACAGGCCGGTGCTCGGGGGTCAGTCAAGGCTTCTGCAGGTTGAAGCACCTTTTAAAAGCAGGAAAAACAGGGACCACTGTGGGGAACCCAGGAGCACCAGAGGTTAGCACGGCAGCTAGGGCTGGCCTGGGAGTTCCAGGACGCCTCCAGCAGCACAGGGCGGGGACGGAAGGTCCTGGCCGTGATGTATGTCTACTCTCTGCTCTTAGGGAGGGTTGGGTGTGTGTGCGCACAGAGCCAGGAGCAGGTCTGGGGAGGTGGTGGGAGGCAGAGCTCTACATCTAGAGTACTTGTAACTGCTATTCTGGAGTCAAGGGCGACCTACGTCACCGTTTTGAATGTAAAAAAAGAAAATGAGCCACACGCAGTGGCTCATGCCTGTAATCCCAGTGCTTTGGGAGACCAGAGCAGGATGATCACTTGAGGCCAGGAGCTTGACACCAGCCTGAACAACACAGCAAGACCCCATCTCTACAAAACAATTTTCAAAAAATTAGCTGGGCATAGTGGCACACTTCTGCAGTCCCAGACATTAGGGAGGCTGAGGTGGGTGGATTGACTGGGGCCAGGAGTTCAAGCCACAGTGAGCTAGGATAAGGTTGCTGTACTTCGGCCTGGGCAACAGAGCAAGACCTTGTCTCTAAAGGAAAAAAAAAAAAGAAAACTGCAGAAACTATAGTTCATAGATCTGCTTGGAATGCCATATGATGCTTGTTACCTATCTATTACCTGGCTGGGAAAGAAACGGGCTCTGCAAATTTCCTATCATTCAACCTTGATTTTGCTTCTAATAAGTCTGGGAGACAGAAAACATACAAAATAAACACAGAGTTAATGACCTTAAGGTAGGAGCTTCTTCAAACACTGATTTATAATGAATATACCTCTAGAAAGAATAGCCTAAGAAAAAGTGAATTTTTTCAGTTTCACCATTTCTTAAGATGATATGGAGGTACAACATAGGAATAGAATTCATTTTAAAAGGCTTGCACAATAATTGTTCCAATGTCAAAGCAAAATAACCTTGCAGAAAAGGAGAAAAATGTTAAATATTTTTAAAAGCAAATGACAAAGAAGTGGGAATCATTTTAATCCCACTACCATTACAATTCTTCAGCAGATCAGCTCAAAAAGAGACAAGTTAATATAAAGCTATTACAGACAGGGTCATGAAAACCAAAGGCACAAGGACAAGAGGGAACGAAAGTGTTAACAGCAAAGGACAGAGAGGGGACAAATTTCAGTCACTAAATATAGACATTTCTAGTAAAGGAAACACTGTATAATGTGAAGACAAAACTTACATGAAAAACATAAAAGTAATTACTTTTTAGTAAGACTCACCCACAAGATTTTTGTTAACAGAAATCACAAATATCAAGTGTTGCTTCTAAAATTGTGGTAATATATTATCTACCTTTGAAATCTTTCCTGGAGAACTGAAAATAAAAATGGAAAATATATTTATTATATTAATCTTCGAACTAGTTTTTAAATTGAAAATTCAACTATGCCTAACTTGAGAAGTTTCTGTAATATGCACGGGAATAATGAGTACACACCCTCCCTATTGAATATATATTTAATTTGAATACACACTGGGTTCGTTAGGGAATTTCTATTCCTATGATTTCATAATCTGGCTGATTTATCATTTACTCAAATCGTTTTCTGTACTGCTTATTATAATACCAGGTTTCTTTTCTTTTTTTTTTTTTTTTTTTACTCACCCAGTAGCCCGTGATGAATATAATACCAGGTTTCTTAACAGAATATTTAATCATCCCCTTATCACCAAAAGCTGTTACTATCTGCCTGTGACCATGACCAAGGTGTGGCATAGAAAATGAAAAGGTGTCTTCTGTGAACTTGGCCTGAAACAGACCACGGTAATTTAGGCAGACAAAGGATATGTACTGAAGAAAGTATTAAAAATTCAAGACCTTAAATACATTTTAAATGCTTTCCCTGTACTGTTGCATGATGACAAAAAAAAAAAAAATTGCTCATTTGTAACCATCACAGCCTTAAGACGCCTGCATCAGCTGCTTGATCCACTTAAAGCCCTGCAGAAAGCAAAAGTGCAAGCACTCGGCCACTGTGTACGCCTTGACCTTACTCCTGGTTAACAAGAATGTCCCTATCAGAAAGCATCCATCAAGCCACTTGGCCCAGGTCATTCCCTGGGACATCAAGGGAAGTGGCCCAACATCACACGACAGGTAGAAGAGGAAGTGCTCTCTCTCCCGCCCCATGGCCAGGGACAATGGAAGCCAATGGAAGCCCGACACCTGCAGAACTGGTAAGCTTCCATGAGCCATATCGGTTTACCAGCAACCCGGAGTTGCAACCTAACAAACATCCTGGTTCTAGAGGCCAAAGATTGTCCTCACCACACATAAGGTCAATCAATGTCAATCAGACAATGAGTCTGGGCGCACCTAGTGTATCCTGGATATCCAGGACACCTATTCCTGTTTTACAGCACGAACAGCCTGGGAGGAGGACCACTCAGGGACCCAGCAGGGTCCTTCTAGGGTAGAAACTGCAGACAGCTCAGCCTGCACCTTCCTCAGAGCCACAAAGAGGCCTGCACGGGACCCTCTGGTCAACCCCGACAGCTCAGAAAGCAGTCGAAGCACTAGGGCATTTCTTTAAGCCTTTAAGATATCGTACCCTCGCCTCCACATCTAGAAACTTCATTCTTTCAAGAAATATTTATTGAGCCGTCTTTCTTACAAAGACTGCCCTGGACGTTTGGGACAAGCTGTGAATGACGAGTCCCTGCCGACATGGGTGTTGCTGAAACTCGAAAGACATCCAGCCCCACCAGAAGAGGCCACATGCCCCAAAGGGTGACCAACGGCCACAGCCACGCGCACTGTGGCAGTGCAACCAGCCCATGCTCCGCACAGCAAACGAGGTGCCCACTCCAAGGAATTTTAGAGCTTTGAGAATATTTCCTCTGACAAGTTGGAACAGCAAATTTGAACACTTTTTCATGGGACTTTCGTTTTCTTTATCTCAAGTCACACATAATTGTCTTAATGATTTGACTAACTCCCTAAAGAAGGTTCAGTGTATATATTAAATGTCATATTTGATGGCATGTTTTACATAAAGGTTAAAAGATGACAGATAAAAACTGAACAAGACTCGTCACAGAAATTACATCGACAAGAAGAACATGGGAATAAGACAACTAACTTTACATTTCCCCATCAGTCCTCTCATTAGAGTATTTCAACAGCCACACAATTTTTCTAACTATAGTCTTCAGGTCCAAGTGATAATCCACCTGACAGCCCAGATTAAAATGTTTTCAACTCAACTACAACCATGTTACTCCCCTATTGAAAGCCTTTGCTATCTCTCCATGACCTACTAAATTGGACAAATTATTTAGCCTGACATTCAAGACCCCATAAAGTAACACAAACTTACCTTTCCAGACTTTTTCTACTTATCCTCAGGGCCCACAGCCTCCTTTCCTTACCTCTGCCCAGATCATTCTTCCCCAAATCTCCAATTGGCAACATTTTGTTCTTTTATCAAAGATTATCTCAAATGCCATGAAGCTTTTCCTGCTCCCCTCCATTTGAGAGCTCAGAGCATCTTGTGTTTCTCTTCTGGTGTTTATCGTATGATGCCTTATGATACGATAATATCTGTACTCTTGATTGGGCTAACACATTACGCTGTAGACACTGGAATATACGATGTGTTGAAAGAACACCATCACAAAAGATAAAGCTTGTAGAAAGACATACTATCTGCATAGGAAGAGATACAATTAAATCAGTGCAATAATTTGGGAAAGCTGTATTAGTTTCCAGGTCAAAAAACTTATGAATGAGCTGTGGAAAATGGTATGGCAATACCTCAAATAATTAAACACAGAATTACCGTATGATCTAGCAATTCCACTTCTGGATATACAGATATCCAAAAGAAGTGAAAGTAGGGATTTAAACAGACATTTGTACACCCACGTTCATAACATCTTTACTCACAATAGCAAAAAGGTGGAAGCAACCCAAGTTGTCCATCAGCAGATGAATAGATAAACAAAATGTGGTGTATACATTCAATGGAATTAATATTATCCAGTCTTAAAAAGGAAATTCTGGCACATACTACAACATGGATGAAACATGAAGAGATTATGCTAAGTGAAATATGCCAGCCACAAAAGGACAAGTATTACATGATTCTTCTTACATGAAGTATCTAGAGTAGGCAAATCCAGAGACAGAGACAGTAGCACGATGGTTACCAGGGGAGAGGGGTGCGGGGAGAATGTGGAGTTAGTGTTTAATGGGTACAGAGTTTCTGTTGGGGAAGATGAAAAAGTTCTGGAGATGGATGGTAACGATGGCTGCACAACAATGTCAAATACATACTTAATGCCACAGAATTGTACCCTGGAAAACAGCTAAAATGGTAACTCATGTATATTTTACCAACACAACAAAAAAAGATGACTGAATAAATGTCAGAGAATCAAAGTCATCTGGGATGTATTAAAAGGGTCCCGAAGGAATATATATACCGCTTTCCAGGAATGGTATCCACAAGAAAGGTACCATCCTATTTCAAATGACAAGAAATTATATAATAAAGAATAGGGGGCCGGGCGCGGTGGCTCACGCCTGTAATCCTAGCACCCTGGGAGGCCGAGGCTGGTGGATTGTTTGAGCTCAGGAGTTCGAGACCAGCCTGAGCAAGAGCGAGACCCCGTCTCTACTAAAAAAATAGAAAGAAATTATCTGGACAACTAAAAATATATATAGAAAAAATTAGCCAGGCATGGTGGCGCATGCCTGTAGTCCCAGCTACTTGGGAGGCTGAGGCAGGAGGATCGCTTAAGTCCAGGAGTTTGAGGTTGATGTGAGCTAGGCTGACGCCACGGCACTCTAGCCCAGGCAAAAGAGCAAGACTCTGTCTCAAAAAAAAAAAGAACAGAACACTTGATTATTTCCTTAAGTCTTCTACTGGTATTCTGATGACATGGAACCTTAAATAAAAAGCAAGCCGCCCCAGAGTAAAGATCTAGAGCCGAATGGCACCTGAACCAACCCTAGGTAGCTGTCTCATACTAACCCAACACCTGCATGCTTTATGTCCTTTACTTGCTCTGTCGAGCCCTTTTTAAAACTTCAACAGTTCTTTCTGGTGGTATGCTGGAGAGAGTTTGTATCAGCTCATGAGACCAACTGGTAAATTTTTAGCAATTTTTACCAGCCAGTTGTTAAATAAAGAGATTATTAAAAATACATTATACAAAGTTACACTTATATTAAAAACATCAAAAATCAATACTTCCTAATTATTTCACATTTCACCATTATCTATGATCTTGAGGTGATTTTTGCCTGTTGCACATGTATGGTAACCATGTAAGAATGTGCTGCTGCACATCTCTTCCTAATTCGGTGTCCAATGACCTCAGGTTGGTAGCCTGAAATTGGCCATGGTGGGAATATTTACACCATGGAAATTGGCGAACACTGTGAACCAGAGTTTTGTTTTTGTTTTTTAAGAGTGCTGGTTGTTAAACTGGTTCTTTGCTATTCAAAGTATCTCATCAATAAAATTATGAATCTTAAAAAATAGTTATAAGCTCAAAGATGACCATTAGTATTAGCCAAAAAAATCAGAATGAATTGACTTCAATCCACAAAAGCAGATTAGGAAGGGTTAAATCTTTTTTTAAAAAAAAGGAGTCCCTCACAAATCCTTAGAGAGTGTTATTACTGAGATACAAAAGGACGTAGAGTTTGCCATTGCTATATCATAGGCAAAAGCAGGATACATTTTAGCAATATGGGAAACTGTAATTTGGTATTTTTCTTCCAAATATTTTGGATTGCAAAAATTAAAATCAGGATCATACTAGACTGTTTTATAAACTGCCTTTAAATTTTTATATAGTATGAGCAATTGTCCAATTCTCCTATACCCTTATAGCATATAACTTTAAAATGACATTAAAATATTTGCTGGATCTTTGAGTCTGATGTTGCTTTCCCTTCTCAAGTATTTTACAAGTTAAAATCTGATCACATAGTCAGGAAGCTGGAGCTGAAGGAGGAACCACGTGGATGTCATTTTTAATACCTAAGACGTGGCCTGTTTCGGTCTAAGGAAGGTGAAGGCAGAAGGAGGGGAACAGCCACCATGTCCACCACATGCCAGGGCCTTAGGAGGATTTGCTATGAGACGCATAAGCTTCCTAAAAGTCAAAAAGGTAAAAAAAAAAAAAAAAAAAAAGGCACAATTGTTAAAAGGACACTGGAGGCAGTGAAGGTGGGTAGATGTTTCACCATACCCCCAACCCCAGCCTTCCAATCCTCAACAAATCCCACAGCAGTTTTTGTAGCAAAGAGCTCAGCCTCCTTCTGAGATGAGTAATCACCGAGTAGGAACACAGGCAAAGGCAGATAACAACATGCATTGTAAAAACAATCAACAGGAGCTGCTACATAAATTCAGAAATTAAGAATTTCATGACAGCGATGGCAGAGCATTAATCCAAGCATGGCGCTCTACCTGAAAGCACAGGCCATACGCCCAGCAAGCTGGCCCTGAAAATCAACAAAGGTAAGAGACTAAGAGTTCAGAAAAAAATAGCTCTCCATTGTCTCAAAAACAGTCAAGATAAAATGGTCTCTCTAAAAAAAGAGGGCTCAGAGACTAGATGTGAAGTTCCAAAGAATTGATTATCATTTAATCTAAGGGGTTTAAAATGCACTAAGGGAGCTGAAGAAAGAAATGGACTGGGAAAAAAGATTTCAGAATGGAAGCCACAAGACTACAATAAAACATAGTGTAAACACAGAGAGAGCAAACTTGAGGAAACCACTCAAAATCAATGAAAAGGAACAACAACAAAGGAAGATAGATACATAAATGATAACAACAACAGATGTTAGAACTGGAAGACAAAGGAGGCAGAACATAACAACTATGGTTCCTGAAAAGTGAACATTATTCAAAATATATGCAAAGGTATTAGAAGATCTTAAAAACTTTCTGATACAAAGACTTGAATCTACAGATAATATGGTACAGGAAGTCCCAGGAAAGTGATATAAAACAGCCAGTGCCCAAACATGCTGGTAAAGCTCTAAACTTCAAAAAGAATGAAAGAATCCCATGGGCACATCCAATGGAAAAAGCTACTCATGTGCAAGAGAAAAAAACACTAACCTGCCTTCAGCTTTCTCCTCCAGAAATATCCAACACTAAAAAAGAACGGGAGCGATGTCTATGAAATTCTGAGGGCAAGAAAGTGTGACCCAAGACCTTGGTACTCAGCCAAATTGTCCTCAAATATAAAGGGCAAGAAACAGCCATGCTTAAACTGTAAGACCTCAAGGAACACAGTGCCCACCAGGACTTCTTTAAATAACACAATTTGACAGTAAAATCCAGCCAACCAAGAACGAATCAGAATTAAAAACTCAGAATAATAAAAAAAAACACAGTAAAAAGACTGGTGACAAGTTCTGAATCCATCTCAGAAAAAGACTAAGTAAAAGAGCTATGGGAATTGTGATATCAGAAGAGAACAGAAATTGTTACAATCCTTTACCTTGTAATATTCATAATTAACTGATAAAATTTTGGAGCTGGGGGAAGAGGAGCAGCATTAAGGTCAAGTGCTAATTTTTTTAGCTTTCAAAGGAGGGAGTCTGAATTTGAAGCATATAATTTATGAGAAGTTATTCTAATCTCTTATCTTTTCTCATAAATTTAGTTTCTAAAAGATAGCACTAATCTCTCTTATGGAGGAGTCAGCAACTCTTTCAACGTCGATTCAGTTTCTTTTCCTTTGCTATAATTAAAGTCAATTCTATTTTATACCTTTAAATAAGATAACATGTACAGTAAGATCCCACCACCTCTCTGGATTTGCCTGTGTCAAATTCTAGATGGAGCTCACAAAATGTTAACAACATTATTTCTAAATGGTGAGATTTGGAGTGAAGTTTTTGTTTTCAATTTCTTCTTTGTACTTTTTCCTATTGTTTGACTTTTTATTCTTTTTTTCTTTTTTTTTTTTTTGAGACAGAGTCTCACTCTGTTGCCCGGGCTAGAGTGAGTGCCGTGGCGTCAGCCTAGCTCACAGCAACCTCAGACTCCTGGGTTCAAGCAATCCTTCTGCCTCAGCCTCCCAAGTAGCTGGGACTACAGGCATGCGCCACCATGCCCAGCTAAATTTTTTCTATATATATTTTTAGTTGGCCAGATAATTTCTTTCTATTTTTAGTAGAGATGGGGTCTCTCTCTTGCTCAGGCTGGTCTCGAACTCCTGACCTCAAGCAATCCACCCGCCTCGGCCTCCCAGAGTGCTAGGATTACAGGCGTGAGCCACCGCGCCCAGCCGTTTGACGTTTTTTGTCATTAGAATGTATCATTGCCCTCCCCCAAACAATTCACTTTTTAACAACAAAGAAAATCTTATCATTACTACTTAAGAAACTGATTTTATTAGTTCTACTCTTCGCCATCTCTGCCATCCAGGCAAAAATCTAGACTTAAGTCTATTTGCTTATTATTATTCCTATTATCTCCCACTTTATTGGGGATGAAACTGAAGTACAGAGCAGTTAATTAATTTGCCATAGGTCACATAGCCAGGCTTCGTAGCAGGTGGACTGAAAGAATTACTGATGTTAATTTCATTCACCCCCCCCCCAGTTCTTTTTTCACTGGCAAGGAGAACTGTCATCTACAATGAAGTGGCTATACTCATTCATGTCAGGTGGATGTGCAAACTGATTCAACTCTTTCAGAAAGCAAGCTGGAAAGATCTATTCAAGAGTTTTAAAAATGCTTATATACTTGAACACAGTAATTGTGTTTCTAGGAATCTAACCTAAGAAAATAATGGTAAAGACAGAAGAAGGTGTATCAATGAAGATATTAAATAAAGGATTTATACTAACAAAAATTTAGAAACATAATCTAACAACAGAGGACTGGGACAATAAAGCATAGCAGAATCATCCAATTGATCAATATGCAGGCACTAAAGTACACATTATGGGGAAACACTAAGTGCTGGGGAAAATACTCACCGAGACAGTCCACTAACATTCCTCACTCAACACTGCAGATTACACTCAGCATTCACTTCTATTCCCTCCTGAAACTCCACTAAAATGATGCCACATAAATGATAAGCATCCCACAAAAGGAGCCAGAAGAGAGCAGAAGATAAGAACATCAATAATATTTTAGAAGAAAGAAAGTAAACTGAAGAAGGGTAACTGACTTAGAATAAAGCTGAAACTGAAGCCCGCAGAGGGAGATGACAAGTAGCAGCACGCCAATTCCAAGACAAAGCTCTGGACAGCTCAGTAATTGCAGGCATCAGATACCAGTGAAGAGAGAGGGGACTGCACACAGGACTGGCTGAGAATCTGGAAAACCTCCCACCCCACACAGCCGGGCACCCACCCTTCCCTGGCTAGGCCGAGACAGGACACATCACCTCCGTGGATTTTCTACAGCTCCTATTACAGGATTCCAGCACCGCACAGCAGAACACTAGAGAAGTCTTCTCTGTAGAAACTTGAGAACACAGCAGAGAAGGCCTATAGACATCTACCTCTGGGGGTCCCCAAGAAAAAACATGAGTTCCAACCAAATCCCATAAAAAAGAGGCCACCAGCGTGCAAGCCCAGGTGGATTCCCACCAGCTTTTGTTTAAGTGCCTCATTCTTAAATATAAACAGCCAGAGATAACCAGGTATTTTTGAAAAGCTTCCAACATGAAAGATGAGAACAAATCAAACGCAGTTGAAGGAAAGAAAAATCTAGAATTACTATCCTAAGAAAGAACTGAAAAACGATTGATTGTTCTTTACACTGTAGGCTTGTTCATCTCATTTCCTCCAACCAGGGATGCTTTGGTGTTCAGAGGAACAGAGACTCACACAACTTCTCCCTCGCCCCACAGCGGCAGTGTTTGCAGGGCACTGCCAGTGAGTTAAGTCTCATCTTCCAACACAGTCAACAGATAAAACCTAAATGTGAGAAAGAAATCACATAGACCACTTTATGGCATACATCGGCTGAGGGATTAAGAACTGGAATCAATTTAAATTATACAAATAAATTATTTGAAAACTTGAAGATAAACACAAGAGAAAAAGCTAAACTATTTGAAAATGATCATCTTAGGTCTAAGGAATTGGTATATAGAAAGGACAGGGGACAGGTGATCTCCATTATAAAGTAAGTGTAAAAATCTTAAAAATATGTACGTGTGTTACTTTTATTTAAAAATTAAAGCAGGCTACAAAACTACAGGTGCAGTGTGATATGACAGTCTTTCCATAAACACTAGGTGATTCCCCACTGATAGTCTGAATGGTTTTTAAAAAAATAAAAAATTTAAAAAAAATTTAAAAAGACTAGATAGACTACTACTACAGAAAGAATATATACCGAACTGTTAATAGTGGTTATCTCTGAAGCGTGGGACTACACATGTCTTTTGTATTTTGTTTGCATTTTCTGCGCTGAGCATGCATTAAAAAGTATATGTGTTTTAGGGGAACCACCATCAGTACACTATTGCAGTGGAATGATTCCATTAGAGGAATTTTAGGAATCTGTTGAAAAATGTAAGTTAGCTGAGGGAGTTGAGTAGTAAATGAAGATTCCTATCTCAAGGAATCCATCTGACTATAAGGAAATAGGTCAACAGAAGGAAAAGTCTGGGAAAGTTTTAGTTTGCTTTTGCATTTTTAGGATGGGAAAACCTGAAGTATGTTTAGACACAGAGGGGAAACAGCCAATTGAGGAAGATGGAAGAGATAACAGAGCTCTGGAAATCCCACTGCTGGGTAGACAGCCAAAAAGAATTGACAGCAGGATCTGGAAGATGTATCTGCACGCCCATGTTCACTGCAGCATTATTCACGTCCAAGAGGTAACTCAAGTGTCCACTGATGGATGAAAAGATAAACAAAACGTGGTACATACATACAACAGAATGCTATTCAGCCTTAAAAGGAAATCCTGTCACATGCTATAAACCTGGATGAACCTTGAAGGCATTATGCTCAGTGAAATAAAGCAGTCACAAAAAGACAAATACTATATGCTGCCATGTATATAGGGTATCTAAAGTTGCCAAAATCAGGGGAACAGGAAGTAGAAGGGTAGTTGCTGGGGTAGCGGTTGGGGAGAGAGATGCAGATTTACTATCTAATGGATACAGACTTTTTAGTTTTGCAAGACCAAAAAGTTCCAGAGATCTGTTACACATTGAATACAGTTAACACTACTGAACTGCACACTTAAAAATGGTTAAGTGGGTAAATTTTATGGCTTTTACCACAATTTAAAAGTTTTTTTTTCAAAAAAGCAAAAACAAACAAAAGCAGTATCAGAGAAGGAATGACAGGTGGAAGGAAGAGAAGAGGTCCGAGTTCTGGAGTTAGCGAAACAGCAAATAAAGGATGTCAGTTAAGAACCAAGAAGGCAGTAGTTGACAGAAGAACATCCACGCTGAACTTTTGGTTTGGGTGATGATAACATTCTCTCACTTAGGATAGTAACGTAGTCCTCTCTCAAGACAAACACGAGCATCCACTGAGTTCCATACAGCCAAGTCCCTTTACAAGGAACCGTCCTCGCTTGTGTAAATTTTCATAAGAACATATCTCATATCTCAACTTGGGCTGTGTATTCCTTGAAGACCGAAACCATGTTTTAGACTTCCTGGTTTTGAATGGCCAACAGAACAGATACATCAATAAAGAGTGGTCGGTTAGTGAAAAGTCAATCAAATCAAGCTACCCAACGGCCTGCACCCAAGGCCCTGCTGCAGAGTGAACTTCGGCAAAAACCTTCCACCTGACTTCGACCTTGAACCCACCCCCCAAGGCCAAGTTCCAGCAGAGGCAGAGCAGTGGCTGAGGTCACAGACCCAGGAGCCAGACTGGGTTCAAGGTTCTACCAATCACCATATATGTGACTACCATCTATGTAAAGTGCTTAGCACAGTGTCTGACATATAATATGTGCTATAAAGTATTGGTTATTATTATTTAAGTAGGGAAAATGGCATTTTAATAGTAGACAAGGCAGACAGTTCAAGTGCCCCATAGAAATGAGCCATTTATTCTGGCATTTCACATGGAGCTTGAAGAATTGCCTTTGCCAAAGCTAACAGTACAATGCTTGCGTACAATGACTTTCTGGGCCCTCCCCCTAAATCCTTCCATTTTTGTCAGTTCTGTCAAAGGGCTATTTTATTCACTTTTGAGCCTTCCAAAAACATTTGGAATCTGCACAAAAGAAATATGAAACTTTCAGGCACTCATAAACAGAAATTCTAAGCTTCTGCTCCAGGGCTCTCCTCGCAAAGCTCACTATGGTTTTTTTTTTACAACACTTCATGTTAGAACTCCTGATACCAGACTCAGCTACACCCGTGACCTCTGTCAACAAGTGTTCCAAGTCCTCTACCTGTGAAAACATCCCAAATACACGCTAAAAATGTATTTTATTCCATTTTTAAAATAACAGAATTAGGCTTATTGATAATTTGCAAAATGAAGCAGAAAGGCAATCACTGCTAAGCATTGCTAAATTTGGTAACACTGTGGTCAATTTCCTTCCAGTCTTTGCTCTGTGTATTTTTAATATATGAAACGAAATTCCAGAGTTGGAAGGAAAGACACAAGCAGGACTCCAGGGCACCTACATACTCGCTGGTAGTGGAGTCCTTTTCCATCCCAATGCTGGGTCAGATCCCTTGTCTTTTGCTTAAATAGCCATGGACGGGGATGAGGACAGTCCCCATCAGCACCACATCATCTGACATAGCAAACTGGTGGGGCAGTGATCAGAGCAGTGTGGGACTGCTGGCCTTCAGCTAGGACTGTGGTGATCAGCACTTAATCCTGTCTGGATCAGGGTCCCTGTTACCAGCCCTCCCCCGCCCCCCGACATCAAACCCCAACCCAGATCCCTCCTGTCAAAAGAAAGCATCAGCCCAGCTGCAATTAAGCAACAACTCAACCTCCTTTCTATTCATTGAAGGCACCTGTAATGGTCAATAAGTCCTGACCAGCATGAGATGTGTGAGAAAAATCAGGCAAAACCAAACAACGCTTTGATGCTTTCATTAATTTGCAGGGACTTACTGAGGCTGCCCCACCCCCACCCCACGACTGCGGGATTCTGGTTAGGCCTTCCGAAATCCCGAAAATAACCTAGCAGGCCTGCATTCCAGGGCCACAGCTCCCTGAGGGTTCCAAAGACTCCAGGCTGAGAGGCAAAAACCTACAGCAAATGAAAATCAAAACCTGAAGAAATCACACCCAGGTTGATTGATATCCTGAAATATACAAAATTCCTTCTGAGGAATTTTCATTAATACCACCTGAAATTTAAGCAAACCAAGGAACAATTTGCCATTGACTTTTTATGTATGCCAACTGCCCATAAAAATTCCCCTCCCGCTTTGCAAGGACAGAACTGTGCAAGAACAAATGACCTAATTAAACCTGAGATTTCCTGGCTGAAAGCTATGCAGAAGGCTGAAACGCACTGAAATGATGCTGAATTTGAAAGGGGCTGTATGCCAAATTGATTTAGCGAATTAGGTTTGCTTTATTTTGAAGTGCATATCCAACACTAGAGCTAAAAACGTGAGAATGACAGACATCCTTAACTACTTTTATTTATGAAGCAACCAGAACGCATATTTTCCCACTTATCTACTGTACACTTTTCAAAATGTGATTATGCAGCACTCTGAATGCATCTTTTTGGCACAATTCGTCGGCCTGCCTTCACTACTGGGTTGCTGCCAGTGCAATACAATAGCGTGGATCTGTTGTCTCTCATTCCAGCTTTCAGAAATGTGCTCAATTATCCCACACTCTCCCTGGGCCCTAGACCCCCACCCCAACTGATCTGCACAGATGTTCAAGGAGAAAGATTTTTTTTTTCTTTACACGAATGTCAAGGGCCTGGCAAAATGCTGTACAAAGAAATGCAAAAGTCAGCAATCTGTTGAAAAGCGGGTTATTAGCTCACTTCCTTCTCTCTCCAGCTTCTCCACTTCCAAAAAAAAAAACATGGAAACTATCACACTTGCCCAGGGCCTAAAAGAAACCAGGAAGTGGACAGGTTAAGGGCTAACAGATCATTCTTTTCCCTGTTCCTTTGTGTGGAACATTAAGGAACTGTTAGTTTTGTAGGTGAGTATCTTAAGGGTGTTTTACAGGCTCAGTGATTCTTTCTCTTGGCTACAACCCCTGGGGAGGTGAAGTCATGGGGAAATTCCAAGGGGGTCACACAAGTGCTCAGTGGCACTGTCTGAGACCAGCCCCAGCCCCGTGCCAATCCCCACGATAACCCTATTTTCAGAGCCTTGTGGATCTTGCCAAAGGATCTCTGCCTGCCAATCACTTTGTGCCATGGCCACCGAGACCTCCCAAAGCAGCTGACATTGAATCGGTAGTCACACCCTGGCATCTGCAGGGTTCCCTCTCAGAAAACTCGATCATAGTTAATCAGAACTAGAATCCTCCTCCTTTTCCCACCCCACCCAGCAGACAGCAGAAGCAGCGCGGCAGGATTTCCACAGCTCTGAGTCGACAGTGACATCTTCTCTTTGTTCCCTCCAGAAGAGAACTGCTACACTATTGCGAGGCTGGCAAACACCCACCAAGAGAGTGAAAACATCTGTAGTCAAGAGATTTTAAGAAACAACAACAAAAACCTCTCAGGCTGAAAGTGATTTTCTGTGTGATCGAGATAAAAATGAGAAAGACAAATGTGAACGAGGATATGTGCAGATTCATGCAGGAGCACGAGTACGTTTAAATGGTAAACCCAAAACTGTCACACGCACACTGACACGCTGTCTCAGAGGCTGTCTCACGGAGGAAGTGGTTTAAGCAAACCATATGAATCCTCTTACACTAATCCATAAACATCTAACTGGATCTGCACCCTTAGAAAATGAAAATGTTGCTTAATTATTTTTTAACAATTTAAGTCTGACATTATTACTGCTTTCAGAGTAAATTTTTAAATCATCTTATGTCAGCAGTGCCCAACCTTTTTGGCACCAGGGACCGGTTTCATGGAAGACAATTTTTCCACGGACAGGGCAAGCAGGGGGATGGGGTGCTGAGCTCAGGTGGCAGTGTGGCCCACTTCCTAAAAGGCCACAGACCAGTACCAGTCCACAGCCTCGGAGTTGGGGACCGCAGTCTTGTTAGACCTTGGTAAAATAAAATGAACTTCCACTTGAAAGTGGCAGATTAACCATATACCTGTATCACTTCTCCTACCAAAAATCCTACTAAAATGATAGTAAATATACCTTTTTTTAAGGAATACACCTATATATGGCAGCAGAGACAAGGGCAGACAAGACATCCAGCAGAGAGCAGTTCCTGCCCATTTGTATCACAAGTGATACTCAGCGGGTGCCAGCAAATAGGTCAGTTCTCTCCTGGAGCCCAAGAGGCTCACACTGAAGGGGAGGGTGAGAAGCAGGGTGCAAGTCACTACACAAAGATTCTGGACCTTTGCACCCCCTGGGCCCACCCCTTGTCTGCCCCAACCACCAACAGAGAGGCGTGCAAGCACAATGAGAGACAGTGTGATTCGGGGCTGAAAATGAGGGAGGAAGTGGTGGGAATTAAGGAAGAGTCTTACTACACCAGGGCACCCACAGTCCCCTCCCTCCATCCTGCTCCCAGGACACTCTCAGCTTATCCAGGCTCATCCTGGGCAGCGCTGGTGGAATTATTCTCAAGAGAATCTCAATGAACACACATAACTGACATGTATGAGGGTTTCCTTTGACAAAAAGACCAGTTGCTGTTTCATCACTTTAAAGAAAAGTCAACAAGCAACAAGCCCCATCCACATGCATGAGGACTCGAATCCGATTTTTACTGCCTTACTCTTAATACTTGTTCTTAACAGATGCCAAGGATCAGTAAACATGTAAGGAAAGCCTGCAAAATGAAAGTCAGAACCAAAACAAAGGGGAGGAAAAAAGCCGCCTAAAAACACACAGATGTTCTAGGGAGCAAAAGAAAATTTTCAAAAATCCAGACTAACCCCAGAAAGAATGAGAACATCTCTTCCCAATATAGGAAGAGATGCCATGAAAAAAGACCAATAGCACTATGAAAGAACAATATGGATAATTGAAATTTTTATTTCTATTGTTAGTTGAAAAGTTAATTTGAAAAAAATCTCAAAGAATGTAGAGTAAAAAATAAACAAAAATCTTTAAAGGTAGGAAAGTACAGACTCTTCCAAAAGGCCTAATACTCAAATAAGAGGAAATACAGAAAGAATTGAAACAAATTATTTTTTAAAAACTTAAGAAATGTCTCAGACTGATGGACAAGAGTTTCCAGACTAAAAGGAGAAAGCAGATGCCCAGCATAAATAATTTTAAAAGGATCCACACTGAGATATGTAAGTTGTGAAACTTTAAAATATGAGAAATTAAGTGAAGATTCCAAAAAGTTCTAGAGAATAAAAGAAAAAATTAAATCACACACAAAGTATGTTAGAAGACAATGGAGCCATGTCTCCAAAATTTCAAGGATAATAGTTTCAATTTTTAAGTCCGTATGTAACAAAATTATCAAGGAAATATAAGCATACATTAAAGATATTTTTACATGCAAAGATTCAAAAGAAATGTAGCTCCCTTGTACCTTTCTAAGAAAGCTACTGGAGTACGTGTTCTATCAAAACAATGGAGTAAACCGTGAAATGAGATGATATGGAATCCAGAAAAGAGTGGGTCCAAGAAAGGAGAAGAGTAAACCGCCAAAATGATGACTATGAAGTAGGCCTAGAACACAGCCCATTCAGAGAGTACCTGGAGGATGGGGGGCTGCACAAGGTGGGGCACTAGGGACAAAGATGATGGGGGAACTGAATAGCTACATGTGGCTTAGAGTTCAGTAAAAATAGCTGGAAGAAAACTGAGAGGTCTGTTGAAATGCATTTTTAAAAAATGAATTATCTCCAGGAAAAAAAAACTTTTTGAAGAAAACAATCACAGGACAGTATCTGGATCAGCAGTGAACACTTCCACCCAGTCACAATGATGTATGCACCGATACTGAGTCAACCAAAGACTGTACTAGAACCACATTGTGTGGTTGAGGCTGGGGTTGAGAGCTGATCCTTCCTGCCAGCAGCCAGGAGTACAGGGGACCTGGAATTTTTAACTACTTCTTAAACAGCCTTTCAGCTCATAATCCTGTTTTCTGGTCTTCCATCAAGACCACAAGTTCTCAAAACCTTTACCACCCTACAAACTGCCAGAGGGGCTCCACCAAAATGAGGAGGAAAATGTGGAAATTGAAGACCGAGGCTCCAGGAAACAGATTGCAGGAACCAGAAGCAAAGGGGGTAAAGTTGGGGTGTTCCCAGGATGCTGACCAGGCCAGAGAGAAACCCTGCCCAGTCTGGGGAGCTCTGAAGACTTTCTAACAAGAGCTCCTCAAGGATAAAACATAACATCTAATGATCGGTTGAACCTGAGTAGACTAAAAGAGGATTTAAACAAGAGGTGAAAGTTTTAGAATGAATCAGATAAGTACACGGAACAGGAAGCAAAAGAAAACCAAGATAAATATTAACTCCAGGGAAAACAAAATTGGGCAACAAAAGAAAATTACTCATGGTATATACATGAGCCGCAGGGCTCAAGACACAGTTCCGTTGTCAATAGTCACAGCATACAGCACAGCACCAAATCTAATCTATTGGGAGGCTTTTTATTCTCGCATAGCTGCACATCATTACTACTGGTTGTTATTAGTAAAAATAAACTTACATCCCAGTGGTACTCTTTGAACTGACATAAATTTTTAAAAATAAACCATAAAGTTTTAGAAGAAAATATAAGATTTTTAAAAAATGCTCTCAAACTGCAGATCTCTCTACATGTGACCTAAATTCTACAGGCCATAAACAGAAAGACTGAGAAAGTACAAGGCCAAAAGCAAACCACAATGTAGGAAAACGCACTTGAATTACACGTGGTGAAGGGCTGATTTTCTCCATACACAAACTCCTGCAAATCAACAAGAAAAATATTTACAATCTCATAGAAAAATGGGCAAAGGACAAGAACAGGCAGTGGGTAGACAGACAAGAAAATACAAATGGCTTGTCAAAAATGTGAAAACGTGTCCGGTCACAACAAGTATTAGGAAAAATGCACAATAACAATCAAGAAAAATTGACATCTTGGTGATCATCATCTCACTGATCAAATCCTAGCTCCACCGCCACTAGAGATGGACCTTGGGCAAGTTACTTCATCTGTCTTGACTCAGTTTACTCATCAGTAAAACTGTGAAAATGATAAGACCTCTCCCCTTAAGGCTGCTCTGAGAATTAAACAAGTTAATATTTGTAACTTGAAATAGTTTCTAGCACAAAGCAAGCACTATATTAAAGTTCATAAAACAAGTGAACAGATGGTTATAAATGCTAGGAGGGCAATATGGCAATATGTATCTGTATTAAAAACAAACATACCCTTTGACCATGGATCCTGATCCTAGAATTTATACTTCAGATATACAAAGAAATTTTAGGGATCTTCAGTGCAGCATTGTTTATATGAGCAGAATATTCACAATAACCTAAATGTCTATCAATAGGGAAAACTTTGCAGATAATTTAAGGGTAACCTCTCCTTTATGTGCCAATGAAAAGAATGAGGCAAATCTGTACATACCAATATGGAACAATCTTCAGCGTGTATTAAAGTAAAAAGAACAAAATACAATACAATATATAGGGTGTGCTGCCATTTGTAGTACATGTCTATGCATAAAATACTTCTAGAAGGATATTTTTCTAAATGATGGGAGTGGGAGATTATCATGTTAAGGTTTGTTTTAATGAATAAAATTTATTAATGATGCTAAAGTGTTGGAAAAGTCTCTTTTCTCAAATACAGTAAACTTTTGCCACGTAACTTTATTTTCATTATTTGCTCAACAACCCTTTTTTCCCCACAGCATTCTGTTAAACTTCAGCCTGGCAAAGTTTCAACCCCCTTGAACTCTGAATTAGTGGGGTTTAAAATCAAGGCATGTTGGTCCATGTGCATAGAACACTCACAATGTCTATTAATACTTCAGTAGTTATAATCTGTCTTAAACACTGATATTTTTCTTGTTTCATTTCCTTCAATATCAGCATAATACGCCAAATTCCAGCATGATTTTTAAATCATTTAAAAGATAAACTCAAAAATAGGCTCAAATGAAATCAACATTTTAAAATGAACCATATTTATAGTATTTTTAAGATGAATGATACCAATGAAACAATAATCACATCATTCACTTTGGACAATTAACCTGACAGACTTCTTAGCCTGCTAGAAGGATCTATATCTCAGAGACCCTCACACAAGTTTACACATTAGATGACAGAGAAGGAAACTAAAACAACAGTGATGAAGAATACTAGTGCAACCCCTGTGGAAAGCAATATGGAGATTCCTTAAACAGATTCAAGCAGACCTTCCATTCGATCCAGCAATCCCATTATTGAGCATCTACCCAGAAGAACAAAAGTCATTCTATAATAAAGACACCTGCACCCGAATGTTTATAGCAGCACAATTCACAATTGCTAAGATGTGGAAACAACCCAAATGTCCATCAATTCATGAGTGGATTAGTAAAATGTGGTATTTGTATACCATAGAGTATTACTCAGCTATAAGAAATAACGGTGATACGACATCTCTTTGGTTCTCCTGGTGAGAGTTGGAACCCATTCTATTAAGTGAAGTATCCCAAGAATGGAAAAATAAGCACCACATGTACTCACCAGAAAACTGGTTTCCCTGATCATCAC
>CM052445.1:53436578-53456777 GCA_028533085.1 Varecia variegata | reverse complement strand
TATAAGAAATAACGGTGATACGACATCTCTTTGGTTCTCCTGGTGAGAGTTGGAACCCATTCTATTAAGTGAAGTATCCCAAGAATGGAAAAATAAGCACCACATGTACTCACCAGAAAACTGGTTTCCCTGATCATCACCTAAGTGCACATTTGGGAATAACACCAATTGGGTATCGGACAGAGGTGGGGGGTGGGGGGAGGGGATGGGTGTATACCTACATGATGAGTGCGGTGTGCACTATCTGGGGAATGGACACGCTTGAAGCTCAGACTCAGGGGGATGGAGGGGCATGGGCAATATATTTAACCAGAACTTTTGTACCCCCATAATAAGCTGAAATAAAAATAAAATAAAAAATGTGTATCCTGTAAAAAAAAAAATACTATATAATTCTTAAAACAAGAAAAAGAGTTTGTTTTGTATTAAACAAAAATCTAAGTTCTCGAAAAGACACTGGATTCACAGCAGTAGGTAAAAATGCGTACAACGTGAAGGCCACCGACGTGTCACTTTGTTGTTTAATCAAATACAAATCAAAAGAGTCTTAAGCTAACGTATTCAATTAGAAAGAATCAAAAGACTTTTCCTTGAGCACTCTAGATTCTGACTCTTTCGGTCTAAAACTAAAATGCCCTTTTTCACATTCTCAGAACAAGACTCCTTGCAATGCTGCCCAGTGAGTGTCAGGTAAACAGGGTTCCAGATGTTCAATCAACCTCCATATGGTTAAAACAAATGCCACTCCCTCGAAACTGACTAAGGTAGACAGGAAACCAGCAAATACTAATGGAGGCAAAATATCCATATGTCAATTTCCTGAGCCGTTCTGTCCCTCTTTTTCCTGCACAGTCTTAGATGCTACTGGGCACACTGTTCACTAAAGTAAGGTCATTTACAGGAGTTAATTCCAGCAGGATTACTCATAAAGGTACAGTCGTGCAATCCAGCAATTTACTCAGAATTAAAGTAAAGAAGGATAATCATGGAGTGTTTAAAAAGGTCATGCTAAGTTTAATTTATAAGCCACTAATGTATGATATCATAGTACCAAATACGTTTTTGTTTTCTTTTTTTTTCCCCCTTTAAATGGGTATTTGTTTTTAAGATCTTAGAGCTCCTGACTTGCAAGGCCCCTCAGCCATTCATACAACATTGTTAAAGCGTCTCTAACTTTACCAGAGGCTAAGCAGCCTGTACCTGACTGAGAGATGCAAAAACAGTCTCTGGAAGATAAAGACTGGGGAAAGCAGTCAAACATCATCTGAAGGCTGGGATCATGAAGAAATTTAGATTTGCCACCAATTGGTGACCATAAATTCAAGGCTTTTGCAGACCATGGGGGCCACACAGCTGGTGAGGTCAGCTTAGATTTGAGAGGTTCCAGGTAATTTTACCCAGAAACCCCAAGAGGGAGTCTTGTTTTCATTCATTCGACAAAGATTTAATGAGCACCTACCATGGGCCATGCCCTGAGCTGGGCGACAGTTACACGAAGGGAACAAAATGAGGCAGAGTCCACAGGTTCACACGGCAAAGTCTTTTCCACCCCTCACTGGGCCAGCAGAGGTTCCAGCCCACCCACTCCCTCGGAGCCTGTCCCACGGCACTTTGCAACCCCCACGCTTGCAGGCAGGCCCGGCCCACAGGAGTATTAACTGCCAGAAGCATTCATCTGACTTAGGCGCTTCCTTTAACACTCAAGACTTTTCTGGAAACACGCCTGCTACAGTTCTATTTTCTAATTCATGAGGAACACTTTTTAAAGAAAGTGACTCCCAAATCCCCTCCCCCAAATGCCACAGAGAAAAAATGTCAAGTGATCAAAGAAAGAGACAGGAGGGGTGGAGGCTTGATGGTCCCTAAATCCTTCTAAACACATTCTGGGAAATCTCCACATGATAAACATTCAAAGGGAAAGACATCTGGGCACCCCCATCCCCACCATGTGAACTCAGCTGCATTCCTCTGAGGAAAGGTCAACGGGAAATGACCTCAGGAGCCCTCTGACCTCCATCATGTTGACATAAGGATTGCTGAAGCAAGATAACAGGGGGAAAAGACATTCACAAAACATATGTACAATACGTTATACATTTGAAACAAAATACTGTAAGAAAAGTAAAAATTACAGTGTGGGATATTGATAGTGGGGGACGTTGGGGGAGGGGTATATGGGAACTCTAACTTCTACTCCATTTTGCTGTGAACCTAAAACTGCTCTTAAAAATGAAGTCTATTTTTAAAAATATTAAGGAAAGAAAACTAAAAAAGGCACATATGAAGAAGAAAGCAATGTGTGTGTAGTTGGAGTCGAGGTAGTTAACAAGTATACTCTTCTTAACTTTCCAATATTTTACAGTGATCCTATTTATTTCTGCAATTACAAAAAAAAAAAACAAGAAAAAAATTTTTTTAGAAAAAAGGTTATTATAAAATGTTTTTTTGGTCTTTTTTTTTAAAAGACAGTCTCAGTGAAACACAGCCAGTTTCCACGTGCACTACATTAGGCTATCCTTGTGATCTGTCTGGGACAGCTGGTCTACCCAAGTCTCCCCGTAGCCACGCAGGGGAAGAGGCAGACAGCCACTGCCTGGTGGCAGGCTGGGGCCCAGGCCCACCATCATTCCTACAGCACACACCTGCCAGAAGACTCTGCACTCAGAGAAGTCTTCATTTCACACCTCCTTAATCATGTGACTTCAGTTTAAAAACAGAACTCCTTCCCCACCCCCAAAGCACTATCACCAAGCTACAAAACACATGGTTTCCTGGCCACAGTGATTCTCACAGTCTTTCATCGGACCTGGGCTTGGTTTCTCAAAGCCAAAATGCTGTTAAGTAACTTCTGGTACCAACAACTGTGATTCAGAGACGGAGCAGTATCTTCAAAGGTGAAGCTAAGATACATCTTTAAGACCATGACTCATCTCCCAAAGTGCCTTGAAGGAAAACAAAATAGTATTAATATTACAATGCTGAAAACGATGATGAAATCGTTTGGTGGCTGATGAGATTTTCATCCTTCAGACGCCAGAACTGCTCACACCTTGGATGCAAAATAGGGGGTACCAAGACACTCAGTAATTAAAATCATTTTTTAATGAATATTTTTTTAAATTACAAGTAATAAAAATATCCACAATGAACAACATAAAATTTTCAATAAAGACCTTGCAGGATGTATCTCCTCTCATCCTATCCTGGCAAAACTGTATTTATTAGCTGTGTGCCCCTGAGCACACTGCCCAGTAGTCTAAGCCTCAGCTTTCTCTTCTGCAAAATGAAGGGAACACCTTCCTCATTTGCAAAATGAAGGGAACACCTTCCTCATTGTGTAAATGATCAAGTAAAAACCCATGCAAAGCACAAAGCAACAATGTCTGACACAGTCCCAGTAGAAAACCAGCAGTCAGAGTAGCATCCCACCAAGAGCCATGACTGTACAGAAACCACAAAGTGTTTTCTACACATTATTTGCCATTCTTTCTGGTTCACACAGTAGACTTTTGAGCAACTTTCAGGAAATGGGTTTTGAGTGATTACTGGGACTTCCCTACCTTGAAGAGAGACTTTTCTTATTTTTCTCCTCAATCTTTGGAACTGATGAACCCTCTTGGCCCTGAATATGCTAGGAAGAGTGAGAGAGGAGGAATGGAGAGCTAGGACAATGCCCCACCCTGTCTGGCTCCCCCAAATGAACAGGCAGGTGATGGCCCAAACAGCATGGCATGGCCAGAAGACAAAACCACCTCTGCATTTTTCAGATTTTTTTTCCTAACAGTGAAGCATGACCATTTTTTTAAATAAAAAGGAATCAAGCCCCCAGGACGATGTCTTGTCCCCTGCAGTCCTGGCTAAATTACCTCACAGCCTGGGAGAAGCAACTGCTCCCCATCCCTACTGCTCTGCCACAGGCTCTGAGCCTTACCACCAATCTTGGACCTCAAACTTACACTTTGGGATTTATTTACGTGACTCCGGAGTTACCATTCTCAAATAGTACGTAGAGTCTGAGCTAATGATTATGCATTACTCTACCTCTGAAACCAAAGTATCCCACTGACCCAGACAACAGACCTCACAACCTTGAACTTCCAAACCACAAATAAAAAAACTCTTTGGGATAACCACTTCCCCAAGAAGACCCCTTCTCACCCAAATGTCACGTGCATCTATATTCCTTTGTTCTGTGCCTTGGAACAAGAAGAAAATGGTCTTTGAGTAGATGGTTTCAATAGTACAGCAGAGACATATTTGCAAAGCATGTTCTGTAGCCAAAGTATGTCTCTCATGACTGTTTACATATGTGAGAGGCCTAGCTTGACCCACGGGGGCCAGGGGAGCGGGTAATCAAAGGTTGTCCTTTTCATGCATTTCTGAAAAAAACAATTTAGTCTTCTCATTGTAAGTACTGTGGTTTGCTAATTATAAAAGCAATAAAAATTCATCATGGGAACTTTAGAAAATACAGAAAAGTTCAAAGGAGAAAATAAAAACCACTTGTATTAATCCTTTCCAAAGAAAACCATAAGTAACATCCTTTTCTCAAAGCACGTATGTATTGTGCATAGAATTTTAAACAAACATGCCCATCTTTTAAGTAACAAACTAAGAGTATACTCACAAAAGAAGTGGCAAGCGACCCCCAGACACAGGGGGGTCAGGGACAAGCACTAGCAGTAACTCAGAACTCATCCTGCAGAAGGCCAATGAAGGCTATATCTTACAAAGAAATGTAAAGAATGACTTGTGATAAAGTTTACCACTGAAGAGAGTTAATCTTCAACAACTGTTGAGCGCCTACTATATTCCAGGCACTTTGCCAGGCACTGAGAATGCAGATGTGCAAAATACTCAAGTAGAAGTTACTCCCACTAACTGGAGAAAGACTTCCTGAGCTTCTATCCCAGCTCTGCCAATTATAAGCTGTGTGACCTCAGCCAGGCACTGAACCTCTCTGTGCCTCAGTTTCCTATGAAAAATGAGGATAAGAATCAGGGCCGTTGGGCTGTTTACATGAGTTTGCACATGTAAAGCAGTTAGAACTCAGCCTAGGACTTAGAAGAAAATGTTTGTGCTCAAATAAATAAAATGAATGAGGAAGAGAGTAAACACACCAGGACAAACACAGAGTGTCCGGGCTGGCACCTGGGAGTAGACCTTAGCCTGAGGGAAGGCTCTGGAAGGAGGTGGGCAGGGATTGGGCGAACATCAGAGCCGAGAAGGACCTGGTGAACAGCAGATACAGGTGTAAAGATGGGAGGACAAGAGAGAAGGAGGTTCCCGTGAGTTGTTTTAGGAACTTCGGCTAGACCAGCACCGGCAGTGGGACACACCGGTGGAAGGGTGACACACAGGAGGTTGGCAAAGAAAATGGGGCAAATATGCCAGATTTCTATCTGTCACCCTCATTATCGGTTACAGCAAACAGTTACATTATCCCCCATGGTGATCACTCCAAAAATGACACCTTTCTTAACTACCTGACTTATGCATTTCAAAACTAATTTGACAAGTGAGAATTTTCTAAAACCTCTATAAAGAGGCAGCGATTCTTCATATCTGCTCTGCAGACACGCTAAATTCATCAAAATGTCTCGCAGAGTCCTTCCAACATGGCATAGCCAAGCTCAAATCACATATTTCTTATTTGGGGATATTATTAAAAATAAAGACCTAAGAACAACATTAGATAAGGAATTTGAGTTTTGCTAATTCACAATGATTGGATTTCCCCTTTCAGGGAAAGGTGGAAGGAAAGTAAAAACATATGTAGATTCTAAAAGCAAAAGAAGCTCTGATAAGACCTTTGGTAAAAAGAATGTTATCATCACTTAATGTGTTTATCTTTGTTCATATGTTCTGTACAGTTAAGATTCAAAGCTTCATAGTTTAATACAAACAGCTACCATGTCATGAGCTCTTCATAAATTGCCAGAGTCCCTTTTTCATATGTCATTTTCAGTTCTCAAAAGAAATCTGAAGTCTCCAAAATTCCAAATCTTAAAAAATGCTGATCACAAAGACTTTTACAAGCAAATTATTTAGAATATCTGATTTGTATCTTAATAGGTATTACCTCCATTTATAAAAACATGGGTGGAAACAAGGACTCAGAAATGAAAGGACTTGCTCTGGACCACACAACTTTTGAGTGGCAGAACCAGTGTTTGAACACAGCTACCGCAGGGCCCTATGGTAACCCGCTTCCAAGATGGCACCCACTGATTCGTGCCTCCTGGCATCCACACTTTTGTGTAATCGCCTCCTACTGAATCATGGCTGGCCTGTAGGACCAAGAATATTGTGAAAGTGACAGTGCATGACTTCTGAAGATACCTCAAAAGTCCTGGCAGTTTCTACCTTGGTTTCCTCGTGTACTACTCACTCTGGGAGAAGCCAGCCACCATGTTGTGAGGATTCCCAAGCACCCTGCCCAAGGAACTTACAGGGTTCCTTGGTAGCAGATCCTACAGCCCCCACTGACTTTTTTTTTAAGAGATGGGGTGTCACTACGTTGCCCAGGCTGGCTTTGAACTCTACTGGGCTCAAGCGATCCTCCTGCCTCAGCCTCCTCAGTAGCTGGGACTTATAGGCACAAGCCACCACACCTGGCTTCCAGGGGACATCTTTATCACAAACACCTGAGCCAGAACCGCTCCCTTAAGCCATTCCCAAAGTCCTAACCCACAAAAACTGCAAAGACAATCAATATTTACTATTGTTTTAAGCCACTAAATTTGGGAGTAATTTGTCAATGCAGCCATAGATAACTAATGCACACCCTGAAGCCTGTGTTCTTTTCTTCATAATTATATTACTTGCAGTTGCTTTTGTAATTTTATTTTTGAATTATTATCACTGTCTATTCACATAGAGAATTAAAACAGTTACTGAAATTAAACTTTATACCCTATTCGGTCTCTCAGATAAGCACTAACATCATCTTATTTACATTTATTTCCTGCTGGTATTGTTACATTCTTGGCCTCAGATTTTACACACACGATTGCTTTTTCTCATCTACCTCTTCAAACAACAGGCAGCTAACAAAGCTCCTTAAGCCTCTCCTAGACAGTCCAGGAAACTATGTCGTCACATCTTCAATTAAGCCCCTTTTAAAGGTGTTCTTCTCTGTACTTTGTTTTAAAAAATGTACACATGATGAGATATCACTGTACACCTACTCAAATGGCTAAAATAAAAAGTATTGCCAATACCAAGCACTGATGAGTATTCCACTTCTACATATTTGCCCATGGGAAATCAAAACTGTGTCTACATCAAAACCTGCATGTGAAAGTCCATAGCAGCTCTATTCATAATTGCCCCAAACTGGAAATACCCAACTATCCATTCACTTACTGAAGGACAAACACACTGTGGTCCATCCATAACATGAAATAAATACTATTTTGTAGTAGGCGTGGATAAACTATTGTCACTTGCAACAACACAGAATCATCACAAAGACACTGTGCTGAATGAAAGAACCCAGTCTCAAAAGGTTCTATATGCTAAAATTCCATTTATACAACATACTGGAAAAGACCAAACTACAGCTAGTGACAGAGCAAACATCAGTGGCTAACAGTGCCCAGGGGTTGGGCTGAATACAAAGGGACAGCACAAAGGGAACTTTTTGAGGTGATGGAAACATCCAGCACCCTGATTGTGGAGTTGGTTACACAAATCCATGAATATGTTAAAACTCACAGAACCGTACACCAAAACAAGAGTCAGGTTTACTCTATGTTAATTTTAAAAACAAAAATACAGGTACTTTTTAAAGAAGGAATTTCATTTCTCCCTTAAGCAGAAATATATCTGTTCGTTAAATCACCTTCAGAGCCCAGAGCCCTCTTGATTTTTAAATCATTAAAAAAAACGCTGATCTTAAGGACTTTTACAAGCAAGTTATTTAGAATCCATGTATCTCAGGGTTCCATCTTCTTTCAAACAATTATCATTCATTATTTTCCTCTACAGCTGAGGACAAATCTCCTGCTATATTTCCCTTTAAATATTCCTTCCCTGGGAACAAAAGATCTTTCAAAGAACAGAGCTATAACTGTACAGGTTCTCAATAAATATTTGCCAGGTGAGTGAACGGTGGGGTTCATCCCCAAAGTTACAGGAGATTGACTACATCTGTCACCTGAGTATCCAGAGGCATTTGTCTGCCAGCCTCTGGGAAAAATTGGCACCAAGCCCCCTGCCTTGGGCAGCTCCCCAGAGTTCTATAAGCACTAGGGTGACCATGCATCTAGACATCTCTTGTCCTGGCAGCCCTTGCAGTTAGTGCCTCTTTTTAGCACCAAAGATGTCTCAATTCAAACACAAAATATATATATATGGTCCCTCCAGGACATGGATTTTTTTGGTAACTGTTTTGTTCACTCATGTGAATGTAAAGAATAGTACCCACCTTATGAAAGGTGCTCAATATACTTTTCTTAAAAGTAAGATCAGTTTTATTTATTTACTTATTTTTTTGGAGTAGGGGTCTGGCTGTGTTGCCCAGGCTGGAGTGCAGTGGCTGTTCCCAGGTACGATCCTAGCTCACTGCAACCTTGAACTCCTGCCCTCCAGCAGTCCTCCGGCCTCAGCCTGCTGAGTAGCTGGGACTACTAGCTGCACGCCAGTTTTATTCTAACATTTGAAGACTGAGAATTTAAGAAAGAGTTGAGATTTTCCAGCTGCCTATGATCCCATGATACAACTTTCATTAATCAAAGAAAAAATCTTTTTTTAAGTACCTGGAAGATATAATAGAAGTTTGAGACATGGCTCCTGACCTCCAAGGAACTAATTCTGGTGAAAAAGGCAAAATTCACACATAAAGGAGTAACTACACAGGATACTGCAAGTATGAAATCAGCTGTGCCCGGCAGCATCAGTGCTGTATTTATTCAGCATTACATAAAAGTATTTTTGCTCTATATTCACAGTGCTTCTGTGTTATCTCAAAAGGTGTGCCAGTGGAATTTAGAAACAGGCACTGCTTTAACTAGGAATTTGAAAACTGGGCAAGACTCAGATGTGTCACAAATGGGGTATCTTCCCTCCCAACACGCTTGCATTACCATGAAATGGCTGTGTGTGCCGGGGACTGGTTAGGGCTGAGAATGACTTCATTCACCAAATGCTTCCGACAGAGAAAGACAGAAGGTGGGGTCTCTTCCCAAGTTTAAAAAAAAAAAAAATCCAGCAGCACACACACCTCCCCGCGCAGCCCACCTGGCGGGCTCCCTGCCCAGGACACTCTCGACCTTCACACACAGGCACAGGTATGCTACTGAGTCACTAACTCTACCCCCTTTCCTCCCAATCCAGCAAGTGTCCACACACGAGTGAGAGGAATGTCGTTACAGGGAAGACTATGATGGGTGACAAATTATGAATACTCACAAGGGGTCGCCAGGTTAGAGCCGCTGCTCTTGGAGCACGGACGTCAACCTCTGTGCTCGCGAACGTCCAGGGCCTCAGAGCACCCCTAAGAGGCGGTGAGGGACAGGCTTTTCCTTTATATTTATGGCCCAGCTTCCCCTGCGCAGCATCCCCCTGTGTGGTTTGTTTTGTTTGTTGTTTTTCCTTATTTTTGCCCACCGGGTCTACCCATCTGGAAAGGCTACTGTGTCTGGGCACAATCTCCCCCTTCCCCTTCCCCTCCACATCCTTTCACACACCCACTCCCACACCCTCAGGAGCGGTCCCTCACCTGCACTAAACAGGAGTACTGCCAGCGTTGGGGGGACAGGGCATTCAAATCCCACTAAGAGAGTCTTGATCACAGCAGGAGTGGCACGGAGCTCTTCTGCCCGGGGAACTGAAAATGCATGAAGGGGTGGTTTGCAATGACCACTTGGGGACCGCCTGAATGTTAAGGCAGGGGCCACAGATGCCACACTTCCTGCAATGTGCAGGAGAACCTCCCCACCCCCATGAACTATCCTGCTTAAAGTGGCACAAGGGATGGGATCAAGAAAAATGAAGCCAATGCCCAGCAAAAAGCAGAGACTAGACGCTGCGAGAAACACACCACAGGGGCACAAATCTTTGATCCAGGTCTCTATTCCTGAGGCCAAATCCACTTTTGCCCTTTCTGGGGCCTGTCTTGAGAGCAAAGACATTCCCCTTCTTCTGCTTCATACGGCTCAAGCTGGGTTTCTGTCCCATGCCAACGAAAGAGACCCAAAGACCCCTGCTCCGTGGATTTACGTACAATTGGTCACTGCAGCGAAGGACAATGCCAAACACATTATGTAGAACCATACAATGGGACAGTCCGTAACCATTAAAACTCTCATTTCAAAGCAAATTCAATATGGAAAAACATTCAGACGTTAAGGAAAAAAGTGGCTTCTAAATGTACCTGCATCATTCTGCCCATTTTTATTTTAAATGTATGTTTGTATGTGTAGGAAAAAGTTACCAGAAATATACCCAACATATTAAAAGCTGAATGGAAACAAACCAAATTTTAATTTTTATAATCTTTGAATGACAAGATAAGGAATTTTTACTTTGTTTTATACTTGAATTTTTTCCTAATTCTGTTACAACAAACATGCTATGAAGCACTAAAATAAACAAGTAAACAAACATACTTCATTTTTTAAGGCTCAACTCAAATGCTACTTCTTCCAACTCCAGAATCCAATGTCTACCATCCTGAACACTTCTATCATTACTAATATCTTTTGCAAGTGCTTATCACATTCCCCCTTTTTTTTTTTTTTTTTGGAGACTGAGTCTCACTCCGTTGCCCAGGCTAGAGTGCAGTGGCATCATCATAGCTCACAGCAACCTCAAACTCCAGAGCTCAAGCCATCCTCCTGCTTCAGCCTCTCAAGTAGCTGGGATCACAGACACATGCCACCACATCCAGCTAACTTTTGTATTTTTTGTACAGAGAAGGTCTCTCACTATGTTGCCCAGGCTGGTCTCCTGGCCCCAAGTGATCCTCCTGCCTCGGCCTCCCCAAGTGCTAGAATTACAGACATAAGAAACTTGAATTCAGGAGTTTGAGACCAGCATGAACAAGAGTGAAACCTTCTTCCTACCCCACCCTTGTCGCTACTAAAAATAGAAAAAATTAGCCAGGTGTGATGGTACACACCTGTAGTCCCAGCTACTCAGCCTACTCAGGAGGCTAAAGCAGGAGGATCACTTGAGCCAGGAGTTTGAGGTTGCAGTGAGCTAGGATGACACCACTGCACTACTAGCTGGGGCAACAGAGTGAGACTCTGTCTCAAAAAAAAAAAATGTCTTCAGTAAATATTTGTTGACTTGATAAACCTTTACATAAAGGGAAGTAAAAATAACACAGAAGTGAAAATGTAGATTACCCTCCTCACTTGTCCATAATGGCAGTAGGAGGGGAAAAGGCCTCAGATTTCTTTTTAAAGAACAATTACATAAAAATATTTTTGCTCTATATTTTAATTTTTTCATCTGGATGTTTCATGTTCAATTTATTTACTTGAATTAATATTGAGGTTATTAAATCATTTAACTTTTCTTCACAATTTCACTCATATATTTGTATCATTTAGGAAACTTCTGGTTTCCCCAAATCCTGTATTTTCAACAGGTCACTCCACTTGGACCCATCTTGGCCCCCACTAGGACCTGGTGTCAGAGAACTAAAGGCTCCAGGAGGATTATCAAGGAAGATATTAAATCCCTGAGTAATAATGTCCCCACCAATCTCCTAAGCAATTTGCCAGAAATGGCTGGCACTTCCATCATTTTTACTTAAAGAATGATGGAATACTCAAGTATGTTCTGTAATGCAAACTGCCAAATGGTCCATTCCAAGCAGATGCCCTACAAGGCCAGCTTAAGAGGAGGTAAAATTTATGTAGACTTAGTTGCATGATTCACACACATTATCAAATAGCTAAAGTCCTTATAAAGAATTCATCTTACAGTGATTTGACACCACTAAGCCACTTTCCACATAATTAACAGGTTAAGCCAGTTTTCTTATAGATAATAATAATAATGGCAGATGAAAGATAAAGCCTTCCAATTAACGTATCAGTCATGAGGCTTCAGATGGCAGTAACAGAAAACTCCAACTCAAACAGGATTAGAAAGTAAATAAATTTATTATTTAGTATCCTAAACCAAATTAGTAATCAGTATACAAAATTCCAGGTGCAGGAAGATCTATATGACTCAATGATGGACTTAACAGATCCTGTTCCATCTTTCAATTCTGGCATCCTTTTGCCTGCTTCATCCAGAGGCTAGTCACAACAGGGCTGTTGTGATTCCAGCCATCCCATCTAGTCTTCCAGTCTCTTTAAGAGTGCAGAAACATTCCCCAGAATCCTCTTCAAAGACTTCCCAGGTGCTAGAGGCTTTTGGGAAGGATTTTGCTCCACAACAAATGGAACTTGAAGTCTGTGCTGCTACTGACCTGACAATGACAAATGTGTGAGAGTATGAAGCTTGGAGCTGCAACCCACCATTAGCCATAACAACTAATTAGGCTACAGCAGTCTAATCAGCCACTAGGCAACAAGCCCAAGTACAAAAAGCAGCATGCTAAGGATGGCAGAGTGGAAAGAAAGAAAGCACCTGGGTCCTTGATGACACATGAGCTAGGAGTCCCCACCGCTTATTACTTGAAGCAACTCAACATTTGGTGACTTAGATTGCTATTGGTGAGACATTCTGCCACTTGCAGATAAATGCACTCTTAAATGTTCCCTTGAGGTTTTAAGGGAAAGGGCGTTGATAACTTGCCCATCACAAAGAAGGAAAATACGTAAGGGTAGGTCTGTCTGGCTTCAATGTTTATACTCCCAACTCTTATTACCTTCTATACCATCCTGGAACTTCCTTATTCTAAAATGTCAGAGAGTGTTCATTTCACAAATTTTCATTCAAGTCAACCTCGGAGTTGTATATGTGCCACGTTAACTTCTTTTTAGAATCTTGCTTTTTCCCTAGGGTCCCCATTCTTTATTGATTTCAAAAACATTTCTTTCCCATAATCTTGTATGCCAAAGAACAAACACAACTCAATTCGGGATTTTAGCAATCTCTGAGCATAATCTTTAACATCTATTTGCCCATATTTTCAAAATAAGCAGGTAAATTCATTTAAGCCCTTTCCACTCAGTTTTAATTAGAAAAGAACAAAACTTCTCCATTGTCCTCAAGTAAATGGGGTAGGACCTCTTGAGCAGAGCAATACTAGCCTGTGCCTTACACATGAGGAATGCACTATTTTCCCAACATTGCATAAATTCTCTGACCTTTAATACGTTCAATAATCAGACCATGTAAAATGTTTTCCTAGTAACTTTTGTTTTTCAAAAGATACCACTAAAAATGAAAAGGTGAAGAACAGATTGAGCGAAAATATTCACATATATCTAACAAAGGACTTGTATGCAGAATATAAAGAACTTCTGCAATGATTAGATGACATTAAAATGTGCAGTTTATGGCATGCCAACTATACTAATAAAGCCATATAAAACAAACATTACAAAGAGTAACAATTTAATAGACATTCAGAAAATATATACAAATGGTCAATAAGCACATGAAAAGATATCAGTCAATAGAGAAATATACAATAAAACCACAGTGAGGTACTACTACACAGGCATCAGAATGGCTAAAATGAAAGAGTGATAATTTCAAGTGTTGGTGAGGGTCAGGGTAACTGGAAGTCTCATATATTGCTGGGGGAATGTAAAATGGTGCTTTCTTATAATGTTAACCATACACTTATTACAGGACCCAGCAAGAAGAATGAAAAGACACCTCCACACAAAGACTTGTTCATAGATGTTCTATAGCAGTTTTGTTCATGTTTGCCAAAACAGAAAACTTGAATGGCCAAAGGTGAATGGATAAGTAAATCATAGAATATCCAGACACTGAAACATTACTGAACAATAGAAAGAAACAAACCGATAAAAGGATGGGAGAGAGACTATTGAGGAAGGGAGGAAGGAAGAGGGGCAGAAGAAAGGGAGAAGGGAGAATAGAAATACCTACACACATTATAGTCAAACTTCAGAACACCAAAGAATTTTTTTTTTTTTTTTTTTTTTTGAGACAGAGTCTCACTCTGTTGCCCAGGCTAGAGTGCCATGGTGTCAGCCCAGCTCACACCAACCTCAAACTCCTGGGGGCTCAAGCAATCCTTCTGCCTCAGCCTCCGAGTAGCTGGGACTACAGGCATGCACCACCATGCCCGGCTAATTTTTTCTATATATTTTGAGTTGTCCAGCTAACTTCTTTCTATTTTTAGTAGAGACGGGGGTCTCACTCTCGCTCAGGCTGGTCTCGAACTCCTGAGCTCAAATGATCCACCCACCTCAGCCTCCTAGAGTGCTAGCATTACAGGCGTGAGCCACCGCACCTGGCCTGGAACACCAAAGAATCTTAAAAGCAGCCAGAGAAAAGACAGACTTTTTACAAATAACAATTAGACAGCAACAGCAAAGGGACCAGAAGACAAATGATTAATACAGGAACAATACAGAATTGCACATCCAGATAAACCTATCATTCACAAATAAAGATATTTAAGGTGTAAAAAACTAACGTTACCAACAGATACTCATTAACGGAACTTCTAAAAGATTTATCTCAGGAAGAAGGAAAGGTTCAATGTAGAAAAAGAAATAGTGAGCACATTAAATCTACAGAAAGAAGAACTCTATAAAACAATGACTGTCAAATTGAGGGAAAGTTAAGAAATGAGGATATATAAAAGAACAGACACAAAAACACTAATCGTAGAACTTGGTACCAGGTGGTACGATTTCAGGCTTGTTTTACTTTCTTTTCCATGTTTTTATTACCTGATTTTTTTTAAATCAGCCTGTCTTTTTACATTACCTAACTTTAAGGGTTAAGTTTAAATTACTAAATTATAATGAAATAGAAACAAAATTAAATATCAAATTTTCAGATTCCCAGAACTGCAACCTATCAGTGCTAATAATATCAAGTTTCCCTTAAAAACTCTACAGACTAATTTGAAAGGACAGTGAGAGCTGGCTTTGCTTATTCACTCAACAAGGATTTACGAAGGGTTCACCATGTTCCAGGCACTGTACTACATCCTGAAAGAACAAACGCTGGAAGTCATCATAATATTGGATGTATAAGTCTTCTCTTATAATTGATAATAAGATGCCTTTATGGAAAGTATTTTGCCAAAAGTCTGCATGTAAAGTGAAGTTACTGTTGTGGTAAGGAATATTATCATAATAGAGAGTTAAAGGAAATCTAGTTTGGCCTGAGACACTTTTTTAAAAAACATATGCACAAATATGACAGTTTTACATATGATATTAATTCACTGTAAACGATGAATTCCCACATGAATTGCGAATCTTGCAGTTTGTCTATAATTTCCATCCCACATTAAAATAAGAAAACTGCAATTCTGAGTTAAAAGTCTGCAGGCGGCACTGAGCATACACTCAGTTTTAGTCACACTGGATCAATACCAAAGCTTAGACAAAGCACCACATTTTAATAAGGTTTCAACTGTTCACTTTTGCCCAAATATCCACTTGGCAAAATGTTTTTAACTAATGCAAATCAGGGCAAGGGCACCCTACAAAAGGTCAGTTTTTTCAATCTTAAATAAACATTTTGGGGGTCTCCTGATTAAAAACGAAGGCTGCATCTGGCATGAAGGGACTGGACAAAATCAGTATTTCAGGTGATCTGAATGGAAACTGTTTAGCTCCGATTTTCCCGGCCACGTGGATGTGGTTAACAAGGAAGGCACCACGCAGAAAGAGGGCAAAAGGACTATGATCAAGTACCGCCACGGCATAAACTCTGACCGCTTAAAAGGCAAGAAAAGGCATCCATTCACCCCATCCCGTTCAATACTAAGGCTTGGAGAGCCCTCCCTTCAATGAAAAGCACCAAACAATAGGAGTGCCACAAGAAGCTAAAAACCCCACTCCCACCCCTCCCAGGCATATGTAACCAATACAGGGAATACGGGTCCCCCTAAGGCGGAAAGATCCAAGCAACTGCATTACAGGATTATATATATGGGCAACTCTTCTCTTCTCTCTACTATCTTCAATTGGAGAGGAAAACGCATTTCTCAAAAATACTAAGCAGTTCTCTGCAATAAGCAAAGCTAGTTACAAAGGGTTTGTTTAAAATGCCCAGTTCACCGTACTGTCAAAAACATTAGGCAAGTACAGTACATACAAATCTCTATTTCCCTTATCCTCTGGGAAAATCACAATACCATTTCTCCTGAGCTATTCAGCTTGCAAAAAACAGGATCTTGTCTTTTCTCTAATGTTCTCTAACACCGTCCAGGGTGGAAAAAGTTCTTTTTTGATGTTTATTACAAGCATTCTCATAAACATATATCATTTTCCAAATGAGTTAAACTCTTATGTGTTTAATGAGTATGAGCTCCACTTTTTAAAAAACTAACCCTTTCAATACTATTAAATATATTTAATTCCTATCTTTTAAAAAATCATTTCCTTGGACAGTTTTTGAAAAGCAAAACAAAACCCTTCATCCAGGTTCCTTGCAGTCTCAGGATAATTTTGGGATAACGTCAACAACCCAGTAAGAAAGTTGTCTAGGATAATTATTTTTAAATCTTCTTTGGTAAGTTTGGCTACAGAGTAACATTAATATTCTATTATGACCCAAAGAATAAACCCACCCCTATATCAACTCCAGGAAGAGAATACCAATGTGAAAAAGGGCTAACTTCAAAAGGATTCCCACAATGACAGAACTCCTTCTAAATGAAGCACCACTCACAGAGGGGCACACCATACAACCTATGCCCCCATGTGGGCCCAGTTTCTCAGGCACATAAAACAGTAAGAGATTCTGGGAGGCACTGGGCTAGGAAGACATCTACTCACTATCTCCAACAATTTCCTCAGTAAACCAGCCACTGCCCAATAATGCTTCTATTTATTTTACCCAGAAGCAGATCTATTAGCCAGACATTCTAAAAACACAAACGTTTCGTTGTGCTTGGAGTAACTCCAATATTGATGCCTTGCTGCAGAACGATGCTGCAGGAATATAAAGTGAGCCATGTGGTAGCTGTACCCACATATGAAGCTCATTGTCAGAAACTGTCATATCCTGGAGACCAACCCATCAGAGGGGCTGAGGGTAAACCCCCAGCAAGAGCGCTGTGGAATGGAGGAAGACAGCCAAAGATGAGACTTCACCAGGACCCTGCTTCATCCCAACAACCAAGACAATTTTTAAGGCAACTCTTCCTAAAGCTTTCAGGATAGAAAAGATCCATCTTTCTTCTCCCCTAGTTCAGGCTGAATAAGAAAAAGCAGGACAATGCTGGAGGATGTTCTCAAAGGGTCTGGCAAGTCACCACGTGCAAGGCACATTAACTAAACACAACCCAACGCTAGGCCAGGGTTTGGCTCAGAAGATGCTGCCCGCTGGATTCAGGAGTGGGGGCCCCGGGGGGGGGCTCACTGCCAGAGCCAGGGCCGAGCCTGTCAAACCTGGGAAACTGACAAGGAAAACAGCCTTAACAACAACAATAAAATGAAACTGCCAGAGGCCACCGGTACTCCCCAGAGCGGGGGCTAGAAGCAGGCAGAGACTACTAAACTGTTCCAGATGAGACGCAATCTCTCCCACACCTCAACCGGCTGCTCCGACACGAGGGTCCTCGGTTCTTTGTGAGCCCCAGCCCCCTCCTTTCTGGGGGACCCGACTCAATCCCCCATAGCCGCTGGTCTCCGACTGCCACGGACGAAATCCAGACTCGTTACAGAGAACTCATGTTTCTCTCTCTCTCACACACACACACACACACACACACACACACGCTCTCAGGGGTCCAAGCCAGATCACATAGCTAAAGTTTCCGGAACTTAAATCGTAAAACCACAATCAGAAGTTGTTTTGAAATGCTAACCACAAAAAAACATCCTTTGCTTTTAGAAGAAAAAGAAAAGAAAAAAACCACCCAAACTTTGCCCTCCATTAAGGCAAGCAGTAAAGAGAGACAAAAATCTAACTTGGGCAGAGGGTGTGTTCCTCTTTGTCACCCACCGGGAACCTCGCGCGGCGCGTGGGCGAGCTGCAGGCACTCGGCGGCGCCGTGGCATCCGCACCAGCGGCCACCTCCCCGGCCCGCAACCGGCCTCAAGGGCCGAGATTGCGGCCGGAGGTCCGGAAGCGGCGTCCGGCGATGTCACCCGGCAGGGTGGGACGGGAGGAAGAGGGGGAAGGGCGCAAGGGGTGGGGGAGGCGAGAGGGTACGGGCGCCGAGCCCCGCAGCCCGAGGTCCGTGGAGGTGAGGGGAGAAGGGTGCAAAGGGCGGCGCGGAGCCCGGCGGCTCCCAAGCTCCTGCCATTGTTGCCCGGACTGCCCGGGCCGGGCCGTCTCCTCCCGGCAGGACCCCGCGCTCCATGCACCCACCTCCGCACGCGCCCCGGGCGGTGCGCTCCCGGAGCCCGGACTCGCACAAGTTGCCGCCAGCGGCCGGGACTACGCCGGCCCCCGCCCTCCCGCCGCGGTCATTGTTCGGTGCGCGCCTCCTACCTCCACGGCGCCGGCGGCTCCCACTCCCGGGCTCCGGGCTCCGGACTCCGGGCTCCGCAGCTCCCGAGCCCCCGGCTGCCGAGGGCGCGGCGGCTCCGGCTGCGCCTGCGGCTGCGGCGCTGGCTATTAATACCCGCGGGCGGCGGCGGCGCGGGCGCGCAAGCGAGGCTGGCGGTGGCCGGCCGAGGTCCGAGCCATCAAAGGTGGCGCGGGGCGGAGGGGAGGGCGGAGCAGGCGGGGTGGGTGGGGAGCGGGCTCCGGGTCGCCATGGCCGCCTCGACGCCGGGACGAGCGCCACTCGCACGGGGAGGAGCGGCGCAAAGCGGGCGGCGGCCGCGTCCCAGCCCCGCGCCCAAGGCGAGTGCCCGCAGCCGCTGCGCCCGCGCCGGACCCGCCGCCTCCGAGATCGGCAAGCGGGAAGTGCAGGCGGCCGCCGCCCCTCCCCGGGCCTGGGCCGGCCCCTCGGCTAGGGAAGGCTGGGCGCCGCGCCTGCAGAGCCGCGGGGACAGCGGGAGAGCCACAGCCCCCTCCAGCGTCCGCGCCCGCGACCTGCGCGCCGGCGCGCCCCGCCCCGCTCCGCCCCGCCCTGGGGGCAGGTGTGCGGAGGGGCGGCCTCCCGGGCCAGGCACACCGCCTGGGATCTGTGCCTTACTTGGGCGTGCCGGCCGAGCTGCGCTGCGCGCTGCGCCACCGAACCGAGCGCGGGAAGCGCCACGAGGGACAAGCAAATCCTGCCGCTGTGCTGAAAAGCGAAACGAGGGCGGGAGATGGGTGCACAGGCGAAACCAGGAGGAGCTGGCGGGTGATGAGTGGCTCAGACTCTGCAGGTCGCTTTTTGAGGCCCTGCATGGGGCAACTTCACCTACGACGTCGCTCGGGGAGCGGCGCTGTGCAGGGACACTAGAAGCCCTCCCCTCCCCTCCCCTCCCCCAGAGACACAAGCCCGGGCTTCCGGCACCACCGGGGCTGCGCGGGAATTAATCTCGGGGGAGCTATTGCCACCCCGCTCCCGCCCACGTCACGGCCCAGCGTCCTCCACCTGAGCGAATGCCACGCCAATCCCCACCCCCGCCCGCCCTCCGGGGACAGGAACAGTGCCCCGCGAGGAAAGGCGGGGAACAGGTTGGGAGTGGTTTGAAGATGCTTGACCGCCTTGGGGTTTCTGGAACTTGGTGGAGCGAGGAGCAAGATTCAGAGGCAAGGAGGCAGGGACCTAAGGGGACAGTCACTGTGCCAACCCACCACCTGCCGCCTTTCCTTCTCCATGCCCCTTCCTAGCCTCTCCTCTCTCCCTCTCGGCAAAAAGGCCTTGTGTAGCAGCAAGTAACGCCCTGCAAGATCCCGAGGCTAGAGGGTACCTGCCTCTAAAGGCCGCTGGCTCAGAACTCTGGTCATCTCGCGCCTTACGGGAGTTCACTGACCTCAAGCCCGGAGGCCAGATTTCACCGGAGAGGCCACAACGGAACTCAGTTGAATAGGAGCTGGGCAGAGGTGGGGCATAGGGGCCCGTGTGGAGGGGTGGGATGGAAGGAAGGGGTAGTAGTGGGTAGCTAGTGTGAGTAGTTTCTGGAGAGGAGCAAAGAGGTGCCTTTTTCTTTTTTTTTTTTTTTCTTTAGAGGGACCGGGGGT
>CM052445.1:53359956-53436078 GCA_028533085.1 Varecia variegata | reverse complement strand
TCCATCCTAATCTTTGTGTCAAGAATTCTTTCTTCCCCCACAGTGTGAGCCTCCACCCTAACAGGGTGGCCATCAGAAAATTTTGGAGGCTAAATTTTATATCTGGGGCATACTTAAACTAAAGCATTATTTAACTGGATCTCTTCTTCCTTGCGAAATCTAGCAGCTTTACTTACCTGTGCTAAACTACAAGGTCTCTGAAAACCAGGATCCTCCCGCATTGGTCTTTGAACCCAACCACCTAGTACAATAGTTGGCGCATAGTAGGCCCTCAATAACGATTTTCTGATTAAGGATGGCAAAATCTTGGTAACTGTTGAATTATCTGGGGTGCTTCACTGGCTACATAATTTATGAGGCTAAGGGGCAAAATGAAAATGCAGGCACTTGTTAAGAAATGATTAATAATTCAGAAGTTAATACCCAGGGCCGTTCCAAGTGTGGGACTCTGTGTGCACAGGTCGTAGGTCCACGAAGTGGGTCCTGCGGGGGAGTGAATACATAGGGATCTATTCTACTATTCTCTCCACTTTGGTGTATTTTTAAAACTTTCAATAATAAAATGTTTTGAACGTTTTTTGGTTTACCAGATTTTCATTTGTAGGAGCGGCTATCTAATGATGGTTCTCAAAGTGTACTCTCCGTACAAACATGATCGGCATCACCTGAGAACTTGTTTACAATGCTACTATCTGAGCCCTGCCTCTGGCCTGCTGAATCAGAGACTCTGGGGTTGGGGGGGAAGTAGCCTGTTTTATCAATTCCCCCAGGTGGCCTGCAAGCAGCAGCTTGAGAACCGCCGGAATATATGTGGCCTAAGTCCACACATCTAGTTATTAGCAGAACCAGGACTTAAGCCCAAGGGTCAGGCTGTGAGTTTATTCTCTCTTCATTATATTACACAACAACAGGATAGAAAATGGAGCCAGAAAAGCAGCCAATTACTCAGCAAAAGTCTCAGATGGCTCTGGAGTATATACTGCCTTGGTCCAGAATCCCCAAGCCGTAGCCCCCAACCCAAGAGAGGGTTAGTTAACTCTCTTTGGAAAACTTTAAGAAGACAACAAACAACCTGGCATGCATGATTCACGTAAGATTACTAAGAATTATCAAATTGTCATGTCGGAAATAATATTAACAACCATCTGTGACATCTTCACATTTTGAAAAGTCATTCCTTTGGGGGAAAGTTTATGCTTTCATTATTCTGCTTTCAACCAGGGAGCCTAAACTTGGCATTTGTTTGCTACTTTTCTCTCCATAGAAATAAATATAACATAATTTTCCCTGAAGGAAGGTGCAGGAAAAAAATCTCCAGTTTTCAATTAACAAGGGAGCTGAGGCTCTTTTTTCAATGGTTTAACTGTACCTCTGGGTCAGATTCCTTCTTTTGGAGTAATTAGATTATGGTGATACATTGAAACTAGCTTTCTTCAATAAGATTTTTATTTTTTAGCAGTTTTAATAGAATTCAAATGTTTATTACTACCTATTTCTATAAACTAGCACATATACCCAATTTAAATGAAAATGTGAATAGGCTAGTCAGTAGGGGGCCTTTTAAGACATATGGTACTTGGGAAAGAATTTAACAAATATTCATATTAGAATCACTTGCTGTTCACAAGGCATAGATTAGTAAGTAGAGGGCAGGGAAGCAAGGGGGCATTTCCTTTCACTCTCAACTAAGAGATCAGTTTCGCCCTCTAAATGTTACAAGCAGAATAATGAAAGAATAAACTTTCCCCCAAAGGAATAACATTTTGAAGTTTGAAGACGTTACAGATGTCTGTTGATATTATTTTAAACATGACAAGTTTGATAATTCTTATGAATGTTACCTAAATGAACTTAATATTTGGCCAGTGGGGACATGGCCTGGCCAAATGCTGCCTTTGCTTTTAGGATTGCTCATGAAACTTAATGGTAACAATAGTTGTTGTTTTTTTTTTTTTAATTTAATGTCATTTAGAGTAGGTAACTTAATTAGCACAATATAAGTTTTCCCTTTTATTTTGCTTTTTAGAATGTGTCCTGGAAAGAGGACTAGAAATTAGAAAAAAGAAAGAGAAATGCTGTCCAATTATTATAAACTGCCCACATTTTTTCCAAAAGAAGCCATTTCTTGTAAAGTTTAGACAGGGTCACCTATGACTTTGTGTGACAATATTGAAGGATGAAAGAAAGTCCAAGAAATCGTTTTTATTTTTTTCATCCATTTAAAGTAATTTACAGAGCAGTCCTTTTGTAAGGCAACATTGGAATGTTTCTAAAGGAGAGACAAGGTGAAACAATTGCTGTATTTTGAAATTCGCTCAGGGAGAGACGGGGCTGTTGCTAAGAGCTTGGCAGCTGGCCGGGAGCAGCTTGGCTGTGCCCCACACATCCTCAGTAACGTATCAGAGCCAGAATCTGGGCCTCCATTTTATGTACTTAAAAGCACAATCTTGTCACGTCCCACAGTTGGCCAGATTGGTGCTAACCAAATTCAGAAAAGACCAATGATATATAAATCAGAATGCCAAATTACTAATTTATGATGATAAATTGACTAATTTATTTATATCGATTTATATTGATTTTCTCATGTCTCTGAGATGGCTCAGGCATCCAACCTGGATACTCATTTCTGGGCCCTGAGGTTCTTGGAAAGCCACATGGGTGACCAGAGGTCGCTTGGCCAGCACAGAGTCAGAGCAAAGAGCAGTAGTATAACATTTTTGAGGGCAACTCCATTCACTTTATGATGAAGCCCACAGCAGATGTCTGATCGGATTGCTACTGTCTTCCAGAATATTTATCTTGTAGTTTTAAAATTCCTTTTCATCTTTTATCATAGCCTGCCTCATGATCAGAACGAATTTGCAGTTATTTGGAATAAAAGATATTTATGGGAAGTCAAGGCTTTAGAGCTATATAATAGACGGCAGAACTTTATACATATTTTTGACTCTTCCAAATTTATCTGGGTGATTACAGATGAAGCTCTAAAAGAGATAATAAATAGATGTAACCTTAAAATACTGACGACACAGGAGATCCATGGATGGACTGTAACTGATCAGTTTATCCCAAGGAAGCAAAGGGGTCCTCCAATTGGCTGCTTATATGTACAAAAGGCCAGCCCCTTTGCACAAAAGTGAAAATTGTTGACTGGTGGGGAACCAGCATTCTGAGAGGATAAGATCAAAGAAAAGTTTGGAGAAGAAAAGGAGAGAAGGAGCAGAAATCCATATTGAAAGCTTCAGTGGTTGGCACAAATGCAACGGCAACTAGAATATGTTTCGGAAGGGAGGGGACAGCCATGAGCAGACTGAGAGAGAGGAGCCCTGGCAGTTGGGGACAAGGGATTACTCACTATGTTCCTTCCCAACCCTTAAATATCACAGAAGAAAACTTATGAATCATTTTATTCATCCTCTGTCTACATGTTCTCTGATTGTATTTAAGCATGCTTCATAATTTTTATTAGTCTTTTAAATAGGATTTACATTCAGTAATTCAGACAGTATAAAACAGTATAGAGAACACTATAATGGCCCTTCAAAAAATTAAAAATAAAATTACTATATTTCCAGCAATTCTACTTCTGGGTAAATATGCCCAAAGAATTGAGAACAGGGTCTTAAAGAGATATTTGCACATCCATGTTCATAGCACAGCACTATTCATAATAGCCAAGAAGTAGAAGCAACTCAAGTGTCCATCAACAGATGAATGGATAAAGAAAATGTGGTATATGCATACAACAGAATATTATTCAGCCTGAAAAAGGAAGGAAATTCTGACACATGCTACACCAGAGATGAACTTTAAGGACATTATCCTAAATGAAATAAGCCAGACACAAAAGGACAATATTGTACAATTGCACTTACATGAAGTATCTATAGTAGGCAAATTCATAAAGACAGAAAGTAGAATGGTGGTTACAGGGGCCAGGGGCAGAGGGGAAAAGGGTATTTGTTATTTAAAAAGCATGGAGTTTCAGTTTGGAAAGATGAATGGTGGTGATGGTTGCACAACAATGTGAATATACAAAATGCCACTGAATGGTACATTTAAAAATAGTTAAAATGGTAAGTTTTGATATTTGTTTTTTACCACAATAAAAAAATCATTCATTAAAAAGTATGGAGTAAAAAGTAAGTTTCTCTCCCATTTCATCTCACCCAGTTCCAATGCCACATGAGTTACAGGTACTTCCAGCAGAAAGGAATTTAATATGAGGAATTTAATGCCTATAAAATCCCTGGAAGGGCTGGAAAAGGGAGTGCCAAAAGGCTGCCCCTGGAGTTATGACGTTCAAGAGCAGCCACCATGGCTGTGACCCAGAGTCCAAGAAGCCAATGTAGCCACCATCACCACAACCATCTCTCAGCATCCACAAATGGCTGTTGGCCCTGGAGAGTGGAGTCCACCCACTCGTGTCCTGTGGCCTTGCCTAGCAGCTGAACACAGCAGCAGGAATATGGCCTGTGCTTCCCTTCTGTCTCCCAAATCATGCATGAATGTATCCAACCAAGAGAACTACCTTCACTTTGAAGATCCTAGCTGCAAAGGAGTCAGGGAATGTAAACTCGATGGTCAGGATGGCACCTTAAAGTGAGGGTGGACTGGGAGCTGAGTGCATCAACCCACAGTTGAGCACACCTTCCCATGGGCAACCGCTGCTGTCAATAACTTTGGGATCTTTCTAGAGATAATCCCTGCATAAATAAACATGATCACATGATCATAGATATACCTTTTTTATTAAACACAATAGTGCCATACTCATCACACTTTCCTGCATCTTTTTTTTTCACTGAACAATACATGATATATGAAGAATATAGTTCTACATCATTCTATTTAATATAAAAGTACAATTTTGAACAGTAAGATTTTTTGCTGCATACTTTAAGGGATTAGATGACATTCAGGGTGGTTTTACTCTTGATTGCACTTTCAAATGGTAATGGGTTTTTAATAGAATCGTCTGAATAGAACAGCCTTGACCTCATGAAAGAAAGTTCTTGCACATTCCAAGAAACAAATGATCTTTTTATGCTGTTATGCACACCCTCTTGCCTTCTACACATAGCCGGTGATGTCCCTTCTAGACCAAATGGTGACCTGCTCTACTGCACATTTGCTCTGCTATAAGTCACCTGAAGAGAGGATGCCCTCTGCTGTGGCTAAAATAAATTGTATACTGTGGGAGAAGCTGTCAGCGCCATGCCTGTATATCCTGATAGGAGCCACTTTCATGAATGCTGGCCTGACTGCCAACTGTCTGCAACCACAGCTCTGCCTGGAGGCTCTTTCTGGCTTTGGCATCTTGTTCTGCCTGCACAGGGACAGGATGGAAATGCCAGGAAATGAGTGGCCCCAGAATGCAGCTCTCAGAAGTGGAGTCAGTGGACAAATGCCCTTTCTCGCTCCCCCGTTGGGTAGGAAAACTCTGGGGCCCCTCTGTTTAGTGGCCCAGAAGTCCCCAGAGGAGTTGAGCCCAGTGTCCATGGCAGTGACTTGTTCAGTCACGCACTCTGTATCAGCTCCCTTCCCTTCCTGCTCATCGTTCCCTGGAGTCACCTCCCAAATAAACTACTCGCGCTTGAATCCTTGTCAAATGGGCCTGTTCCTGGGACGGGTATGTTTGCAAAAGTTGGGCCGCACACCTGGGAGGGGCTAGAGGCCCATCCATGGAGGAAACCCAGTCCACAAATTTCTGACAGCGACACCAGGACTCTGATTGGACATTTCCAATGGGCGAGCTGTGATGTGTCCCCCAAAATTCATATGTTGAAGCCTTAACCCTTAGCACCTCAGAGTGCAACCGTATTTGGACATAAGGACTTAAGCAGGTAATTAATTCAAAATGAGGTCTTCAGGGTGGGTCCTCATCCAATATGACTGGTGTCCTCACACAAAAAGGAGATTCGGACAAAGGCACAGAGGAAAGACCATGTTAGGACACAGGAAAGCAGCCCCCCTTGAGTTTGGACTTCCAACCTCCAGAACTGTGAGAAAGCACATTTTTTTGTTTAAGCCACCCAGTCTGTGGCATCTTGTTATGGAAGTCCCAGCAAACCAACACGGGAGCCTACAACTTCTAGTGGCAATCCATTTCATTGCTGGACTCTCGTGGATGCTGAAAAGTTCTCTGCATGGACCGAAATCCTCTCCCCCACAACTACTTTTATTTCTGCCTTCAACCCACAAGAAATCCGCTTCCTCTTTTATGTGACAACTGTCACTCATTCACAGGACTAAAGAATTCTAAAGCTAAAAAGTACCTGAAAAGGTCCCCTAGGGGCCTCATCCAGAGCTTGCCCCCCACTGGTGGCACACAAAGGCAGGGAGGGTGACACCAGGGTTTTTATATCAACTACTAAAGTGCAATATAAATAGGAGGCTGCGAACATTTAACCATTCTTCTAGGAAGAAAATACGGTTTTGGTTTCTGTCATGCTGTCACTTGTTTCTTTGACAGAGTGATTGGAAGGATACAGTGTTAAGAACTATTGATCTAGTCCTTCATTTTACAGTAAAAAAGCAAGGCCTAGACAGGTTAGGTGAGGTCACAGGGTTTGTGGCAAAGCTCAGATCAAAACCTGGGGTTTTGGCAGGACGTGGTGGCTCATGCCTGTAGTCCTAGCACTCTGGGAGGCCGAGGGGGGAGGATTGCTCGAGGTCAGGAGTTTGAGGCCAGCCTGAGCAAGAGCGAGACCCTGTCTCTACCAAAAATAGAAAAATTAGCTGGGCGTGGTGGTGTGCGCTTTTAGTCCCAGATACACTGTCTCAAAAAAAAAAAAAAAAAAGAACCACAACGAAAAAGAGAAACAGGGTTTTGGGGGCTAGTCCAGCCCTTCTTCTACTTCTTGAAAGTCAGCCTCTCCCCTGTACCCTGTCCTCTCTTCCATGACAAACATCACCGCTCACCACTGGTCCTCAGCCCCCTTTTTCTCTTTTCAACCTTGATCACTTTCCTTTGGGGTGTCGCCTGGGTTTTTCAGGAAGCAGAAGCTGACATGGAGCTGGGAGTGCACGCAATTTATTGCGGGGCGACAATGCCTGGTAGATAAAGGGGGATGAGAAGGGAAAGCCTTCAGCCCACGATGCTTATGTGACGCGTGGAAGAGGCCGGGGGAGCCTAGGCCTGTGTTGCATGTCTCACAGAGTCTTGCCCAAGCCAACGACTGCTCCAAGGTTGCCCACTGGCAGAGTCCCTAGTGGGCAGAGGTGGCCAGGCCCTGGTCCTCCCACTGTGCTCAGTGATTGGGTGGGTGGGGGCTGCCTGGGCAGAGTGTGGCTTCAGGCCCAAAGCTGAGGAAGTGCCTAAAGGTGCTGCAGGTGAGGCTGCCAGGTGCCCGCATCCCTTGCTACTGAGCGGCCAGTTTCTCCTGCAGAGAGGGCCCAGCCGCACACCCTCACGGCTTCCACACATGGCCACACTCTGGGCTCTTGTTTTTCCTCTTAAAATATGGCTCTTGGGGCCTAGCATAGCAGGCTGGTGTGACGCAAAGTACAGCAGACATCACCTCCTGCATCTGTTCTCTGCACCTCTGCGGATCTAGCTCAAGACTGCCTGGAATCTTCTAGCGCACTTGTCACCCTGTTGGCTTAGAATGAGTTTGCAATCAACTACACCCCACGGCCCTCGGTCTCTCTCTTCTCACACTGATTTTTGTGCAGTTGATTTGGATATCTAAATGCAAGCATTTTATATTCTGGTCAAGACTTCCAGGTCATTTCTACTAGCTACTGATACACATGTCAAGATCTTTACTCAGTTAGAGACCCTTTCTTTTTATTTGTAAAAAACAGAATTTTACAAATGATAAATGTCTTCAGCCTTGTTCTAAGTTTAGGAGAGTTTACACAGATCTAGATGAGTGAAGACCTAGTAAATTATTCTAAATCTGTTGGTAAAATCGAGCCCCACTCCCATCAGAGTTATCATAGTTATAAACTTCATATAAACTATAAATTATAAACAGTTTTCTCCATCAAAAATTTTAATACACCAAGCTTCATATAACAAATATTTAGATTCTAAATTATAAATAAGTATTCCTTAGAACTACTGAAAATACCCTCCTAATTTATAGGAAAACTTTCATGATTCTTAACAAAGAACTTGGAAACTCAACTTTAAGATAACAAGATACAGAATAAATATAGATTTAACTTCAGTTTTATGGTACCAGGTTTGTAAATATTTGGCAACCTTTTCCTTGTCTGTTTAAACAGACTAATGGCTGGCTGAAAGCTTGTCATCTCAAAGAACGACATCAGCAGCTGCAGTTCTTCTAATTTTTAAAAAATTGAACTGGAGCACCACATGTGCTCACCATCAAATTGGTTTTAACTGATCAACACTTAAGTGCACTATAGTAATAACATTCAACGGGTGTCAGGCAGGTGGGAGCGGGGAGGAAGGGATAGATACGCACACACCTAATGGGTGCAGTGGGCACCGTCTGGGAGATGGACATGCTTGAAGGTCTGACTCAGGTGGGGCAAGGGCAATATACGTAACCTAAACATTTGTACCCCCATAATATGCTGAAATAAAAAAATTAAAAAAAAATTAATGCAATGTGGACAACTCCTTCAAACTGCCAATAGATTCACCAGCAGAAACCAGGATCTTCCAAAAGTAATCAGTGTTTTTTTTTATCTAGATCTAACTAAAAGACTAATTCACTGAAAGAATAAGTATCTATTGTATAGCATAGTGACTACTGTTAATAGTAATATGCTGTATACATGAAATTAGCTAAGAGTAAATATTACATGTTTCCACAACAAAAAAAAGTATGTGAGGTGATGGATATGTTAATTAGCTTGACTTAATTTCAAAATGTATACATATATCAAAATATTACTTTATACATTATAAATATATACAATTATTTATAAATTGTACCTTAAACAAAAATGTAAATGTCAATGAATTTATCAATAAATAGAGTTTATTAAAAAAAATTAAACTGTAACTAGGGCCTGTAGTTTCTGATTTTAGTTATAATCTCTTGCCAGGGTTGAATTAAAGAATTTGAGGCTTATAATTTCTGTTTTCACTTGACCAATAATACTAGTGGGGTCTCTGTTCAATTTTGTTTCTGTGTTGAGCTGAAATCCACAGTATTGATTTGAGGGGGCTGTGTCTTTCCAATGACATGTTAACAGCCCATGCATAGTCTCCAAGGGAAGCTAGTGGGTACCGGAAAAGCTCTAAGTGTGAAATGGTAGTAACTTCCCCTCTTTGCTATTCTCCTTGTCTGTAGCAGATCTGGCAAACGCAAACCCAATCTTTTATTTCTGTCATAACCTCACTTACCTAATTCAATACACCCATGCGTATTCTTACATGTCATCCACTCAGTATGTTTAAAGCTTCTCCTACTTGGTTCATAGCTGTTTTTGAAGTGAGTTCTCTCCCATGTTGATTTATATCTTTTTGTTTTTTCTTGTTTCTAGAGTCCTCTAGTCAATCAATATTAAGTCCTTGTCACAAATCCTCTTGGCATGAATCATAGATATAGACAACTCTATGATGTTAAATAATAAATACTTAAAAGCCAGACAGCATGGAATCTGGAGTCAGAAGATCCAGTTTTGAGTCTACTCTTTTTTCATCTGACCCGGGACAAGCAATTTAAACTCTCCAAACTTCAATTTCCACAATCATAAAATTGTGGAAATATACCTTGTGTAGATCACATAAAATAACATTTAATATCTGTCATGTGATTTCTAAATGCCAGACTGTGATTTAAGGGCATTAAATTATATTATTAACTCATTCAAGCTTTCCAGCAACCCCGCAAGAATCCTATGATTACCATCATTTTTGTAGATGAAGAAAATGAGGCACAGAGAGAGAATTGAAAAAAAAGAAAACCAGTCCAAGGTCACACAGATAGGAAGTCGTAGAGCTGGGATTTGAAGCTAAGCAGTCTGACACCAGAACTTGACCTCTGTGCTATGTTGCTTCTGTGAAAATATCTGCAAATACCGTTTAATAGCCAGAAAGTGATGAGCATGTGAATTATGATTCCATGTATCATAATTCATATAGTCTATATAAATGCAGCAGGATATATGTTTAAATGTGTTATAGGGCATTTCATTATTCACCATCTAACCAGATACTTCACTAAAGCACAATTAGATGAGTGAAAACTACATTAGTAAATAGTGTAGACCAGTGATTCCCCAATGTGACTGAGTGTCAGAGATCACCTGCAATGACTGCAAACTCTTGGGTCCCAACACAGAGGTCCTGAATTTCTGGGGAGGACTCAGCCATCTGTACTAGCAGCAACAACAACAAAAGACACCCCCAGGTGAATCTGAGGACCAGTTGGATTTGGGAATAAGTAGACTGGCAGATATCTTGAGATCCCTTTCAACATTCTGATTCCATGAATCCCTGAGGAACTTCTTGGCAACAGTTTTCCATTGCCTGAATAGTCACATCATTCAGACAGCTCACTCTGTAAGCAACTTTTAACATCATCTAGGGAGTATATGAGCCACTTAATGAATTTCTCATACAAAATACTGGGCTCATCTGTGATTTGTCACAACCACAGTTCTGTAAATTAGAAGGCTAGTTGGTCACACGTTGGGTTTCCCACTGGGTCACATCACAGACAGGAAAAGCAATTTGTGCACTTACTATGTATAATGTTTTTGTGCTATGACAGCTACAATCAAATACTAAAAATCTTTCTTGACAATGATAATCTGGGTTTAGAAACTGGTTTATAGAACTAAGTGTAATCACTATTACAGGGGAATTATTTTATTTATCATACACGTGTTATCAAAGCTATTCTAATGCTATAATTTCAAAAAGGTGGCTAAATGTAAGAATCTATATTCACAAAAATGTTTTTTTCCTTAGGGATTTGTCTTAGTTGTTCCAGGCTGCTAAACAGAATATCATAGGATGGGTGGCTTATAAACAACGGAAATGTATTTCACACAATTCTGGGGACTGGGAAGTCCAAGTTCAAGGTGCATGGTTTATAGACGCCTTCTATAGATGCCTTCCAGCTGTGTCCACATGGTGGAAGGGGCAAGGGAGCTCTCTGCTAATCCCATTCATGAGGGCTCTATTCTCATGACCTAATCACTTCCCAAAGGCCCCACCTCCTAACCCTATCACCTTGGAGGTTAGGATTTCAACACATGAATTTGGGAGGGACACAAATGTTCAGTCTATAGTATGATTTAAGGTCAATGACAGCCAGGTGTGGTGGCCTATGCCTGTAATCCTAGCACTCTGGGAAGCCGAGGTGGGATGATCACTTGAGCTCAGGAGTTGAGACCAGCCTGAGCAAGAGTGAGACCCCGTCTCTACCAAAAATAGAAAAATTAGCTGAATGTGGTGGTGTGCTCCTGTAGTCCCAGCTACTCGGGAGGCTGAGGCAGGAGGATCACTTGAGCCCAGGAGTTTGAGGTTGCTGTGAGCTAGGCTGATGCCACGGCTCTCTAGCCTGGGCAACAGAGTGAAACTCTGTATTAAAAAAAAAAAAAAAAAGAAAGAAAGACCAAATATAAAAAAAAAAGTTTAAAGAAAAAAAATAATTTAAGGTCAATGACAAGCTGGCTAGGAGTTTGAGGTAAAAAGTGAGGAACAAGAAAAGAAAAATATTCTACATACTAGAGTCACAGATGTGATATGTCACTGTTCCTGTTTTGTCATTCTTCATACCATGTGACTTTAAAAATGTACTAAAAACACTTCTGTTATTGAAAAAAGGAATATATGGTAAATACTAATAACACAAAAGGTGTTCAATTTTAAAGATTTTGCTTTCACCTAAGTCACCCACCTCCTGAGACCACCCACCCTTGAGGCAACCACCGGTAGCATACTGCCGATACTTACATCCTTCCAGAAATGTTCCATGCACGTATAAGCATGTGTGCATGCACGCACTGAGTTGTTAAGTGCAGAGCTCTGGTGTCAGGCCACTTGGGTTTGGCGTAGGTGGGCTCAGCCACCATCTGAGCAACACTGACCAAGTTTCATTTTCTCAGTTATAAAAAAGAGATAATATATCTACCTCATAGGGTTGTTGAACAATCAAATGAGTTGATACATACGAAGTGCTTGTAACCGAGCCTGGCATATTACAAGTACTTATAAACATCATATATGTTTATTATTACATCTGAGCCCTGTGTTTACACAACTTGCCTCACTTAATATATTTAATATCGGCGTTTACAGCTACACCTACCCTTCACTGCAGCACGATGCTCAGTGGCACGGACAGGCCCCATGTTATTTACCATTGCCCTATTGACAGACATCAAGATTTTGCTTTTACCAACAATGTTGTGCCAACCCTTCCTGCACATAGGTCCTTTGCCACATGTACTGGTCTATGCAGAGGGTAAATTCTAGAACGGCCAGGTCTGGCACCCATCATTTGAATCAACATCGAATGGGGCTATAGACTAGGCTTTAAGTGAATAGGTACAAAATACACTTCAAGCAACTCTCCTGGGTAGAAGAAAAATAAATCAGTGAACAAATACCACATAAACAGTACAAGTAGACCTGTAATGGCACTTCCAAAACACTTCAGAGGCTTTCTTAATTCCTGGTGGCAGTATTTTCTGAAGACCATTACTGCCATCACAAACAATGACAAAGTCACCAAGGGAGACACCCCTTGTTTTTTTTTTTTTTTTTTTTTTTGAGACAGAGTCTCACTCTGTTGCCCAGGCTAGAGTGCCGTGGCATCAGCCTAGCTCACAGCAACCTCAAACTCCTGGGCTCAAGCAATCCTACTGCCTCAGCCTTCCGGGTAGCTGGGACTACAGGCATGCGTCACCATGCCCAGCTAATTTTTTCTATATATATTTTTAGCTGTCCATATAATTTCTTTCTATTTTTAGTAGAGACGGGGTCTCGCTCTTGCTCAGGCTGGTCTCGAACTCCTGAGTTCAAACAATCCGCCCGCCTCGGCCTCCCAGAGTGCTAGGATTACAGGCGTGAGCCACCGCGCCCGGCCAAGACACCCCTTGTTAAAGCCCTCTCAGCTCCAATCACAGCCCCTGGCACATTCTCTCAGCCCACTTGTCCAGGCTGATGTGGAACAATGTGCTCTAGTCTGCAGCCAACTGAACAGCAAGGTACGAATGAGACCAGGGCCACAGCACCAGCAGTGGATGTAGCCAAAGGATCGTGGGAGAAATCCTTAGTCCCAGGAGAGCGGCCCCCTCCTCTTTCAGAGGCAGAAACCAAGGCCCAGGGAAGGTATGATTTGCCAAAGTCTTCGATCGCCTTTCTGCCATGCTACTGAGCTCCCACAGAGCCTAAAAAGACACCCTGAGTGAAGCATTGGAGTTGGGAGGTGTGTGTGGGAGTGTGTGTGTGAGTGAGAGTTGTGTGTGCACAAGTGTGAAGTGGCAGGAGAAACAAGTCTTGCCACATAGAAGATTTCCCTGGACTGAAGCAGAACTGTTGGATGAAGCTTTCTCATTATACTTCTACCTCTTTAAAAATTTTTTACTATAAAAAATTTTAAGCCTATGTAAAATAAAATTGCTTAACAAACTGTCATGTACCCATCACCATCTAATTTATCAACCATTAACCAGTCTTGCTTCATCTATATCGGGGGAGGCTTTCTATTTTTTTTTTTTTTTTAGTATACAAATATATCTTCATGATAATTTGTTTCAAAATAAGCCAAAGGGAAGAAGCAATGGGAACAAGTATAGATGAAGCAAGACTGGCCATGAGTAGAGAACTTTTAGGAAGTTGTCACAGCTAGGAATGAGAACATGGGAATTATACAGTTCTGTTTTTGATATTGAAATTTTCCTTTTAAAAGTTTTTAATTATTATGGGTACATTATAGTTGTATATCTTTATGGGGTACATGTGATGTTTTGATACAGGCATACAATGTGAATTAATCAAATCAAGGTAATTGGGGTATTCATCACCTCAGGTATTTATTATTTCTTTGTGTTAGGAACATTCCAATTCCACTCTTTTAGTTATTTTAAAGGATACCCTAACTTATTGTTGATTATAGTCACTTTGTTGTGCTATCAAATATTGTTCATTCTATCTAACTATCTAATTATATTTTTGTACCCATTAACCATCCCTACTTTTTCCACCCCCCTGCTACCCTTCCCTGCCTCTGGTAACTGTCATTCGACTCTCTTTCTCCATTAGATTGACTGTTTTTAATATTTAGCTCCCACATGAGAGTGAGAACATTCGAGATTTGTCTTTCTGTGCCTGGCTTATTTCACTTAACATGATGTTCTCCAGTTCCACCCATGTTGTTGCAAATGGCAGGATTTCATTCTTTCTGTGGCTATGTAATATTCCATTGTGTATGTGTGCCACAATTTCTTTATCCATTCTTTATCCTTTTTATTGCAATAGAGAAGAAACAATTAATGATTAGCTCCAGAGAAAACACAGTTTTATAAAAAAAGGAAAATAATCAAAGTATATTACACAGCTATTAATATCTGTCTGTGGTATTTACATAGGCCTAGTAATGTAACATTGGATATTGTTCTAACCAAAATTACAATCTTGCTCTATTAGGACGAGGGGGCACAGGGATGTGAGGGAGAAAGAGCTAAGTCCTCATACTCCATAGCAGGAAGTCAGAAGCTAATGCCTAAAGTTCCAAAAGAAATAGCAATGTAAGTGTGCTACGCAAAGAGAAAGAGAAAAATAAAAATAATTGAAAAGAGTTAAAAGTAGTGTCCTTCACCAGGCACAGTGGCTCACGCCCATAACCCCAGCACTTTGGGAGGCTGAGGTGGGAGGATCACTTGAGCACAGGAGTTTGAGGCTGCAGTGAGCTACAATGACACCACTGCACTCCAGCCAGGTGACAGAGTGAGACCCTGTCTTAAAAAAATAAAAATAAAAGATAAAGCAGCGGCTCTGCAGAGTGAGAAATTGGTGGTGAGGTGGGGGAACTGTTGTTTTTCATATCAAGCTTCTTAGCACTGTTCACGCATCACTTTCCCGAAAATAACAACTACATAAAAATAAAAGCATTAAAAATAGGAAAAAAACAATAGAGGAAGATGAGGACGGATAAGCAGAATCTCTCATCCAAATGGACACGCCACTCTCTCACTTCAAGTTTTGTTTGCCACAAATTCCTTGGACTGAAGCTTACGGGTAAACACTTTTCGAATCAGTATTTGTACACCTGGCAGCGTGCAAAGTGCGGCGGACTTTATGCGTCATAGCAGAATAACACTGGGAAGGCCCTTAGAGGGCACTGAACCCAGGGATTCTTAAGTAGAGGGACATGGAGGTGGGAGTCGGAGCTGTTTTGTTTTTAAATAACATTTCTTTTTTTTTTTTTGAGACAGATCCTCGCTCTGTTGCCCGGGCTAGAGTGCCGTGGCATCAGCTTAGCTCACAGCAACCTCAAACTCCTGGGCTCAAGTGATTCTACTGCCTCAGCCTCCCGAGTAGCTGGGACTACAGGCATGCGCCACCATGCCCGGCTAATTTTTTTTTTCTATATATATTTTTAGCTGTCCAAATCATTTCTTTCTATTTTTAGTAGAGACGGGGTCTCGCTCTTGCTCAGGCTGGTCTTGAACTCCTGAGCTCAAACAATCTGCCCACCTCGGCCTCCCAGAGTGCTAGGATTACAGGCGTGAGCCACCACGCCCGGCCTAAATAACATTTCTAATCTATCTGTGTGGAAATATCTTTGTACTTGCATAATGGAAAATCTCCTCAGGCAAGATATGGCATTTCTAGAGGAGTTTATAGCTGATTTCCGCTAATTTGTTTTGTGCTGTTTTCTGTTGTACTTGTTCAGAAAGATGGTTAGTCAAATTAAGGGTTCAAATTTAGTATTTATTTAAACTTTGTTGTCAAAGCACTTCTGGAATGATGGAATAAGTATCTCCAAAAATCCATTCTTCCCTAAAACCAATGAGAATACTGGCAAAAAAATAAATAAATAAATGTCAAAGTTAACTTTTTCAGAACTCTGGAAATTAATCAAAGGCTTGCAACAATCCAAGAAGCATTTATTCAAGAAAACCAGCCAAATCTTGGCAAGGAGAACAACATTCGTGACATTCTAATTTGCCCTATTCCCATCCTCCGTCTCTGTAACTCTGCAGTAGCCTGGAAACCAAGTCTCAATTGCAGTCGCTGTAAGAACTAACAGCCCATCAGCCTCTGGAGGGAGAAGGATGGCTTTGGACCCCACCGCCCTCCAAAAGCCACATTCCCAGAGAACTGTCACTATTTGACCCATCTGGCACCCCTCACCCTGTCCCCACCCAAAACGGCATGGACAGAGAAGAACAGATTTGGCAAAGAAGTATAATCAGTGCCTAAGAGCCAAAGAGCTTAACTGGCATATAATGACACTCACCAGAGGGACCAAGACAAGGCCAGCGTGACTCATAGGGTCCGGATGAGGTGCTCACAAGCCGCGTGCTTCTGAGGGCTCCTGTGAACGCATTCTGGTGAGCAGATCTCAGTGGGACCTCCCAGAATAACTGTCAAAGAATAATTCAGATGGATGAACTTAGTTAAAAGCCCAGCTGAAACTTAGTTGTATACGAGGGAGATCAATCAATCATCTATAATTCAAATGTCACTGAACAAAGGCAAGGAAAGTTTCATGAAAGTAAAAATTGCAGACTATCTGTGGACCAGAGATTGCCTTTTTTTTTTTTTTTTGTCTTTGGACAAGTTGATTGGCTGAAAACTATCAAGGAAGGCAGTTTGCCCTGGAGCAGATTGACATATTCATGAGGGGAGGCAATTTTAGTTATTTGTGTTTTTTTCAAGAAAATTTGTGACTTCAGCTGTGGATGAACATGGCGCTCGTCTCTGTACAACGGAGGCCAGTGCACATGCGTAGGCACCTATGCTGTGGTTAAGTCAGGACTGCATTGTTCCCTTAATTGCAATTCTTCATCGTACAATCGTTAAGAGCATAGCCCTACATCCATTAGACTGGGCCTCTCATTTCTTACCTAGCAACACTGAATTTCCTCATCTGAAAATGGAGATAATGGTATCTTTGTTGTATCGCTATTGGTAGGATCAAATCACATAATGTTTGTAACAGGCTTAACGCAGTATGTCCATATTACACTCAGTACATGGTAGCCTTTATTATAAATTATCATGCAAGCAGCTCACTGTGTCAGCCAGGATCCAATCAGGAGAAAGAAACCATATGGTAACTTGAACAGGACGAGCTTAAAGAATGATTCACTGTAATGGAGAATTCCCTACTAAGGGGTAGAGAGAACCCAAATGAATACAGGTGAAGAAAGTATGGGGAGAAGGTGCTACCTCTAGGGCTGAGGCAGAGCACCCAAGAAAAGAAAAAACCCAGAAGAGGGAACTCTCCCCAGCCAGGGCTGGGATCCAAACCTGTTGAAGAGGATGTGGGCGTGCTGCTGGGTAACGGAGAGGTTTGCTAGGGTTCCACACTAGTGGAGCTCAGTGAGTCTCTGCCTACATGCGTGCCAGGGAAAACTGCTCCCAGGGACATGCTGATTGTGGAAATCACTGGGAATCTGCTCTCAGGGTGGTGGCTCCGAACTCACTAGGGTAAGCACCGCTGGGTGTCCCATGACCATTGGAACAATCAGAAGAGCCCTGTTTTAGTCCATGCAGGCTGCGATAACAAAATACCTTAGACTGGGTAATTTATAAGCAATAAGAATTTATTGCCTTCAGTTCTAGAGGCTGAGAAGCCCAAGATCAAGGTGCAGCAGATTCAGCATCTGGTGAGGGCTGGCTCCCTGCTTCAAAGATGGTGTCTTCTTGTTGCATCCTCACGCCATGCTTGAGCCTCTTTTATAAAGGGCACTAATCCTATTCATTAGGGTGGCACCCTCATGACTCAATCACTCCCCAAAGGCCCCCACTTCTTAATTCTATCACATTAGGTGTTAGGTTCCAATTGAGGGGGGGTACACAGACACTTAGACAAGAGTAGCGCTCCTTCCTCCTGCAATGTCCCTCTACTGACAAAGCTTAATCTCATGCCAGTGGCCAGGGAGAAACATGCCAGCATCACAAACGGGTCAATGAAAGGCAGATTTGGAGCTAAGAGGCAATAAGTGGGTAACTGGCACACTCACCACGAGCGCTAACACCTTCCCATGACTCGGCATAGTCTAGCAACGGTGAAGAGGAATGATACGGTAGCACCCTCCATCCTGGAACAGCTCCTTGCATTTGTACCTCAATTTTAGGTCAGAATTGCATGGTTTCCCTAATTGTAATTCCTCATGGCATGATGGAACTCACAAAATTATATTTTAAAAGAATTATAATTACAATGACAACTGTAATTCTTGGACTTCACAAGAAGTAACTACTTTGGGGTCTTGATTGTGAACACTCAGTGAGGTAAGCAGCCATTGTGAGGAAGGAGAAATCTAACTGGACTCCTGCAAAATTCCATCCATCAATCTTTGCTTCCAACAGCTACCTTTCTGGATGTCTGCTTATGATTCCTTTTTTTAAAAAAAAAACACCACTTTTTTGTCTCCAGTAAAACAGTTCAAAGATTTAGTAAAAAACAAACACACAAAAAATCCTTGACATTACTCTTGCTAAGTCCTGGCCCTTAAATGTCATCTCTCTTCCTGCGGCTCTGTGAAATGAACGATCTGAAATTGGCAGACTTTGGAATCCATTTTCCTTATTCAAATTAGAAGTCATTTTTTCTTACAGATATCATTTGCCAGTAAAGAAGATAGAATGTTGGCTCTGTATTATTTCACACAGACAGAAATGACTTTTTTTGGCTACCATTTCATTATCATTCAACTAATTCCTAATATCACCTCTTGGAAATGCTGGCACTTGGCACTACATAGGTGCTTTATGCAACGGTTTGTGTTTGACCAATTCCGTATGTCTCAGAAGAGCAGACCTTTTCCACATTGTGGCCACACACTAAAGTAGGTGAGAATTCTCAGAAGTGGGTGAAGTATGCCATTTAAGGCAACTGCAGGAAAGTGAGTAGTACACTGGGTTTAGAAAAAAAAATTTGCATCCAGCCTTTTGTCTTTTGGTGTACAAAGTTGTGTGTGTGGCCCTAGGCAAAGTATTTAGCCTACTTGGGCCTGTTTCCTCACTTATAAAATTGGAATGGTACTTAACCCTCTGCTTCTTATAATAATTAAATAGACAGGAAAGAGTCTACTATAGAGCCAACAACATTTTAGGTACTTGGTAAAATTTACAAATATCTAAATCTCTTATAGGAAATATTTATCAAAAATGCTCTCTTACATTAATTGGTACCTTATTTAACTAGCTTTGTGTAACAGATTTATATAGTTACTTGTTTCACACTGAACCAAATTACGGACTCTAGGTTTGCCAATTTAGAGCACTAAGAGAATTATGGATGAATACAGTATTAAATTAATGGAAAGGGTGTTTGCTAAATAAACCCATCCACAACTATTTTTATCCTTGCTAAACTTCCTGGCCCGATTCAATGAGGAGACAAGGTAATTAGATCTACAGTCTTTGCTATGCACTGACTGTCCATTTTCGTTTGTTCTGAGTAACCACTTGCAAGACTGTAGGGGACATGCATTATTTATAAGATCTCCTCCTCCTCTCCCATTTGTTTGCTGACTCTTTCAGCAAACACTTGTCAAGCTCTCCCACATGGCCAGCACAGGCTAGACATGTGGATTCAAAAATAAATAAAATGTGGCCTCAAGGAACTTAGAGTTTAGTGGTAGAACAGACACCAGAAGCCAATGACTATAGAATGCTGTGACAAGAGCTACACTGGAGCTCTGGGTACACAGAAGAGGGCATGACTGATTTTGCCTGGAGTATCATGAAAGGCTTCATAAAAATTAAGACATTTGAGTTAGCTCTTGAAGAACGAGAAAAAGGAGAAGGGCATTCCAGATAGAGAATTAAACCTGTGCATATCTATGGAATCCTAAAGATTCTGACGTCATTCGGGAACCGAAGGAGGCTCTGTGTGACTGATGATCAGGTGGCATGGAGGAAAGGGATGAGGCAGAGGAGGCTGCATAGGGCCCGAACGTCAAACACCCCGTGCACACCAAAGAGTGTGGACTCTGGTCTCTCCCCAGTGAAAAGCTTTCAGAGGTTTTCAGTGCAGGAATCCAATGTGTGCTTTAGAAAGCTCATTGTGGACTGTGAAATAGAAAGAATTACAAATTTTGTAATAATTTGACATTTTCTATTAACTTTGAAATGTGCATCATCAGCTTGTGTTATGAAGATCTATTTTAAGAAGTATATTTATTGCAGCATTATTTATAATAGTAAAACCTAAAACCCAATCTGTATGTTCATTAAGACTGACCTGGAAAAATAAAATAAATACTATACTGATAGGCACATACAGGGTTATACAGCTCTTTAAAGGAACAAATTAGGTCTATATGTTTTGGTATGGAAAATTGGCCAAGATAGACCAAGATTTTTTTAAAAAGTTGTAGAACAGTATGAGTGATATGATACCATTTCTGTAAAAATAACCTCATTTAAACCTAAACTGTTAAATATATAAACACACACACACACACACACACACATATGCACATCTATTACTGGATAGAAAAGAAACTGTTTTCAAGGTAGGGTGAGTAGTAATGATACTTTAATATTTTGCTTAATACCTTTTTGCAAAGTTTAAAATGTTTTTTTGCCAGTAGCTTATATTACATATTTAATATTTTAAAAATTAGGTTAAAAATTTTAGAGACACTTGTAATCCTTTAGTGGAACCTAATTGGTACTAACAGCCTCTCTAGGAACAGAATCACGCTCCAGGAAGCAGTGACTGCGTAGTAACAGCCCTGCACGGTGACCTGGGTGTGACTGCCTGGTTTCCTAACCTGGCTGGGCCCCTTGTTAGCTGTCTGCCCTCAGGCCGGAGATAACCACAGTGCCTGTGCCCTGAGGCACTGTGCCGATTAAGTGATAGAACATCTGTAAGTGTGCACGGAGTGCCTGACATACAGCCAATGCTCAGAATGTGAGCTATTTTTCCTGTAAATAATGCTAATTCTGTTTTTCCTTCTCAATGTGCACGCCTCTTACTTCTATTTCTTTTCATATTCCATTGCTCAGAGCTCCTTTTGTAGTTTTCTTCCCTTCATTGGAAGGAACAGAGATTCACTCAGGTGACTTCAAGAAAAATACAGTTTATTATAAGGATACAGGTAAGTACTGAGTATTTTCACCTCCACGACGGGGGTGGGGGCGGCTCTGCCAGAAGGAAAAGGGGCTGGGAGTTTGTCTGGAGCCGCGATGAACAGTGACAGCCACACCACACCCCCTCACGGTTAGGCGGATTCTTGCTAAACTCGGGCTGTGCCAATTAGGAAGGAAGGGTGGTTTATGAGCCTGGGAGCTTTGTAGGAAAGGAAGCGGCTCGATTACAAGGTAAAGTGATCTCAAATCCTACTTGGAAGCTAGGACTTTAGAAATTTGCCAAACGGTGCTTTTCTGTGACAAGGTTCAATACAAAGACCTGTTGTCCCTGACTTGGAGGTGAAACAGCATGGTGACCACTCTGATTCTTTCCAGACTAGTCAGCACCACCAGAGCCTCAACAGCATCGGAGATTAGCCAAATGTCATAGAGTTGCCGGCCGATCAGAGAGACTGTGGCCGGGCTTCCGGTCACAGCCAAGACGGAGAAAGCCCACCACGGCCCACCTCTGCCGCTGAGTGCAGTGAAAAAAATCTGGACGAAGTGCAAAAAAGGCAACCTCCTGAGGACTCTGAAAACGAAGCAAAAGATCGTGACTGTGGAGGGGACGCAAAACTTGGAGATGAGTTTGCCAGCTTTTTTCTCTTTCTCTTTTCTCAAGGCTTTGCCTTGAAGGTGAGTGGGAGCCGCAGAGGTGCGTGACTGAATTGCAGATGGAAACCCAGGGTTTCTGGCCCTCGCGTGTGAAGAGTGTGCATGCACGTGGGAGGGGGAAGGAGGAAGGACTCTCCGTTTCGTTTTTTTTTTCTCCTTTCCCTCGAGGCTTTGCCCCAAGGGCACGCGTCTGTTGCACAGCTTTGTGGCAGGGCCAGAGCAAGTGGTCAGAAGTCCAGAGAACCCCCAACACCCTGTTTCTGGCCAGAGCGGAGCGGATGAGGGGCCCTGTGAGCCGGACAGCGTGGAGAAAATCATGGAGAGAAAAAAAGTGGATAAAAGGGATTCCCTTATGCTCTTCATGAACCCACATGCGTCTGGGGCTTCCCTCTGAGCTACCTGTGCCTGGGAAAATTGAATGGAGATTGGAACCGCTACCCGCAAAAAGCAAACAGGACTTCTGATCTGAGCCTAACTGGGTTGGTTGCCTGATGAAAGAGAGAGAAAAGGTTGGGGAAAAAGTATTAAACAAAAATTATGGGGTGCCACTGTTTTGCACTGAGCTCCTGCCCTAGGCCCCAACAGACCAAATCAAAATGGAGTCGCTCATGCTAAGTGCCACATAATCCAACTGAACCTTTAAGGAAACAGATCCCAAAACAAACCAGGTGTTTTTTTTTTTCCTTTCTGAAAACAGGAGATTTCGGTCTACCTAGAGTAATAAGAAAGTTTCCTCTGCTCTAACCCTTACAAAAAGTAATCTGAGGTTAACCAACCAGTCTTTTGTTCTATTGTTCTTTGTTCTCACTTGCAAAACCTGCGGTTGCCTGGTGGAAGCTCTCATTCTAGTTTGTAGAATGGAGGCTGCTCCGATTCATAAATTGCAAATGAAAGCCAATTAGATCTATAACCAAATTTGTTGTAATTTTGTCTTTTGACAAAAGAGAGAGAGAAAGAGAAAGAAAAAGAGAAGGAAGGAAAGGAAGGAAGAAAGAAGAGAAACCTTCAACATTTTCAAGATTTTAGTAAGATTATGTGAGGTCAGTATTATCCTGATACGACAACCAGATAGACTTTACAAGAAAAGAAAAAAAGGAATTAATATCCTCATGAACAGAGAAGCAAAAATCCTTAACAAAATGCTGTCAATCTGAATGTCTGGGATTATAAATCTGATGAATTGCAATGACTGTTTCATGAAAAATATCTCCAATGTTGGGCATATCTTAAAAATTAGGACTTAAGAATGATTACACTTTAGTAGTTATTTTCTACTTGCCATAATATATTCCTATTTAAAACAGCAGTGTTCTCAGAGAAAATCCACAAAGCTATAGATTTTTAGCTTGTTATAGTTAGCTGTTACCTTGACTTATTCTTTGAAATGTACTCATTATCTTTAGAAAACAGGAAAAACAGATTTATCTCTATCCTGGTACGATGATGTTTACTGTATTTTCCTTCTTACAGAGAACATTCCAGAACGGAACTATGCCATCAGACTCTGCACCTCTCTCCTCCTTGCCAGCACGTGCCTTCGAGCCGATGCCCAGAGGAGCGAGACTGACAGCCTCAAATCCATGGTCCTCCCACTCGTGGAGCTGAGGAGTCGTCCCTACAACCCACAAGGACTGTGCCAGGGTAATTTAAAGATTTTAATCTGTGTCGGTCTCTTGCTGCTGTGTTTTTTCTCCTTTCTGGTCCAAAGAAGCAAGATTCTGCCTTTCATTGCTTCAGGGGTTCATTAAAGGCTTCGGGAGGCTGAGCCAGGGCAGCACCGCCAGGCCTCCAGGAGAGATGCCCACCCCCCGTGGCTGGGAAAGCCAAAGGCTTGCAAAAGATGGGACGAGCCAGATTAAGAAAAGGAGGGTTCCAAGGTTTGGGAGAGGCGAGAATGAGAGCGGGAAGGTGGGGATTGGAATTTCTGCAGTTGGAGACACCCACCCGGGAGCACTGGCATCACGGAGTAGGGTGTGGACATGGAGAAGGGGTGCAGACGGGCCCCACGTGGGAGCAGCAGTGGGGACCTTGTGGGCAATGCTGCCGACAGTGGCCTGGGGGTGGTGAGGGCCACCCCCCTCAGGGCACTGTGGATCTGGCTGTCTGTGTCCTGCTCGGGCCCTTGCAGAGCTGTTCCCATCCTCCGAGATTCGAGTGCTCTGATTTATATAATTCCTGGTAGGTTTCTTTAACCTGGCACTTTAAAAAATCCCACAAAAACGAAGGAATTAGCTGGTAAGAAGCAAAGGTACAGTGTGGTTGAATCGTACATAGAGTTTTAAACGTACAAGCACAGCTAATCCTGCACATTTGTACTACACAGGTGTGGTCTCCTCTTGTGGAATTAATGGACTTAATTTTTTTCTGTTCTTTTTAAAAAGTTGATTGACTGATTATTTTAGTTGCCTCTCTTTTGAACTAATCATTGGTTTAAGTTTTCTATTTTTGTTTTTTTTGGTTTTGACTTTGTTCACTGTTATTCTGTGGAACAATATTCATTGCTTTGTTCCTTTTCTAAATCCTTCAGTGAGATCCATTTTATATCCTCCTTTTGCCTTCTTAATACATTTATTTAGATAAACATATTTGCTTCTAAATAAAACCTTACACTCATGAATGTTGATGGGTAGAGTTTGCTTTTTAAGTAGTATGTTATTAATTTTTGTGGATTTTCTCTGTGACTCCATTGCTACTGTGGGGAGTGTTTTAAATTCAGTGGGGGTATTAGTCAAGGCTTTTTTGGTTACCGGGTAACTTATGCAAAAACAAAGTATTGGAAGGATCCTGGGGCATCTCTTCACAGTAAAGGAAGAGTGGAACAGCCAGCCCTTAGCACGCCGGGACCTGGCAGCCCAAGGCCTGGTCCACTAGGCCCGTGGCTTTAATGGGTCTCAGCTGGAGAATCCAATCAAGGCTCCGTGTCTCTCTGCACCAGGTTTAAGTTCCTGGGAGAGAAAATCTGATTGGCCCAGCTCAGGTCAGGTGTCCACTTCTGGGTCCAGTGGGAAAATCAGAGTCTTACGGCACAGACATGGCCTGTGGGGCCACCCTCTGAGGGTCACTGGGGGTCACAGAATGGAGAATTGGAAGTGGGCAGCTACACTTGTTGACAGTATAGTGACTGTCCCTTCCTAGGGAGGCCTTTGAAAAGTTATTCAGCTTCTCTCTGCTTCGGTTCTCTCATCTGTGAAGTGAGGATAATAAAAAGATTACCTACTTCACGAGGTGATAGTGACGATTGAGTTAGTATTTGCAAACACACGCAGGGAACAGTGACTGGCACATAATAAGCACCTTGTGTTTGCTATTCTATTTCTAATTTTATCAGCATAGAGCCTATGTATATGTTCTTTTTATTTCCTTGAAACTTCTTAACCTAAAATGTAACTATTTGGAGTGTGAGAAATTCATATACATTTTTAAAAGATAGATTCTCTAATTTTTCATCTGATTCTCTGAAACTATCTGTTAATTCTACCTTGTTAGTGGTGTTGCTCACCTCTGTGATTTACCACTCTTTTTTAGATTTGCCGTATTCGGAAAGCAGGGTACTAAGGATTCCAAGCAGAGTTTCATTCTACTTCTTCTTGGATACCTGTCACTTTTTCATTGATATATATATTTTTTTGCTACCAAAGTGTGGCACCTAATGAATAGTACTGGGTTTTCATGGCTTTCTGTGCCTTTTATCATTCTAATGTGTTGGGAGGTTTTCCTTTTCTTATTATTTATTTTTTCTAACGTGTCATTGTTGATATTTCCCCACGCCTTTGTTTAAAGTCTGTTTTGTTAGAGATCATAATTAAAACTTCTGCCTTTCTTACATTTCCTCAGGTCTTGATTTTGGTCTGCCTTTTTTCTTATCTTTAAAAATATTTTTGGACATAATCCCAAATCCATTACATCCTTGGATTTGGTTTGTAGATTCACTCAATGACTTCCTTTTTAGAGGAGAATTTGGTCCACGCGGTAACTGTCACGTGGTGCTATCCATCACCACAATGTGCGTTTTACTTTGTTGAGATGTTCTTTATTGGACCTAGATGCCAGCTGGCCCTGTGTCCCCTTTGTCCCTGTAGCTGGCTCTGTGGTTGGCCCTGTGCTGCGTGGATGCAGAACTCAGCCTTGCCTCAAACACACACACACACTTCCTCCCACTGCCCATCACGACCATAGTGACCCGTGTGCCCTCCCTGATGACTGGAAGCATGCCAGGACGCCCCCCAGGCCCCTTCTGCAGCAGCCTCCATCGTGCCCCCCTCGCCCCAGCGGCCACTCCCCTCTTTGAAGCCTACACCGCCCCCCACCGGCTGCTTCTCGTCTCCCACTCCCACCCCAAGCACATATGCAAGCATTTCCCCAAGAGCAATTTCTTTGATTTTCTTCTTCATCTCATTTTTGGGCTATTAAATTTCAGTTGTTACAAAATAGGTATTTACTTATTTCCGTCAGGTGAGATCAAGACGCGTTCAGTCATCCTCGCAGTCTAATGTCTTGCTCCTCAAAGTGCGGTGCCCGCTGCAGCACGTTAGCGTCCCGTGGAGCCTGTGGGGCTCTCGGGCCCCACCCCAGTTTACGGGATCAGAATCTGCATCGGGACAGGATTGCCTGGCCACTCTTCAGCACATACAAGTTTGAGAACCAGTGGTCTACTGAACTTTTTAGCACTTCCAGGTTTAATAAATTCAGCAAGTGACAAACTGAATTTACCATCTTCTTTGCTCCCTGAAACTACAGTCATCCAAGTTAAAAACCTTGGGGACACATCTTCTTCCATCCCCACTGGGCTCCACCTTTCAAGTCCAGCCAATGACCAGGTCCTGTGAGGGTTTTTCCTTAACAGAACCCAGCTCTGTCCTATCATCTCCTCTCCCGCCAGGCCCTGAGATCTCTTCTTCAGGACTGCTACAGACCTTCCTACTCACCTCCCCAGCCTACAGCCTGCCCCTCGCGATGAAGCTGAAGGAATTTTCCAAAACCGCAAGTCTGATCCTATGCCCCTGTCCCACTGAAAGTCCTTCAGTGCTCTTCAGAATTAGATGTGAACTCTTTCCATGAAATATCAATACAAGATCCTTCATATCAAAACCTGCCTACCTGTCCAGACACACTGTCCTCCAGCCCTAAGCTCCAGCCACTCCGGCCTCCCTTCCCAAGTCCCTGAATGCTGACCCTCTTCCTTCTGCCTGGAATTCCTTTCCCCACTCTTTGCCTGGATACTTCCTCTCTACCCTTGAGATTTCAGTTGAGATGTCATGTCCCCCACCTCACAAGTCTTCTCTCCTTACTCCTTCCTGGCCTCCATCTGTGGCTTGAGTAGAGCCTCATGGCACCTGTACCTGTGACACCTGCTACAACCCTGATTGCTACTTCACCTTCCCTGGAAGCCTGTAGCAACTTGAGGGCCAGGATTGTAAACTTGACCTCTGAATGCCAGCTTTAGAAAGAACATTGGCTCATAGTAGGCACTCAATAAATGATTGTTGCATAAATAAATGAATGAGACATTAATCTTGCTATTTATGGATTTTAAAAAATAGTTTGAAGTTCCTTTGAGGGAAAGTTGGTTTCATTGTCTTCTCCCTGATCTTTATTAAATCATTAATATGGTTGCTTTTAAATCTTTTTAGTTCCCTTTTTATATCTCGTTCTATGTTGTCTTTTCCATTAAGACAAAAGATAATAATTTACATCATCAAACTTTCCCCATGTGTCCCATCCTGACAAATTTATCTTTTCTCCGAGTCTATCTTTGACATGCAAATTAAATTGTCCATTTTTAATGATCCTGAAATGAATGATTTTTAATGGTAGCCCTTTCTGTTCTTGAGGATTTATAAATGTGGCTTTTCTGCTTTCAAAGCAGCGCAGCTTGACAGGGGAGCTGACCCCGGATGGTAATGCTCGGTCCTAAATTGCTCCGTAAATATCTTCCCTGATTTTTCAGTTGCAAAATTGAGGCTTCCTTGTCTTTGTGCCTCTGAACAGTAGCTGCTTTATTCCGCTGCCTTCATTAACCTTTAAAAAAATACTGTTTAGTTGCAGAACATAATGGTAGAGACAACCCCACTTACAATAGCAACAAATAAGAGAAACTACTTAGGAATAAATTTAACATGCATGTAAAGATGGAAATTCTGTTCTGCCTGGAGATCTTTGAGCCTCACAGGGCCCCAAAGGCTCAGCCCTGTGTCCCCTCGCTCCCTTGTAAGATCTGCCTTCCTCTCACGCCTGGTAGGAAAGGTCCCATCTTTAGCCCAAAGAGCCAATCACCTCCTCCTGTGAGAACCAGGGGTACCTCCCCGTCTTGTCACTACAAAGCCTGCCTCCCACAGCCCCTGCTAGCCCACTCTGTTCCGGAGTGCAGCCTCCTATGGCCCCGTGTGGCGTGTGGCATCCTCCCATGAGCTGTGAGTGTGAGTGTAGGTGACTGACGAACCGCCATCCTCTCGTCTACCCAGTGGCAGGCGTGTGTGTTCAGCTATCACATACTATTTAAAGCGAGGATTCCTCCTTCACCAACGGGGTGAATGGAAGGTGGCAGAACAGATATATGCAAAGCTTATGAGACAAAAATTTTAAATACTCTGGAAAGAAAAAAAAAATAGACTTCAACAAAAGTTCTTGGATAGGATGACTCAACATTTAAAAAATGTAAGTTCTCCCTAAGTTAATTTACAAATCCAAGGCAACCCCACCCAGTAAGAATACCAACAAGCTATTCTGTAGAATTGAACGATATGATTCTAGAGTTCTTATGGAGAAAAAACGTGAAAGAGTAGCCAGGAAAACACTAAAAAATAAAAACCATGAGTGTGGCATTTGATGAGGTCCACAATTTAGTGAATAGCATTGTGCCAGTTTTCTTGGTTTTGATCATCACGCCATGATTAGGTAAGATGCTCACGTTAGGGAAGTTGGGCGAGAAATATACAGGAACTCTGAACTATTTTTCCAACTTTTCTATTAGTCTAAAATTAGTTCAAAATAAAAAGCTAAAAAAAGTTTAGGAATCTGACATATACTTGATATGCACACATAGATACACACACTCACTCTATTTAAGGGTCCTTATTATTAAATATATCTCGTATTCTCTAGATCCTGATCCTAACACAGAAAAACGAATTAGAAAACAATTGTTTTCTTAAATGAGCCAGGTTTAAAAAGTAACAATGGAGAAATCTCAAAGGCTTAGTTCCTCGGGGGCCTCTGAGAAGGGGCCAGGGTATGTTTCAGCAGAGCCCACCTGAAGGATGGGCAGGGGGCATGAGCATCTGGCCATTGGCTCCTGTCCCCCACTGGCTAGGACTGAGGGGGAGTCACAGTCCCAGTTCTGGGCTGCACTGGGCCTCAGCCAAGATCTTCCCCACCCTTTGCCTCCCAGCATGCAAAAGACCCCGGGTAGCACACGGACGGAGCTCAGTGTAGGACGTTGGAAGCACAAGGTGATTGTGCTGAACAGATCAGAGCACCTGCAGAAAACTCAGAGGTGGCTGAGGTCTATGATGCCAGCACCATGGGCATTCCAGGAAAGGGATTGCAATCTCTGGATGGCCACTGCGGGAGACAGAATCCTGAGATGGTCCCCGTGACCCACACTGCAAGGACTCAGACTCTGCCAGCGATCGCATGAGCTTGGAAAAGGACTCCAGCCTGGGACGAGACAGCCCCCAGCTCCTCTGACGTTGACTGCAGCCCCGTGAAACCCTGAGCCGAGGACCCAGTTACCCAGACTCCTGACCTGTGGAAACTGTGAGATGATAAAGGGTGTCGTTTGAAGCCTCAAGTTTGTGGTAATTTGCTATACGGCAAAAGAAACGAAGACAATCACCTGATAGGAATGTGACTAGTCCTTCAAAGCTCAAAAACCAGGCCAAGTAGCCACTAAAGTTAAACACATACCTACCCCATGACCCAGCAATTCCAAGAGAAACGAGTATGTCCAGCCAAGGTCATGGACCAGAGTGTGCACTGCAGCACTGTTACTGTTTTATTTTGGTAAGATATACATAAAACTTAGCATTTTAGTCATTTTTAAGTGCACAATTCAGTGGCATTGAGTACTTCACATTATTATATAATCATCACCCCATCCCTCTTCAGAATTTTTTTTCTTCCCAAACTGAAACTCTGTACTCATTAAGCAATAATTCCTTATTTCCCCCTCCCCCTCCCTGGCAACCAGCATTCTATTTTCTGTCTCTATGAATTTACTACCTCACATAAGTGGAATCAGACAGTATTTGTCTTTTAGTGTCTGGCTTATTTCACTCAGCACAATGTCCTCACGATTCTTCCATGTTGTAGCATGGGTCACAACATCCTTTTTAGGGCTGAATAATTTTCCATTGTGTGGATGGACCACGTTTTGTTTTTCCATTCATCTGCCGATGGACACTTGGGTTGCTGCCACCTTTTGGCTGTTTTGAATAATGCGGGAATGTTCCTAAATAGCCCCCTGGAAACAGCCCAAATGTTCATGAATAGTTGACAAGATGAATAAATGTACCACAATTTGTTTAACAGAATCCTACATGACAAAAGAGAATGAATTACCACTATGGGCAATAACAAGGGCGGATTTCACAAGCATAATGTGAAATGAAAGAAGGAGGGCCGGCTGCGGTGGCTCACATCTGTAATCCTAGCACTCTGGGAGGCCGAGGCAGGTGGATTGGTTGAGCTCAGGAGTTCGAAACCAGCCTGAGCAAGAGCGAGACCCCGTCTCTACTAAAAATAGAAAGAAATTAGCTGGACAACTAAAAATATATATGGAAAAAAATTAGCCGGGCATGGTGGTGCATGCCTGTAGTCCCAGCTACTTGGGAGGCTGAGGCAGGAGGATTGCTTGAGCCCAGGAGTTTGAGGTTGCTGTGAGCTAGGCTGACGCCACGGCACTCTAGTCCAAGCAACAGAGTGAGATGCTGTCTCAAAAAAAAAAAAAAAAAAAAGAAGGAAAGCCAGGGCCAAAGTATCCATATGGTATGATCCCATTAATATAAAGACAAAACAGGCACAGTCGATGGTGGTATAAGAAGTCTAGGTAGTGGGTTCCTTGAGGAAGGAAGAGGGGTATGATAGGGCCTCCATGGGGGCCAATGTTCCTCATTGAGTGAGGAGATTTCATGGGTGTTGACTCCTGGACAAGGTATTGAGCTGGGCCCATCTACGTTTCACGTGTTGTTCCGAGTTATATACTTCAACTTTAAAAGCATTACAAATGAAATGCTTGATGTCTGGGATTTGCTTTTGCCTATTCAAGAGAAAAAGTGGGAAGAAAAATAAAACAAGATGGTAGAATGTTGAGAATTGTGGAATCTGGGTGGCAGTTACACAGGGGCTCATTAGACTCTATTTTGGGGAATCTTTGAGATTTTCTATAATAAAAAGTTAATTACAATTAATAAAAACGAAAAAGAATCATCTGCCTTATTTTAAGTCATTACCATGTAGAAGTTTAGATCAAAAAAAGAAAAAACAGACTTTAAAAAATATCCAGATCAGCTGGATTTCTTGCTCAGATTTATCTTTGGTTATCTGCAAAACTATAGTTTTCAAAGTAGGAATAAGACTCCAAAAACAAAATGTGCACAAGCAGATAGTTTCTTTCAATTCCCTCCTGTATTTGCAAATTTAAAAAAAAAGGCCTATTATTTTCCAGGCTACACCAAATGGAGTCCCTCTGATGTAAACTTTTCTTATAGAAAAATGATCTTTGCATGGTTAAGAACATATGGATTATGTGACAGAATTAACCAGAATATTTTGCAGAATGACGCATGCAGTGTGTAGGATGGAGACTCTTCTAGCCTCCCCAAATCCTTAGCTCAATGGAATTGTGCTCTTAACAACTACAGGCCTTAAAATGTGAAGAGCCTGGTTGAATCTCCTAAAGAGCTAGAAGTTCATGCTATGATATCACTTCACCAGTCTTAGGTTGAACGTTAATAGTGATGAAAACTCAGTTCACGTGGGACCCGTTCCCCTGTGCATCTACTCTACCGACTGGTAACATTTTCCTTCTAGAGACGCCATCTGGTTCTTGTCACTTGCAACCAATGCTCCGAGCCCTGCCACCCTGACTCACGTGGAGCAAAGCCAGTCCCTGTTGAATACAACAGGTATTCCCCTGCCAATGTCTTGAGAAATTACATTTTTCCTTGCAGGGCACAAGCAGATTGTGTTGGTCCTGGTTGAGATGGGGTGCCCTCTGTTCTTCAAAAGTCAGTTATTGGAGAGCCACACTACACACTTAGAGCATCACTTTCTCCCCAAACTGTTCAAAGAATCAGCTGCAACAGGAGGGGGAGATTCATATCAAAATCCTAGAGGAATTATAAAGCCTTAATCCCAATTATGAGTCAAAATAACGTTACCTCTTATTAAAGCCTCAACAGACAAATGAGCAAGGCTTTTTTTTTACAGGGGTGGTGGTGGGGTTCGGGAGAGGAGCTTGAGAACTGGGGCACAGAGGGCCTTCCTGCTGTAACAGCAAACCCAGTACACAGGCTGTGGGCAGGAGTTTTTCTTTCTCACATTTTTTTCCAAAATGAAAATGTCTTTGCTGTTGTTTGTGATAAAGAAAATACCTCTTATATGGAAAATTCAAATAACACAAAAAAGTATAAAGAAGAGGAGAGTGAAAAGAAGTGGGTAATTCTAACACCCTGGAAACACGGAGGTGACAATACCGACATCACAACACTGCTGGGAGGGTTAAATGAGAGAACATGTGAAACTCTCCAGCACATAGTAGGTCCTCAAAAGCAGGGGTAGATTTACACTAAAGCCAATGCAGTTAAGCTTCCAGGACCCTTACCAACATGAGCTCTTTCCAAGGCCCCTAGTTATGTGTTCCCGTGTCATCAATTCTTGTAAAATTTGTAAAAGCAATATATTTTTGTATTTTTTCCAAAAAGAGCCCCCTCGAATATGGGGTATAACTCTCACACCCCACAAAATCTGGAACTTCCCCTGCTAAAAAATCATAATTCCTTTTCCTGTTTTTGTTAAATAGCAACATCATGTTTTCCATCTACTGGAACATCTAAGGCTGCCAGGACTTTGCAAGGCTCAGCCCCAGGCCACATCTCAGTCTGATCTTCCCCTGGAGAATTACAGACTTACCGGCACACGGCTCCATCTTCATTAGTGAAGACCACTCATTCATTCCGCAGAGCGTTCTCCGTGGCTGGCACCTTCCTGGGATGTAGAACCTCGCATCGGCAGCCTGCCGTGCTGGATGTGCTCTGAGCATTTGAGAAGAAAGTGTTCCTGCCTGCCTTTTCAGCTGCCTGCAGACCGCAAGTGAGAACAGCTTCAGCTGTCGGCAAGTGGAATGAGCGAGATAAGGGATTCTTTTTTTACCACCTGTGTGACTGGCTGATGGAACCAGCAACTCTTATTATTAAGTTTTATATTGGAGGAAGCTGAGAAAAATGATCCCATTCCAATGCAGAGAAAGAATCTGAGTTTGTTCTATTTGCTTCAAAAGATTGTTCTGGTTATTAAGGATCCGGGAAAGATAGAGGCTGTCCACACAGCTAATTCTTTTCAGCCCCTGGCTGTCTCCTTGGCTCAAGGATGGCAGTAATGAGGCCTCGAGTTCAGTCCCCATGCAGACAAGTTTCCTTTGCTCCCACCGGAGTTATAAACTGCACCTCATCTTTGGGACCATCTTAGAAATGCATGTCACTGGTTCCAAGAGGGCCCAAGAGGGACGCTGTGGGTATGGCCATTTCGTAACCGGAAAAGCAATGTAAACATACATGACTCATTGGTCTTGGGTTTTCTGGTCTTTTTTTTGTGGATGAATGACAGGTTAGAGCAGCAGCCCCAACCTTTTTAGCACCAGGGACTAGTTTCATGGAAGACAATTTTTCCACAGACTGGGGTGGGGGTAGGGGTGGAGGCTGGGGGAATGGTTTTGGGTTGATTCAAGTGCATTACATTTATTGTGCAATCAGCTCTCTCTGATAGGGATAATCTGTATTTGCAGCCGCTCCCCAGTGCTGAGCCGAGCGTCAGTGCCTCGGCTCCACCTCGGGCCACCAGGCATTAGCTTCTCATAAGGAGCCTGCTGCCTAGATTGCTCGCATGTGCAGTTTACAGCAGGGTTCACGCTCCTATGAGAATCTAAGGCTACCGCTGATCTGACAGGAGGCGGAGTTTACGCGGTGATGAAAGCATTGGGGAGCAGCTGTCAATACAGATGAAGCTTCACTCACCTCCTGCTGTGTGGCTTGGTTCCTAACAGGCCATGGACTGGTACTGTCCTCAGCCCGGGGCATTGGGGACTGCAGGGTTAGAGGACTTTTAAGAAACTGAGAGGGGAGAATACAATAAGGAATACAATAAGGACATAAACATCAATTGGATGAGGGTCTTCGAACAGATTTTGTTAGAAAGGCAATATATAGCCATTGAGAGGAATAAATTAGAGTTATACCAGTACTTGGATCTATTTCAGCAGTAATTTCTGAGTGAAAAAGGCACCATGTAGAAGGTACATACAGTATGATCCCATTTTATGAAATAACTAAAAACCCTTGTATATGTTTATGTATATATATAAATGTGTGTGGTTATGAGAGCACAGAGAAACCTAGTGTTGGCTGAGTTACTTGGGGGGTGGGGGCGACAGCTGATGTGAGGATACAGGGAGTAGGGGAAGGGGGAGAGAGAAGCCAAAAAAGAAAAACAAGCCTGTACCAAAAGAAAAGAAAAGAAAAGAAAAAGAGCAGATGCGGTGGCTCACACCTGTAATCCCAGCACTTTGGGGAGGCTGAGGTGGAAGGGTCACTTGAGCTCAGGAATTTGAGACCAGCCTGGGCAACACAGTGGGACCCTGTCTCTACAAAAAAAAAAAAAAAATCAGCTGGGCTTGGTGGTGTGCACCTGTAATGTTGGCTACTCCAGAGGCTGAGGCAGGAGGATCACTTGAGCCCAGGAGTTTGAGGCTGCTGTGAGCTATGATTGTGCCACTGCACTCTGGCCTGGGCAACAGAGTCAGACCCTATCTCTTTAAAAAAATGTGTATAGTATGATGATATTTATGCATTTTGGTATAAATGATATGTATGTGTGTAAAAGAATTTTTTAAATTATGCACGTGAAATTCACAAACATAAAATTAAACATTTTAAAGCAAACAATCCAGTGGCATTTAGTACATTCACAGTGCTGGGCAACCTCACTTCCACCTGGGTCCCAAGCATTTCCATCGCTCCAACATAGAGCCCTCCTTCCATTAAGCAGTTTCTCTCTACTCCCTCCTCCCACAGTATTCTGTCTCTATAAATTTACTGATTCTGGATATTTCATGTAAATGGAATCACATGACATGTGGCCTTATATATCTGGCTTGCTTCACTAGCATGATATTTTCAAGGTTCATCCAATTGTAACATGTATTGGTACTTTGTTGCTTTCCATGGCTGAATACTGTTGCATTGTATGGGTATACCACAACTGGTTTATCCATTTCTATTGATGGACACTTGGCTATCGCTATAAACATGGCTGTACATGTATGTGTTTGGGTTCCTGATTTTAATTCTTCTGGGTGTATACCTAGAAGCAGAATTTCTGGGTCATATGGTAATTCTATGTTTACCTTTGCAAGTGAGCAGTGGTTGAACCCTTCTGCATTCTCACCAGCAATAGAGGAGTGTTCCAGTGGGATTTTTTTAATTAAAAAAAAAAAAGGAGAGACACTAGAGACGGCCATACATTCTCGGAGCTCCCCAAGGGCAGTGCTCACAGAGAACACAGGAGCAGCAGTGAGGTGAAGATTACCTGTGGCCTTGGGTCACTTCCTTACTTTCATGCAGCCCCAGTCTCCTTACTGGAGAAATGCAGAAACTATGACATCGCAGAATACTTTTGAGTATTATATGAGAAAACATGAAGAAGCACAGTTGCTGGCCCGGTGTAGATGATCACCAACATTAGCTGCGTCTCGGGGTTCCTCACTAACTTCCACTGTAGGGAAAAGGCAGTGAGTGAACACTGTGACAGACTCAACACGTGATCCCTCCCTGAAAGGGAGAGTTCCCAGGACACGGAAAAAGTATCTGGAAATGTAATTCCAAGCTGAGGCGCCCACCGGCCCGTGGCGGGAAAGAGCACAGCCTCTGCAACCAGACAGCCCTGGATCCTCACACTAGCTTTGCCCGCAAAGTAGTCAGAATTCCTGCCATCCCTGGTGACGGGAGCTCACCCGAACAGCCTGTAACAAGATGGGGACTTGCTGGCTGTTACACAACTTCCCGACCTGTGGCCGCACGTGGGTTACGGGTTACGGGTGTGCTGATGTTCCTTTCCTCAGCCCCGGGGAGGGAGCGGCAAGCCAGGGCTGGCTCTCAGCATGACAAGGTGCAGGGCCGGTGGCTCTGGTCTCCATGGCACGTGGCCTCCCTCCTTTTCCACCGCACACCTGCCACCTCATGTGACCTCTGACACCTCTTGGGCTGCCGTCCTCACAGCCCGTGGTTAGAGAATAAGGAACTCCCCTCCCCAGGCCACAGGTGGAACACTCCCAGGGGTATTCTGATTGATCGGAACGAAGATTCTCTGCTTGACCAAACTTTAGGCGGCCTCCTGAACCTTCCCCTAGGCCCATCTGTGCACTTCCTTGTAAAACCCAGTTTTAGCAAGAATCCTGCTAAGTCAGTTTAGCAAGAACCCCTCCTGCCCGAGATCTGATCGGGTTCCCCATCCTCCACCACCCCCGTCTGGTCTGGTCACCCTGGCCTGCCTTCAGCAAGAATCCTGCCAGGTCGGTCTGGCCAGACTTCCCCTTGCCCCCGAGGTTACCTCTTAGTCACTTTTCCATCCACTGACCCCAGCCTGCCCCTCGGCTTCACCCTCCCACTTGCCCAGGCTGCATTCAGAGTTGAGCCCAATCTCTCTCCCCCACGGCAAAACCCCGTTGCTATCCACACTATCTCAATGGTCCTGAATAAATTTGTCCTTACAAATTTATTTAACAAATAATTGTTGAATAATTTTCTCTTTAATGTTTGCATCTTGTGTTCATACTTTGCACCAAGTCCTGTGACCAGGGAGCTACATACTTCAATTGGCCCAGCTTGGGTCAGATGTCCCATCCCTGTAGACACAGAGACGGATCATTTGAGATGACAGGTCCCATATCTAGAGAGGGAGGGAGGAAGAATTGTTCCTTAAAAGGAGATGGGCATACACATTTGGATGAGATCCATTCTATTCAATTTTTCTTTTAAACTTTATGTTTTTGGTGTCATGTCAAAGAGCTCTTTGCTTAGCCCTAGGTCCTAAAAACTTTCCTATGTTTTCTTCTAAAAGTGATATAGTCTTACATTTTGCATTGAAATGCATGAATGCAAATTAATTTGTTTATCCACTATGATGGTTAAGTCAAACTTCATTTTTTTGCCTATGGATGCTTAATTTTCCAGCATCATTTGTTGAAAAGAGTGGAACTTGGAGGGGGGCTGAGAAACCCCTGGACATGGGGTAGGGATGCCAACACGGGGGAGTAAGGAGGGAGCCCAAACAAGAAGAGGATCACAGGCTGAAGCAAGAGGGAACTTCACTGAAGTGATTGGAGAAGGGAAGCAGCTACAAGAACTTCTTAGACAGTTTTGTTTGGCGCTGGCTGCTCAAAGAAGACCACGGCAGCTGGCACCAAGCAAGGGCCCTGCAGGCAGGTGAGGCCCGAGCTGAACGGGGAGGCAGCACAGCTGTGTTTTGTGCTTGGACAGCACTGAGCAGCATTTGAATCACCAGGCATTAAGGACCCATAAAAATTTTAAAGATTATACCCTTTATTACCAAAAGCATAACTGCATAACTTAAAAAGTAGTTCTTCAGGCCAGGCATGCTGGCTCACGCCTGTAATCCTAGCACTCTGGGAGGCCGAGGCAGGAGGGTTGCTCGAGCTGAGGATTTGGAGCTCCGTCAGCAATTTTTTCTACTAAAAATAGAAAAAATTAGCCAGGAGTCGTGGTGGGCACCTGTAGTCCCAGCTACTCAGGAGGCTGAAGCAGGAGGATCGCTTGAGCCCAGGAGTTGGAGGTTGCAGTGAGCTATGATGATGCCATGGCACTCTAGCCTGGGTGACAGAGTGAGACCCTGTCTCTAAAATTTAAAAAAGGGGGTAGGGGCTTACTTCTTTGAAGAGAGAAGCTATTTCTCTCTCAATTCATTAGCCTTCCTCTCTGCATGGAGGTCATTTTTCACACCCTCTGTAAGTATTAAGATGCCAAGCTGGTTACAGCTTCTCAGAGTGTGGTCCCTGGACAAGCAGCACCAGCATCACCCAAGCGTTTGTCAGAAATGCAGAATCACTTTGAACCTCATGAGTCAGAATCTGCATTTGAACAGGTCCTTGGGTGATTCCCATGCTGCTGGAGTTTGAGAAGCGCTGACCTAGGACAAGGCTCCCCAGACTCAGGGGCTCTCTCCGTAGAATGCGGATAATTTTACTCTGTGCAGTAGGTATCACGCTTTGCCTGGCTCAGCGTTTTCCTATTTTTTCTAGAGGGCTTTCGGATATTGCAAAGCCTGGAAATGTATATACCACATTTTCCAGACTCCCTTGCAGCTAGGGTTTCAGATGGAACTTGGGTTCCACCAATCTGATGCCTTCACCCTGGCCCTGAAATGAGAATGGAACTTAGTGGGGTGAGAGGCAGCAGCAAGCCAGGCATGTGCTTTGTGAGGGCAGAACTTGAAGACAGAACAACGCTGGAGAGAGCATCCTGGCCACAGCTCCCTGTTGTCTGCATACGGCCGAGGATGTGTCACTCTGGAGTCCCCAGGTGGGCTGTGGTTTCCTGTTTCTCCCACTTTTCACTATGGCAGAGGTGGCAGCTCCTTCAGTGGGACTGTTCTGGGCAGTGTTCTAGAAGTGGCTGAGCAGGGACAAGACTGCAACTTTGGACACAACTATACCCCAAATTTAGAGACAATCGAGGGGAAGTACATCCTAGAACTCACCGCCATCAGTCCACTAGATGTTGTGAGAGAAATAATATGGGGGCCCTCGGTAGCCTGGGCTGGTTCCACATGGCAAGGACTAAGTGCCCCTCTGCTGGGGAAGTGCCCTTGAACGGGCTTGTCCCAGTCCGACCCCAGACCCCCACTGTAAGGCCCCAAACCTTTCATTCAAAGCCTGCCTCTGAGGTCCTCACTTCCTAATCTGGGGTCTGCCTTTTTCCAGGGTGATGGGAACAAAAGGCGCACTCCATTTAGGGGAAATTTCCATGCTAACTCTTGGGGTTGTGGGGTTGCCCTTTTGATCCAAAGAAAATCATCACATATTTTAGCATCCACAAGCTTTGATTGTACACAAAAATCAATAAATTAAGCATTCTTTTTGCCCACTTTGTATGGGAGCAGTAAATGCATTCAAAATGGCTATTAATGACAAAAGACAGAATTTAACAAATCCAGTGTTATGTCAAAGTTACGTGTTTTTGTCATATATAGAGGCTTTCATTTTCTCCACAGGCATACACCAAATTTATAACACAGTAAAAAGTACTTACCATATGGTACACATATTCCTTTTCAGAAATGTGTTCAGTACATAGAGCTAGCTTAACCTGCATTTAGGGTAAGAGATTTTTTTTTTCTTATTTTCTGATATTTATTCTCAATGGTTTCCTTAATCCTACTATGTTACTATTTTGATCATAAAATTCTTTTTTTTTAAGAGGCAAAAGCGTACAGCACCCGTTATTGTGAGGCAGTCTCCCATCCGAGTATAAACCAGGACCAACCCTGCTTAGCTTCCGAGATCAGACAAGATCAGGCACATTCAGGATGGCATGGCCATAGACTTGGTCATAAAATTCTTACAGTTTCTCCAAATTCTTTTTACTGCTTTGCTTAACCATACTGTATCAGGCCATAATTCTGACAGGAACGTATAGATCCTGAGATGGAAATATTGCCTTAATAAGTAACACTAGATAATCAAGTAGCAATTACTTATCTGCCATATATTAATGAAGGTCAAATAATTAGTTGGCATTTATCGGGCACTGAATGTATAGAAAGAGTTTTTAAAAAATTCTCCAATTCAAAACATTTCCAAATAATTTTACATAAGTAATAGCTCAGGCTTCAAGCCTCACTGATTTTCCGTTGTTAATTAGATTATTTGTCCCAACAATGGAGGAGGATCAGAAAAGACAACACAAACACACTGATAATTAACCCAGGAGAGCTCCATTTGAGAATCACTCGCTATCTTTTTTTGCCCCAAGGGTTCTAATTATTGGTGATAAGCTGTATTTCTCCCCGATTTATCCTCTGCAAGCTGACCATGGCAGGATGGAGGTGTGACCTTGCCCAGCGGCAGGCAACGGCAGCCCCCGTACACCCGCTGGGGTCCTCGGCTTTGTGTGTTTCTCACATAATTGGCATATTCTTCAGAAACAGCTTTAACATAGGTTAATACTTTTTTCCCCAAAATGTTCAAGCTCAAAAAGTCATTGTTCTCCAGCTTTTTAAAGCTCTAAGTGATGTTCCATTACTGCCCCCTGAAGGTGCTCACAGTTTTCTCCAAAGAGACACATTTTTAAATAACCAAAAATACCACCCAAAATAGAATATAAAGACAACACATAAGCTGCTCATAATGCAAATTATTGATAGTCTGACTTATGAAAAAGCAGTAATATTATCTTCCACATGCTTATTTTGTGGGGTGGCTATTTTCCTTTAGCATAATTCAGGGATGATGGATTCTTAAAATGTATAATGAAAACATTATTTTGTATGCATTTTAAGGTAAAAGAGCAAAACCTTTTTTTCAGATATAATGTTCTTAGGTTTTAATATAATTACGATATAAATGAGTCACCACAAATTCCATTTTATTGTTTTACTGTGGCCACTATCAACCTATCTACTAAATTTTTGTTCCGAGATAAGAGAATTTAATAGATATTGTAAAATGTTAATTTTTAGGTATTGCAGAAACTCCCTCTTTTTTTTAAGGGAATGAAGACGCCAAGTCGGGGGATAAGCAGGCTCACTCCGGGCTACAACCCCGCAGTGTCCGCGGCAGGATCCTCTGCAACCCTCAGCTCACCTGTTCTCGCAGCAACCCTGCAAAGGAGGGATGTCTCCTTTTTCCAACGAGCAAACTGAGGCAGAAAGGTTATGATGTTAAGTGCATTTTCCAAATCCACACGATGAATAAAGAATATATGTGCAGTTCAAATCCAGGTTGGTCCGACTTCAACGTCCATGCTTTTCCCATACCGCTTGCTGCTGCTCAGAGGGAAAAACACGCATTTATTCATTCTCGAGTGTCGTCTTTTAGTTCCCGTTCATCCTGCCATTCAACAAGTCTTTGAGCCCCTGGCGAGGTGGGCCCTGAAGTCGTCTAAAAACAAGCACGCCGGCTGAGGGGCAGACGCCACCCAAACACTCCCCAAGTACTAGGCTCAGCCGGGCCGCAGAGGCAGACCTGGCAGGAGGATTCGCGGGCAGGTGACCAAGAGAAAACGGCAAGGGAGCAGGGACCCAGACAGGAAGACGCAGGGGACCCAGCAAGGCAGAGTGCTGCGAGGGTGGCTTCGGCCTGACCCCAGGGAGGCCCCAGCGTCTATACTGTGCGCTCAGTTGTGCCGCCTTGGCCGGAGGCTCCCTCGGGAGGGCCGGAGCCAGCGCCCAGGCGTGCAGCACGGGCTCCCAAGCAGCTTCCTGAGCGCCAAGAGCCGCTCTGGAGAAGCGCTACAGGCCCAGGCCTTTAGAAGCAAAGAAAGGCACGTGAAGCACAGGGAGGTTGCACAGAAATGGTTAAAAAAAAAAAAAAAAAGATTCACCAATGTCATAGCGGCGTTGTTCGCAACAGCCAAAAGGCAGGACACCCCCGCTGTCCGTGGACAGACGAATGGGCAAACCGAATGCGGGGTCTACGCACAGTGGGAGGTAAGGGAGCCTTAGGGAAGGAAATTCTGACACAGGCTGCAGCATGGATAAGCCTCGAGGACGTCATGCTGAGTGACATAAGCCAGTCGCAAAAGGACAGATACTGCATGATTCCACTTACGTGAGGTACCTGGGGAAGTCACATTCCTGGGGACAGAAAGTAGGATGGTGGCTGCCAGCAGCTGGGGACGGGGGTAGGGGGAGTTAGTGTCTGGTGGGCACTGAGTTGCAGTTTGGGAAGATGAAAAAGTGCTGGAGACGGATGGTGGTGATGGCTGCACAACAGTGCGAATGTCCTCAATGCCACTGAAAAATAGCTAAAATGGTAAATTTCATATTTTACATATTTTAACCTCCCCCACACAAGACTCCAGAGGATCTGGTAGAACACAGTAGTACTCAGGACAGCCCTGATATTTCCAGTTAATGTCACCATACCAGCTGGCTCAAAGCCACTCTCCTGTTTAGTGACGACGTGAGCCGTCCCCGTTCTTGGCTGTTTAGGGTTGTCGCAGGGTAAGGAGTAGCGGAAAGTGGGTCCCCCAGGTACCCAGACCTCCTCTTTACCTTCCTGTCTTCTACCACCTGCGGTCGCATGTCGAGACTTGTCTTTCTCCTCCAAACAGGGGACACCTGTGCAGCTCAGCGTTCTTTCCTTTCTTCCTAGCGAAAGTTGCCTGTGCTTCCTATGGCCTTGTGTGACACTGACCCATTCACAGCCAGGGACACTGGGACACGACTTGAGGAGGGGCTGTGTCTGGGTTCTCTTGTTGCCACCTGGTGCTTCTTGTCACCTGCCTCTGGATCTTTGGTGCTCACCCGTCTCTCTGGCGGGAAGAGGAACATTTTGCCCTTCTTGTGTCCATCCTGCTCATTTAGAAAGGACCACGTAGAACTTTCCAGAGCCATTGCTATTAATAATTATCTTCTCACCAGGGAGGCAGAGTGGGGCGGAGGGATGAGGCTGAGTCCAGCACAGAAACAGAAGCTTCTCGCTCTAGTGCTCACGCTTTGCCACGGGGCGGAGCCCGCGCTTTCTCGCCCTGCAGACTGTTCTGTCCACGGTCCGCCAGCATCTCTGCAGAGACCTGAACTCCAGCTGTAAACAAAAGTCAAATTTCTTTTCTATATTGCTTCTGAGACCCGTGCTACTGAGGATATATTTAACTCATATTTTAGAGCTCCCTGTGACCTTTAAGAAGGCTTATCAGCCTAGAACAACAACAAAAAATGACTTTTGTGCCAGGCTGGGGTGGAACAGAATAGTGGGGCCAATTTACCAAAAATCAGTTTGCCAAAAGCCATGTTACTAAAAGATCAGTTTGCCCACTTATCCAGTGTCTGAAGTTATCAAATTAATTGATTTACTAAAACTTACTTTAATGAATATATTTCTTGAATATATTAAATGTTCAAATGTTAAATGAACATTTTCTTCTTGAACATATTAACGAGTTCTTTCTTACCAGCATGTTAAGGAATGTTTAATTTGTCAAACCTCAGGACCATAGAGTGGAAAATGTCTTTTTCTTATTAATTTACTCATGAAAAATACATATATTGAATATGTTTAATAAATTGTAGTGTATATTTAACATCTGTCAGGATGTGATCAGGAAAACAGACACCAAGCTAAGTATTTCAAACAGAGGGATTTATAAAACAAATTGGTTATGTAGATATTGGAAGGATAAGAGAGAGAGATAGAAAGGGACACATATTGAGCCTTAAAAAGGAAGTTCTGACCCCAGCTATAACATGATGAACCTTGAGGACATTATACTAAGGGAAATAAGCCAGACAGAAAAAGACAACACTGTCTGATTCTACCTCAATGACGTCTCCAGAGTAGGCAATTTCAGACATAAGAATAGGATGATGGGTGCCAGGGCTGGGTGGGGCAGAGCTGGCTGAGTTTTGTTCATCTAACCTGACAGAATCATTGTATTTCATATAACTAAGTATTAATAGAACAAAACTTATCACAAATACATGATCATATTGCCAACCTCGAACTTCAATCATCAGCAGTACCATCTGCATGATTTTTGCCACGTCCTCAAAATAACTGTATTCCTGTTTATATTAAGGTTTTTTAAAAAACCAACTTACTGACTTTTATTTTTTAAGTATTTTAAAAGAAAATTTTAGGGTAAGTGCAGTGGCTCAAGCCTGTAATCCCAGTACTTTGGGAGGCTGAGGAGGGAGGCTTCCTTGAGGCCAGGAGTTCGAGACCAGCCTGGGCAACAGAGTGAGATCCCATCTCTACAAAAAATAAAATAAAATAAAAAAGGAAAATTTTAAATCATTATCATAAATCAAAAACTGATATTATTTGCCATAAATAGAAGGTAACCTGCCGGGTGCAGTGACTCACCCCTGTAATCTTAGCACTCTAGGAGGCCGAGGTGGGGGGATCACTTGAGGTCAAGGGTTTGAGACCAGCCTGAGCAAGAGGGAGACCCTATCTCTACTAAAAATAAAAATGAAAAAAGAAGGTAACCACAAAATAGATGTTAAAGAGAGAACAATGTCATTAATTTAAAAAAATAAAATGAAATAAATGATAGTTATAATTAATTTATAAAAATGCATACTTGAAAATATGCTCCCCAATGAGAATGGAACTTTATATGCTGATTTAGTAATAAAAGAGATTTAGTCCAATGCCACTCAGTTTTAGCCGAAATGAGGTTCTAAGTCAGTATGATTATGCTATTTTTAACATTTTGATGATAACCAGCACTGAGCATACCAATTTTTTGTTGTCATTTATTGGAAAGGGTTACAGTTATTTAACCTGCATCTTTAACACGGTTGAATATTGAGAATTAGTTCCCAGCCAAAATGATCTTTTTTTATTCCAAAAAGCTACCTGAATATTTATAACCCTGGAAAGATATATAGAATTGATAATCTTTCCTTCTGGGAAAGATGTTAAGAAAAGATCCTTTTCAGATAATTTGGTTATGGATGTTATTACAAATTCACTGCAAGGGCACCTTCGACAGGCCAATGGCAAAGATTTCTTTTGTAGTAGAGACATTTTAGAGGCAAAATAACTTGGTTAATCATTGTTGACTTATACAAAAAGAATAACCCAAAGTTAAGGAATCCAGACTGGGTTAAGCAGGTGGGTGGGTGGTGTCTCAGAATAGTACGTGTAACCTGACTTACATCTACCAGAAAGACATGTCTGCATTTCATCAGGGAAGCTAATTTCCTTCCTGAAGGAGATGATGAGTTACAATTGAGTAAAACGGTTCTGTTGGGATCAAGTTTGCGAATTTTTCTTTCACAGAGGGAAGGAGCTGGGTGGGGTGGCTGAGGAACAAGAGTGGGAAAAGACTTTGCACTGAATAATAATGTCTTATAGACCTTGAATTTTGGCTAGATACGGGCGGTGCATTGTGTAAAAAGTAAAACAATTAGCCCCCAACAACAAACAAACCAATTAAGGCTCTCTAGAATTTGTGCCTCATCTCAAAATACCGCTGTGTATTTCATAACATGTAAAAGGAAAGGAAGAAAGCACCCTGTGGTTCCCTACTTCCCCTGCCACATAGTTTGAGAATATGTGGCAAGGGTCTTTTTACAAGTGATTAAAATATTTCCAGCAAAATTATCTGCTGAGTTTAGAAGCGCAGTTGTTCCATAGGTTCTCCATCTTGGTTGGTTTTTGGAATGTTTGAATGACTCGGGGGCTGGTCCCCAGGGCCTGGGTGTGGCTGTCACCATAGCCATCGCCAGAGTCCAGCAGGCCCTGCCCTGAGCACTTGAGTTACATTCTTTCATTCCATTCTCACCAGCACTCTCTACCACACACAGATTGGGAAGACCCTACTGGGCACCCAAAAGACACTATTTGGAAAGAACGTTATCTATCCCAGACAGCTCACATAGAGGCAGCGCCGCTAAGATGGGGCATTTGTTAGGGAAAGGAGCAGGGAAGGTCCAGGGAAGGGTCCAGGGAAGGAGCAAATGTGCTCCCAGTACCATAAAGCAGAAGCAGGGACAGGCAAAGACAGCCCCTTCCCTGGAGACTGAGGCAGCAGTTTCGAAAGCAGCAGAAAGCTTCTGGGTGCTGGCTCCTTTATCTGTTGGGGACTTTGGGAGGGAGGGGCTCCCCGCCACCTGCTTGCTATCCTGCAGCTTTGCACCCCTTCTGGTTGTGGCTCCTGGGAGTCTCCCACTGCGCAGGCGTTGGGCGGTTTGTTGGGGGAAGGCAGTAGCTTTGGGCGAGTGGCACCCCTGAAGGCCAGTGCAGGGCCCTCCCTCACCCCCTCCACTGCATTAACAGATGATCGCAGCCCTGAGGACACTGTCCCAAGCCCATCTCCCAAGTCTCTTGGGGTTTTTATCCCTGTAGGAGAGCAAGGGCAATCTTTTTTGTGAATCAGATATGAGCTTCTATACCCTCCAACCTTCCACTGCCCAGCCTTTTCACTACTGCTGTGCAGGCCTTCGCTGATTTTTTAAGACCCCATTTCAGGGATCATTTTGACCCATTGTAAGTCTCCACATGTGTGTTGCTGTTTTATATTTTTACTCTCTTCTTGGAATATCAGCCACAGTGTGAGTTTTTGTCTTACAGCTTTTGCCTTATTGATCATTTATAGTAGTGGTAGCTTTTTTCCATGAGAACCCATTCAAGAACACTCAAAATATTGATGGGCTGTATTTTTCTTCCAAAAGAACTATCTTTTCTGACCCTTTAGTAATAAACTGTAGAATTTTTTTTTAAATTAGAAAATGCAATAGGGTCAATAACTGCTTAAATATTTTCACTCTTGCTATTGTCTAGTCAAAGGAGACTTTATCTTAATGCCTAAATTCTTAAAACTACATAAAGCATGTCAACTAATACCAAAATCAGAGAGGGCTTTGAGAAAATCCGGGTGTGAAATTAAGTGGCAGCTGTACACATGTGAGTTGGAAACAGACACACCGAAAAAGGCCATCTGCCCCATGAGATTTCTAGGTATGACGGAAACAAGACAGTAACTACATTTGGGGGTTACCAAATAATTTGGCACGTTCTTTCTTCATTGCCAACCTCGTCACTTAGTTAGAAGGGGACTATCTCACAGCAATACTCCCCCTAGAAAGGGTCTGGGGTTGGGTGTGAGGAGGTTTGGAAGACCAAACCTTCCTGGCTTTCTGCCCGTGTGGCTCCTTCACCTTCCAAGGTAGCACATACTGTGACTTGCCTGTGTCTCCTCTGTGACAGCCCAACAACATCCTCAACTGCCAACTGTGGGTTGCAAAGCTGGATAGAATGCCTCAACTTGGGGCTGGGCGGGGCGGGGATTCTCAATGTCTGGGGTTGTGTGTTTTTGTCTCTGGTGCAGTTTGCTATAATACCTAAATTGAGGCTACTCGATGCACATCCTATTTGCAGTATTAAGTAAATGAATTTGTTCCTATTCCCCTGACTTCATATTATACGCTCAGAGCACTTTCTACTCTGCCTTAGTTATGTAATTATGTGTAGCAGAGACTATGTGTTTTACATTATCATGCAAGCCTGACATAGTCTTGGTCACATAGCTTAATAAAATTCAGTTGGTAAGTACTTCTGTTTTCCATGCGGTACATACTCAACTAGTGTCAAAGTTGTCAGAGTCAGAATGGAGTCACTAATGGTAAGAACACCCTGACAAATAGAGCCGGGGAGGGCCATAAAGAGAGGGTTCTAATGCTTGTATGCCTGGTAACGAAAAACTATAAAAACCGTAACTTTGCACAAAGGCCATTGTAACCATACACAAAAAATACTTCTGCAAGCCCATCTGCCCAGCAACTGCCTGTCCAACTTTGGACTGGCATAACACTTGTCACTGACCTTTGTAGCCAAGGATAATTATTTCAAAACAATTATGTAATCCTACTTTTTTTCCTTTAAAAACCATTGTCTTTCTCTGAATACGCACATAGCTTACTATGGCACGCATATTCCCATTGCAATGTTCTATTCCCAAATAAACATTTTTAGAGACTGTTATATTTAGGTTGGCACTAGTAAAAACAGATGCTATCCAAATTTACTTCCATCTTCCATCTCTTCAAGCATGTGTACTTGTTAACAGCAAACCTAACACCAGGTACTCCTCAAGGTACTGTTTTACCTAAGAGATTGAGGAGGCTCACCAAGGGGCCAGTGCCAGGAAGCTGTGGGGGCAGGGGCAAAGCTTTCCAGCCCTTCACTCCTGCACATGGCCTCCACAAGTGACCTCATCCTACATGTCTGCCAGATTCAAGTTAGCATGGGGACAAAAGTCCCAGACTTCAGTGTACAGAACAAACCTGCTTTCATGGTAAGTCCGTCTTCTCCAGAGACATACTTTTTTTTTTTTTTTTGGTGGAGCTCCAGATGAGGTAATTGGTGCATTTAGGGGCCATGTCATATGAAGATCAGGCATCCCATTTTATGGAAAAGGAAACTAAGGCATACAGAGGTTAGGTAATCTGAGTACATTGATAGACTGAGATTTTTGGACCAAGGCAGTGATTGTATTCAAAGGTCAGCAAACTTGTTTTCCTGGGATAGAGCTAAATCCCTTTGTTTAGTATTGTCCATGACTGCTTTTGTGCTACAAAGGCTAATTTCAGTAGTTGTGTCAGAGATCCTGTGACTGGCAAGGCCTAAAATATTTACTATCTAGTATTTTACAGAAAAAGTTTGCCAACCGCTGGTCTTAACCATGCAATAACATGATCTTTCAAAGTATGCCGTAAGATCACAGGACCAAGTTGTCAGGCTGCAATTCAAAACCTTTCCATTTTCTACCCATCTGTTAGGGAGCTTAGTTCTGATGCACAGCAAATGGCACTATTCAGAATGGTTTCCATTATAATCTGAACGCCAGTTGAGAAGACAGAAATGCAGAAGTCAAACAAGAGAAAATATACAATAAAAGACCCAGAATAGGCCGGGCGTGGTGGCTCACGCCTGTAATCCTAGCACTTGGGAGGCCGAGGTGGGTGGATGGCTTAAGGTCAGGAGTTCGAGACCAGCCTGAGCAACAGCGAGACCCCATCTCTACTAAAAAAATAGAAACGTATTATCTGGCCAACTAAAAATATATATATAGAAAAAATTAGCCGGGCATGGTGGCACATGCCTGTAGTCCCAGCTACTCGGGAGGCTGAGGCAGTAGGATCGCTTAAGCCCAGGAGTTTGAGGTTGCTGTGAGTTAGGCTGACGCCATGGCACTCACTCTAGCCTGGGCAACAAAGTGAGACTCTGTCTCAAAAAAAAAAAAAAAAAGAAAGATCCAGAATCATGAAGGAACAAATTTCAGAAGTATACTCTGCTGCCTTAACTGGAATTTTGAAAAACAATTTTTGTAGTATTTTATGTAAAAATCACATTGTACCACTTTTGGATTCATTTTTGGGAAGTGAATAATTTAGCTATAATTTATCCTCAGAATGTGTGTATTCATCTATTCAAATATATGATCATATGAAATAATAAGCCCAAATATTGTCTGGCAAGGATGGCAGTCTTTGAAACGCTGGTCCACTGCCCTCCTCATTTGTCGGCAAATTAATAAACTTCTATTACCTTTTCCTCAAAAAAAAAAGACAAGTCTGGCATACACTGTAAGGATTACAGGTATGTGTGAAAAAAGGGAGCAAGTTTAATGAGGATGGTTTTAAAGTTAATCCCCACTCCCCTGTATCTCCTTTCAGAAGTTCCAAGTGCTAGAAATAAAAATCCAAGCCTATTCCCAAGTTTGGAGTATATACTTTGCAGGTAATTAATTCACTGTCTTTTAAAATAGTGGTACCCACACTCATAGGGCCAAGAAAGAAAATCTGCTCAGGAAAATCAAACATGGCAGGTTTTGGCTATTCTTTGTGGCAAAGATAAGAGACACAAAGGGATTTCAAGACAGAAAACTGTTTGACGCAACAATACTCCTAGGCACAACGAAGCATCACTAATTAAGCAAAACATTTAGCTAGCTCCTCCAAATCGCCTAGTCAATCTTTCAAGATGATTAGAGTATAAAAATATAATGCTTACAAGATTGTTAGATACACACCCCCTTTCTTATAAGACCAGGGGCTTCAAGAATGTTTATTTACTTAATGTATTTACTGATGGTTCTGTCAAACTACAACTCCAGAGTTATGATAAATTGTCTCATTACAGAAGTGTCAAATTAGCATTGACAATTTTACTTTTCTTTAAATTTACAGCATTAAAAAAATACTACAAATTGAGTTACGTCAAAGGTTTCTAACACTTGTGCGTGTAACTTCTTTGTTACAAAATTCCCAGAAAATGTAAGAGCCACACACATTTCCCTTTAGAAATAGCTTGGATTCATGAACAATACATCCTTACTTACTGACATGCAAAGTCACTAAATTTGGTACAAAAGTCAAGAAAAAAACCCATGAATTTTCATCTTGCATAGACACAATGAAGTATTAAAAACGTTTCTCTGGGTAGTTTCAAAGAATTATTAGTTCACGAAACACTTTACAGTTAGTTCAGAGCCCTGGATTTTGGGATCATGTCACAAGAACAGTCTTTAATACCACCCTTCCCTATTAAATTGGCTGCAATTACTCGTGGCTTTTCCACTTCTATCAAGGATGTATCAGTCCGTACTTGACTGGTGTGCACTCATTTGAGTACTTCTTTCGGGGATCTTAGAACCTTGCCATAGTAATAACTTCTGACTATCACATTAGCGTTTAAACTGGGAAGTATGAGGTTCTTGCTCCCAAAGTGCTTAGCATAGCAGCAAACACCTAAAACGCCCCTGCATTTTCTGACCATTCTGCCAACTGAATTTTGGCAGGTGTGCCATGTTTTTAACATGTTTTTTTCCTGCAAGTGTAGTAATTTAAATGAAAAACAAAACCTACATTGCTCTAGCTGATTGGCATCAGTACATAAATTGGCTTTTCAGACTCTATATGCAGAAATACGTTGTCTTGACACATTTTACTCCAACTCCCATTTTGTTGTCCCACAGTAATAAAGGGTATAACGTAGCTCCAAATATCACCACACACACTGCAAGAGCCCCAGAGGTACTCACACAAAGCAATGACTGTGCTAGTGAAGTCATTCAATACATTGTCCTACTAGACACTAAAGCCTCCAGGCTAATGGTGTCATGCTTGCTGCAAACTGAAAATATATTTGAAGGGTATGTGCTAACAAGTAAACCATCTATATATAATCCACTCTATTTTCTATTCCATTTCAGATTTAGTTTTAATAAAGTAATGCGAACCATTTAAAGAAAAAACCTTTAATTTAAAATTCTGATCTATGCATAAAATTCATTTTTATATCACGGTTAAATTTAGTACAAACTATAAAAATGTTAACACTGAAGTTTTCAACAGAAATCTATTAAGATCCCTTAGAAAATTTAAAGAAACAACAGCAAGCCATTACTGCTATGAGGTTAATACATAAAGAAAATAACATTCACACATGTACTGAAATTTTCAGTAATAATTTTAGCCATAATATTTGTTCAAAAGTTGTGTGTGGCTCTATAGCAATTACAATTTGCAATGAAAATACTAAGCCAAATCTTTTTGATCTAACCAGAACAATTCTAGATTAAAAAAATCGATTATTGAAATTTGCAAACCTTAAAAAGGGCACCAATTGTGAATGGAATAGGTATTTATCACAACTTAAAGTGGAAGACAGTAAAAACTAGATGCTTTTTAAGTTTGAACTGCACAAGGAAAATATCAGAGGGAAAAACATTCAGCTATTACTTTAAAAAAATATTAGATCGTTCTTATATTAAAAACATGAAATGAATCCAAGCCAGACAGTACTGAATTTTTACACAAGCTTCTTTTGTATTTCAATGTTGTTTATTGAGGAGTGAATGAGAGACTACTGCCAGACATGCCAATGACACTTCACATTCAAGGGCTGGAAGCTGAAAAGCTTCCAAACTGAGTCACTGCATAAGCCTTTTTGGGGAAAAGAACCAAAAGTGACATCAATGTGACATCTTCATGCTTGTTGTCTGTTGTCAGTTTTTTTCAACTTTTGGATCTACTGGTTTGCTGGGCAGAAGGCTTCTTTCTACCCTACAGAAAGACTCACATTCCAATTAACAGAATGAATACTAGGTGTATGGCAATTTGTTTTAACACACATCTACGCTGAATAACTGTTCTTAAAGCCATTTTTCCTTAAATTTCCTTATGTCTAATGAGAAAAATTAATTTTATTTCCCTTTCCCCTTCACGTGGGTAGGTTATACCAATAGAAAAATACTCTTCGGTGCTACTGCAGGGCTTACGGGGAACTCCTTCAGTGGTCTGGTAGAAATCCATGGAAACTCCACTCCGCAACACAGTGCTGCTTCTCCTGCTCGTGGCTTTCCAGAAGAATGGCCTACACACAACACTACCATTCTCTTTTGCTCAAAAACAAAACAAAGAAACCTAAACAAAAGGGTAAACGTTTATTTGGAGTTAGTTTTCTGCTGGGTGGTATTAAGGCCCTTCAAGCAGAGTTCAGGAGCTCCTGTATGGCCGCCTGCTGCTCGGGACTGAGCTGTGCTATGCATTCAGTCCACAATCCTCCGGAAGTCTAGGGAAAAAAACATGTTCACAGATTTAGACACGGTGAAGTACTCATCTGGAGGTATTTCAATAATCATCATAAGTGGACTGCAATAATGCCAAAATATCTTTTCTCTAGGTAGCTTAGTTTGATGCACATCATTGTAAAGAAAGAAATCTGTTCATTTCTTTAAAGCTCATTTCCTTTACAGTAAGTTTTCTTCATCTTTGCACTGATAAAACTACTCTAAGCAGTTGACACCTTAAGGTAACCTACAGTTAGGAACGACAAATTTAGAAAGTAAAAATCTTTTAAAGTTTGTTGGCAGTGACATTTATTAAATCTAATTTTTTCTTCAGATATGCAGAAAAACTACACATATTGAGCACATGCTAAGCAACAACTGGAAGGCTCAAAATGTCTCATATTTAAGATGAAAGTTTTAGTTCTAATAAATAATGAGAACATACGGATGGATTATGTTAAGTATAATCTATTTGAGGCTTGGAGATAAGGAATATAAAAATGAAATTTCCTTTGCTCATTAGATTTCTAGTTTCTTCTAATATAATATAGAGGAGTATTAAAAAAACAAAACAAAACCTAACCTGCTGGGGAAAAAAGGTTTTATTTCCCCTTCCCCAATTCAACCAAAGCAACTTACCTGTACTTGGCGAACTACATTAGCCAGACGTTTGGCACAAGGATCTTCATGTTTAATTGCCTCATGCATTTCTCCTTCTGCAATTATACTGAATATTTTGGGCAGATTGGTATTGTTTGGGCCAAGAACGATTGGGTGATTACTGACAAAAGAAAGAGAGGAAATTCAGTTCCTTGGTATGGGCCAAATTATAAAAAAAAAAAAAAAAGAAGAAAGAGAGGAAAACCTTTATAAGTGAAATTTATAAGGAAAAATCACTCAAGCTTTCACACTTTACTACAATGATTTTTGTTATAAGGTCTTTATACAAAAGACCTCATAACCACTGAATTTTGTTATGAGGTATTTATAAAATGATTACACGTTCACTAAAGTCAATTGCCTTTTAAATTCAGTAAGAATAAACCTAGCCAATTTTACACATTAGCTCTTTGGTTTCTTCCTATGTAAATTAACAAGATACTACTAAGAATAACAGTTTCTTAACAAATTTTATTTTGCCAATGCAAAATGGTTTCTGAAATAAATTTGAAGTTCAAAAGGATTATGAGACATTTCAAGAGTAAGCCAGGAAATAAGCTCCAGTGAAGTTTAACAGAAAGAAACATCACTGTGAATTTCAGTAGACTCCTAGCCTTTGTCATTAAGAGAATTTCAGAGCAGGCATTTCCAAGGGAGATGATTAAACAGCACGATTGAGAACTGGTCATTTCAGATGTAGGAGCAGTTAAAGAATATACAGTCTACAGGATGGCTGTTACATTCCTTAATGATGCTCTTAGTGAGAAGACTCAAGCACAGTATTGATGTGAACCTTAACTTAAACAGACATGAAGGAATATGTCTGCTGGGCTTATTGCTACAAACTCAAATGACTGCAGCCTTTGGATTTATTTGTGAACTAAAATCAGTAATTACTAGTGAAAGGGCCAAGATCTAACTAACATTTAGGGGAGCATGGACTTAGAAAAACAAACACTAAAGAACATGCCTTTCATTTGATAGTTTTTATAGCCTTTATGTTGTTGCAATTCTTAAGATAAACTCATAGGCATAAAATAGCATTAATAACTCCAGGGCTCAGGCCCAGCTCTTGATGGCTTGTCTAATATACTTTCATCACTGCTTCTTTTTTTTTTTAATCTTTTTTTTTTTGAGACAGAGTCTCACTTTTGTTGCCCGGGCTAGAGTGAGTGCCGTGGCGTCAGCCTAGCTCACAGCAACCTCAAACTCCCGGGCTCAAGCGATCCTACTGCCTCAGCCTCCCGAGTAGCTGGGACTACAGGCATGCGCCACCATGCCCAGCTAATTTTTTCTATATATATTTTTAGTTGGCCAGATCATTTCTTTCTATTTTTAGTAGAGACGGGGTCTCGCTCTTGCTCAGGCTGGTCTCGAACTCCTGACCTTGAGCGATCCACCCGCCTCAGCCTCCCAGAGTGCTAGGGTTACAGGCGTGAGCCACCGCGCCCGGCCTCATCACTGCTTCTTGAATCCAAAGAAAAACATCAGAATTTTAGAGGGTTAAATAATGTTACTAACAGTGTATTAATATTTCAACCCAGTTCTAGAAGAATGTGGTGGGCAACAGAATACTAGATGATAACCTTCTTAAAACAGTATTTTCTAAAGCACCTCATCTGTTAAATTTAATTCTCAAAATTAGATATTATAAAGGCAATCTTACCTGTGCTATGGTTTCTTCACATGATTTAAAAGACAGTATTAATATAAACCTATCCAACTGAGGACTGTGCACAGAGATCATGGGGTTAAGCCTTAAAAGATTGACACTAGGGGAGAAAAGCCAGGAAGCACTGCTTTCCGTGGAGGGGAAGGAGATAAGGTCACAGTCTGCTTTCTTACCTTTCAATCAGGTCACATAGATAACTGAAAGTCTGAACAGCTTCTTCTTTATCCTCATGTAGTGGAAGCCAAGACAACCAGTGTGGTAGGACTTCTTCAACGTTTACACAGTCAGGCTTGAACTTCATGATCTTCCCTACTGCTGAGATGCAGTTTTCTGTAGCATTGACATTTTCTTTGGTCTTAGAATCTGCAGACTGAATAACTCTTACCAGCAGTGGAAGTGCCTCTAAAATAAACATTTTCACAAAATGAACAGATTATTTTTATATTTGGCCCAGTTTCTGATTATGAAGAAATGAGTAAGGAAGGTTCTGTCTTCCTGGCTTCATCTACAGAATAGTAACAAAAGAGAGACTGTCCCAGCACGGACAGGAGCACTGACACTCTATTAACTGGTGACCCCCCAGATTTACAGTGCTCACCACCTGAGAGTAGACTTTAAAAGCTGCCATGTTACCCAGTAAGTTTTAAAAGTCCTATGCTAAGACTGTGGTATATCCCCAAACCCCAAAGTTAAATGCACCCTGGGAGGTTGGGGTGAGCAAGGCTTTGATTCCACTCAGATTTCACTTTCATTTCTATGAGAATAAAGATGATAAAATCCTAAGTGCAATAGATGTGTTTGAAAAGGGGGAGGAGACTAAAGCAGAAATAGGCATATAATGTTTGGGGGTGCAGTAAAGAGAACAAGGTAGGGATAAAAGAGATATCTGGAATGAAATGCATGTAATCAAATAAATCAAAGTACCTGTACAAAAAGGGCGATAGTTATCTCCACCATACTGTGCCATGACTCCCAGGCCATACGCAGCTGCCTGCCTGACTTCCGGGCTGTTGTCACATACATATTGGAGCATTGGCCTTAAGAAATATTCTGCATATTTAAATGAGGATGGACTACAGTGTTCTATGATGTCATCAAAGATGCACAATCCCCACTGTCTGTCTGGCCATGGTCTATGTGGGCACTACAAAAGAGATTCTCTTGTAAGCTTCAAATACTGGCATACATAAAGAATGTAAAGAAATACATATTCACTACAGACTATCTGCTTACATTGATATTCCTGATATAGGCAATGAAAGAAAGCACAGTAACAATTACTTCCTGTGACTGATGATATTCAAATAAACATACAGATTCAGGGAAATTTAGGTTTAAAAGAATTGTGCAATTTGTTATAGAACTCCACAATCTGATGCTACCATATAAACTCATAGTAGCAGCAATGTATATAAATTTACTTTGTAAAAAAGACTACAGTAATGCTATACTTAAAAAATACAAGAATAAAAGCTGCAAAGATCTTAACTTTGTAACATTGATTCAACAGGTTATATGTCCCTAAATCTTTTAAAAAATGTAATGCACTACTAAATAAAAAGAAAAATTCTTGAACATCCGATGATAGCTAGTTTATAATATATATGTATTTTTTAATTGCAAGTATTTTTTTTTCTTTTCTTTTTTTGTTTTGAGACAGAGTCTTGCTCTGTCACCCAGGCTAGAGTGCTGTGGTGTCCGCCTAGCTCACAGCAATCTCAAAGTCATGGGCTCAAGCGATCCTCCTGTCTCAGCCTCCCGAGTAGCTGGGACTACAGGTGTGTGCCACCATGCCCAGCTAAGACGGGGGTCTCGCCCTTACTCAGGCTGGTCTCGAATTCCTGACCTCAAGGATCCTCCAGCCTTGGCCTCCCAGAGTGCTAGGATTACAGGTGTGAGCCACTGTGCCTGGCCTTATATTTTTAAAAACTGAAAATACAGCCTATTATATCATGATATGTCAGGGTAGGTCCATAAATTGAAACAAACATATATACCACTTTGAGGGGGGATGTCAATACTGAGGGAGGGCTATGCATGCGTGGAACAGAGGTATATGAGAAATCTCTGTATCTCATGCTCTATTTGGTCAGGAACGTAAAAGTGCTCTAAAATGTAAAGTCTATAAAACATGAAAAAAATCAAATATATAAGTCCACTACTCGTAATCTAGGATTATTGGTCCTACATAACAAGGATAACTGAATTCTCTATGGTCCACTAAAAAAAATGTAATCATTGTTTCCATTTATTAATTTAGCAGGGCATAGATAATCTGAAATAATGAAAAATCACTTGCATGTCTTTCAGATGTATTATAGCTTAATTGGCCCATGCAAAACCAAATTAGCAGCCTTCAAGCATATACTAAGAAAATATCCAGGGCAATGCAGTAAATCTGATAAAATTAAAGATGTACAGTGGAAACTAATTTTGAACTTAAGTGTAAGAATTTGTGTTGCAATGAAAGAATTGCAGGTCAACTATCCAAAATGACTGTTAGGTAACACTTACAATTAGGTTGACGATTAATGGAAGCAGCTGTTCAAACCATGGTAACACCTTTTCCTTGTAGCTACTGAATATTGAGTGTAAAATATCTGACACTTTGGTCAGAATATAAACATCATTATCATCCTAAAAAAAAACACACACACATACACCCATACAGATGATTTTAAAAAAGTTATCTTCTCTATTATCAATAGTAACATTTATAGAAATTTAAAAAATGTAGAAAATCAATTTCTCATTCCTGTCTTGAGTAAGCTTAGAGATTGAATGTCACATCTCTTACCTGCCTAGGGAAAGATAACGGTATGTGGCAAGTATTGTACTTATTGCAAAGATTTTCCTTGGAACATACTTATAGATGGTTGAAAAATTATCCCAAATTTCTACATTCTGAAACAGAAGTGTTTTTACTTTACTATTTTTATTTTTGGCAGAATATTCCTCATTTTGGAGCGGGATGGTGGAGAGACTAGGGTCTCACTGTTAGTGGCAATTTGGGTCTTACCAGCACATGAGCCCCTGCAGGAAACTGGGACACCCTGCACATGTCAGCACTGGTCCATCAGGTGCCCAAGTGCCACAGACGCTGGGCCCTAAACACGCTTGATGGGCTTGCGTGGTTTGATGAGGACAGAACTGAGTAATACACTGAAGAAGGCCCCAGACTGTCAGCAGTGTGACTGTGGGCAATCATTTCAGGTGAGTTTGAGATTACTCATCTTTAAATTGGTAAAAGCACCACCAAATACAAATGGTTGCTGTGAATAATATGTAAAAGAAAATACTAGGTAAACTTCAAGGTGTTTTGATGAGCGAGGTATTGCAACAAAAGCACACACAGCACCCAAAAGATAAATCAATTTAATTTCAAAATTATTCTGTAAGTTAAGAAATGAAATATGTCAGATTCTTCTACTAAAGATTATTAATAATTACATCAGAATGACAATCAGATGAATTAGAAACTGAGGCATTTAAGTCTTTCAGAAGCAAATGGTCATGTAAATTAAGTTCTGAAGGGAATAATTTACCTCATCTTGTAGTGACTCTTCAACCTGTTCATCATAGTCTTCATCTTGTCTTTTAACTAAAACACACCCAAATAAATGTTTTTAAACGATCACCAAAATGGTCAAGGATTACACTCAGAAATAAAAGCATGGAAAACTTACCTTGTCGCAACTCTTGATTTTTAAAATGTTCTTCAAGCTTTGCTTTCAATATACCTCCCAGTTCTTCAAAGTGTTCGTTATTAAGGCATCCATCTCCCATTACTTCAATGCACTAATGAGGTGGAGGAGAGAAAGCAACCCATAAGATTAAGGGTGTTTAGAGTCAGAAGTTAAAATCCATTAAGAATCACATGGAAAAATGAACACAGTTCAATATCCTAGAAGATTAATGATTAAAAAAATATATATGTTTTGTTTGTATTTGTTAGAATGACAATATTTTAAAGACAGGAGTTAGAAAAAATATTTTTATTTTAAACATCCCTGAGTATACCTTACATGCCAGGCATTAAGCTAGGTGCTTAGAATTCATGATGGAACAGATATATCCCAGCCCATAAGGAACACAATACATATGTACTCTATACACACAACATACAAAGAGAACACTGAATAAAAGGTATATTAGTCCTGGAAGGGCCTTATAAGTAGAGGGAATGATAGGGGCAAAGGTAAGGAAGCAAACATTCACTGGAAAAACAGAAAAGATTCTGAATTGTGGGAGTGTAAATGAAGACAAATAGATGCTGAAGAACTTTAAATGGAGCTTGGAGCCAACTATGGAGCTGTGTGCGATGAGAGTAACACAGTGAGCATGAAGGGAAGGGACTCAATAAAGAGCAAGTTAGTGCTTGAGAAAAGGAGAACGAACTGGGAGGAAAAGAGAGACTTTTGGAATAGACCAAATGAGGTTACTTCAATAACACAAATAAGAGATGGGGCAATGGGTAAAAACTAGAGAGGAATTTAGGAAAGTGAACAGGATAGGAACTAGACATGAATTGCAGATGACGCCCAACCTTCTGCAGTTAGATTTTTAGGTACAAGATGGTAGAAACTAATGAAGACTGAGAATTGCCTATATCATTCCCTCTACCTATACTGCCCTTCCAAGGAAAAAATTTACCCATTCTTCAATGTCTACTATTAAACCAAAATAATACCACCAAAATATTAAAATTAAAAACAATGAACACTTCAAGTAAAAAAAAAAATCATTTATGCTATAGCATATGAAGAAATCTAACTTCCCCCTAATTTATTTAGCAAGTTCAATAAATGAACACACAACCTTATACATATTCTTTAAGAGAGAAATATTCACCTTTGCAAAAGAATGCATTATTTCTGAGAGGACATCTGAATCTGGTTCCGTGCCAATGGCCTTGATTAGAGCATCACACATAAAATGCCACATCTGTGTGAGATACTCAGGACCACGGACTCTCGCACACTCCAGGAGAAGAGGCATGGATTCTGCTGCTGCTACTCGAACACGTTTTATCGTTAAGGAAATGCAATCACTAATGAACTTCAAAAGATTGTTCTATCATTTTGCTTACTTAAATGTTAAAGGGTTCACTATGCTAGTAAGTGTTAGACAATTTCTGTTTATCTAAGACAGCTATCCAAGAGCTCGTGTTAAAATAGAAAAGTCTCCCTGTCCACAAGACATACCTCCTGTCTCCTGTCACCTACAATAGAAAAGGAATGAGTCCCATGGCAGAGAGTGAAAGGCCTCCTACTGTTCAAATACAACCCAAAACACAAAAATGACTGTTGGACTTCTGACCACTGGAGTGTGTCTCAGGTGTACCCACCCCTAAACCTTAGGTAATGTATGTTTCTAATAAATGCAACTGACGCAATGATTTTCCTGAGAAAAACCAGAGGAACTCTTCCTATACTAGCTTTTTCAGTTTTTCAATAAAGATTAAGTTGCCTCTTCCTACCTAATCCCATTTGTAAAATAAAGTCTCGATAACATCCTCTTAAAAGCAATTCTGCTTCGTCCTCCGGCTCCTGGGAAGTAAGTCTCTGTTGGGCAAAAGCCATATTCCGTATAGGATACCACTATAAGAGACTGGATGAAAATTACAACGAAGGGGCTTTGGAGTCAGACAGATCTGGGTTTGGGTTCAGGCTGTATCCTCTCTAGGGCTGTCCTCATTTTACTCACCTATGAAATTGTGTGTGTCTATGTGAGTGTGTAAAGGCATAAAAATATACCTGTAGGTATTAATTACGGCTATCATTATGTTGAGGAGGAAAACATTAACAAGCAGATTAACCAAGAGATGTTTCGTCCCAAGAGTGCTATTCACATTTGAAATGTAGGATTTTCTCTGCTACGGAAAGTTAATTATCAGTGGGTCTCTAACCTATCAAGAAAGGTCTTATTTGCTTAATATTACCAAAAGATATTTGAGAAAAATAGCAACTATATACAATTGTAAACATTTGCTAACTAAATATCAGTCCTTAAAATCCTTAACTGGGCCACAGAAAACTGACAACCAGAGGATAAGAAACATTTCCTTTTCCATTCACATTTTGGCACAAGGTGAAAAAAGGCACAGGCAGAGAACGAAGTTTATAATCTTAGAGTTAGTGCAAACACAAGCAGTAATGCTGATGTATACTTTAGTTAACATAAAGTCTAATAGTTGAAGAAGTTACAATTTTACTAAATCTAGACATGTTTTGTGTAGGATATCATCATGGAAATAAAATTTCAGTAAAGGGACCATCAGTTTGACAACTTGTTCAGTGTACTCCACAAAGCCTTCCTTTAATTCCTTAGCATAGCAAACCTGAAACCAAAGTATTGGAAAAGAAATCAAGATTCATGTTAGTTTGTAGGCATTAATACTCATTAATATAACAGCAAAATCATAAGGACCACAGAATGTTGTATTTTGACTAGAACTACATTTAAAGTAGCACGCAGGACTGTCAAACTAGTTTTCTAACTAAAAAGAATTTTAAGAGGAAAAGGGCCATGAAATGATTGTAGTATGTGACATCATTCAAAAGATGAAATAGTTCCTATTTTTATTTCTTGTGTGTGGGAGAATTTAGCAAAAGTTTCAGTAATATATAAAACAAAATATATCACTTAATTGAAGAAAAATACTTCTAAAAGAAAATAGTTCTAAAAGATATAAAAAACCCAACAACTTCAGTTTACTGTAGCACTTCACTTACTTTGTAAATCTGATGCAAACAGGCTTATGTTATTTTGTATTTTTAAGAAATCATTTTAACAGAGAAACAGAAAAAAAGTGCTGTCTTTAAAACAATTGTTTCTTCATTCTTTTCTGGCACATCAAAAGATTCAATAATTTTCTTTAAAGAGGCTACTATTTCCATTTGCTGTCTAGTTAAGAGAGCAAAAAAAAAAAAACCACCACCACAAAAATCCAAAATGTTTATAATTTATAGGTATTAAGTGATAATAAATTCAAACACTCTTTTAAATGAATTAAAGAGAACACAGTAACATTATTAATGCCAAATAAAATTTAAGCCACTTTTATTCAGGTTTACTTAACTGCTAAATCCGTAATCTATCATAATTTCTTAACTCTAACTTTTAAAATATATATTATCCTTCACTCTGTCTAAAACACATGCTCATAAGAAAACAAAACTTATGAACTTTAAGAATATATACACACATCATGATACCATAAGAGATAATGACCAAACATTTTGATTTTCCTGCCATGTCTACTTTTTTTTACATAACTGAAATTATAAGTTTTGTTTTCCTTTTAATATCACAAGCACATTTCTGATTCGTTTAAAAAATATTCCATGGGCACCTCGTATAGACTAAGCATAGAATAGACAAAAATCCTTCCCTCATGTAGCTTATATTCTAAATGCTTTGTAATGGCTGTATAATATTTCAGGGCACAGTAATTTATCAACCATCTTCACACTGACAGGCATTTGGGCTGTTCATTGTTTTTTTGCTATTAAAAATAGCATCAATAAGGAAAGGTTTAATCCACATAATTTTTTAAAAATGGAAATCTGGAAGTGGAAATGTTGGGTCAAAATGTTTCTACATTTTACTTTTAAAGAAATATAATATCCCTGTCTCTTCAAAATAATTCCTTTAGCAGCTATTAAAAGCGCTCCTATGAAATGCATATAAATGTATTATGAGAGGATATAAAATAAAGTTTAGTAAAACTAGTGATCTCTTACCAACATCTGGCAAGCAGTTGATTTTTCTTCCAGACCTGCAGTTTTAATACCAAAACTCTGCTGATCTCCAAGGTTCACAAATTCCCAACCGTCATCATCACTCATATTCTCCATGTCTTGGGCTATTACCAGGGAAGAAAACAATGCATATGAAAAATAGCAACAGAGAGAAATATTATAACCGATATATCCTTGTGAAGACACCTACTATCTAAAAGGGCTACTTCAGGCTTAATGGAAGCTGTCTTCATTAATGGCCCCATAACCACTGGAAGGTATTGCTGAAATTCTTTTCCAAGGATTTTGCACATTCTGGCCCATGCTGAGATCATGTAAGAGATCTGGGAAGAAATTTAAAATTAAAATAGATTTTAAAACAATGGGTAAAAACAATACGATAAAGAAGCCATTTCCCTATTTCATAAAAAACAATGTTTTATAGATATGTTCATGGCACTTTAAGCAATAAGGGCATTTTTAAAGGTCACACACTTAAAATGTTCAGAATCAATAGTGAACTCTCTCTACACTGGGATAAGGACAGCAGGTGAGGCAAAAGAGAAAGACTAGGACCTTGCCTATTTTTTCTTACTTTCAAGAAGCAATTACATACATATTAGCTTTCTCTTTTAGCATCTAAAACCAAGTATGTCAACTCCTAGGCACTAATATTTTGAAGGCAGAAACATATTTTATCTTACTTTGCATCCCTACTCCTGGGTACTCCATTCATTAAACATTTATTAAAATCCAAGAAAACAAACATCCCTTTCTCTTAGCTGTTATAATTTTCTGCTTACGTGGCTAAGTATACTGAAGACACCTTCCTACTACTACTGTTTACATAGGTTTAATCACTGCAAATTACCTACAGAGAATCTGGTTTCTAATTCATCATCCCTGTAACCCCAAAAGTGATTTTTACTCTCCCAACATTTATCTGTCAGTCTACCTGTTTATCTATTGCACATGCACAGACACAAGCCCCACCTCTTACTAACAATATTTTTAAGAGTAAAAATTACATTCCAGTTATGTATTGGCTGTTTTCCACATACCAGGCATTGTACTATATGCTGATACAAAAAGGCAAGCAAAAGGTCTTGTCTTTGCCACCCTCCCAACAGCTTGCAGTCCCCACTGTTAGCAGTCTGTTAAATATCCCTCCAGACTTTTACCTTTATGTATAAACATACATGTATATTTGTATGTCATTTTGCAAAGAAAGCAAAACAATAAAGCATATGCTTTCTTTGCAAAATGGCACGTTTTCCTATTTAAACTATGGAAACAATTATAGTGTGGCTATGTAAAGTCAAAATTTAATTCAACAATTGAATTTACTGAGTGCCTTGTTATATGTTAGGCACTGGGAATACTATTAAGATTATGATAGACATTCACGACGTTATTATAACAATGTTCTAACTGCCCACCATTGAGACTGACCCAATCAGGAAAGTCTTTCAAAGGATGAGAACTATGAGCAGGGGTTAGCTGAACATGTGTGTTTGTGTGTGTGAGAGTGAGAGAGGGGTGGGGGTTCCTTCTGAGCTAATGGAAAGTTTGTTCATAGGCAGAGAGAGGAGAGCATAGTGTGTTCTGTGATTGTTGGGTTTCTGTATTTCTCTTTTGATAGGGGAGGGAAGTCATGCAGCCTGCAAAGGGTAAGACACACAAATGGAGATGTCTAGTTAAATGGTTGGATAAATGGACCTTGAACTCTGGAGAAAAATCTGGAAGGCAAAAGCATACCGAGACTATGGGAGGCCAAGGCGGGTGGATCACTCAAGGTCAGGAGTTTGAGACCAGCCTGAGCAAGAGCGAGACCCTGTCTCTATTAAAAATAGAAATGGCCAGGCGCGGTGGCTCACGCCTGTAATCCTAGCACTCTGGGAGGCCGAGGCGGGTGGATCGCTCAAGGTCAGGAGTTCGAGACCAGCCTGAGCAAGAGTGAGACCCTGTCTCTACTAAAAATAGAAAGAAATTATCTGGCCAACTAAAATATATATAGAAAAAATTAGCCGGGCATGGTAGCACATGCCTGTAGTCCCAGCTACCCGGGAGGCTGAGGCAGTAGGATTGCTTAAGCCCAGGCGTTTGAGGTTGCTGTGAGCTAGGCTGATGCCACGGCACCACTCTAGCCCAGGCAACAAAGCGAGACTCTGTCTCAAAAAAAAAAAAAAAAAAAAAAAAAGCACACCGAGGAAAGCTAAAGCCATGCCTGTGGATGACAATGGTCTAGGGCAGGAAGAAAGCCTAGGATACAACCCACGAGCATCAAAACTTGAATTAGAGAGAGTGGAAGCAGCTTAAAACAGACTGAGAAAAAATGGCTTGAGAAGTAGAAGGAAAACCAGTGAAGAATGTCTCTGATACTAGGGGTTGAGAGTATCTCAAGAATCATATCACTTTTTTTTTTTTTTTTTACCACATTTAACCTTGTGCTGTTCAAAACTCATTAATGCATCAAGGCAAATGCCTTAATCCTGCTTACCTGAGGGTCATCATCTTCCATGTCATTGAAATCTGTCTGGGTCTTTAACAACAGCTGCATCACATCTGATGCATCTTGCATGAACTAGAGGAAAATATGTGCAAAACACCACCAAAACACCAATATTACTAGTGTATATTCGATCAGAGAGACATTTATTGATACCTAATTTTGTTTCTTGTGTAATAACAAAATATTCCCTCCAAAATTGACTACATTTTTCTTCATGGGTCATAACTCCCACAGATAAAACTATTATACTGAAAAATTCTCATATACATTGCAACAGATTTAGAGCTCTTTCTAGAAAAGTATGTTTTCCACTGAAGGTCAAAGCAAAATGTAGTATGAAGATATTTCTAATGGCATCTGGTGTTGGTCTATGGCTTGTGTATTTCAAGCAGTAAAATTTAATTCAAATCCAGGAAGAAAACTTTAGATTGCTGTAGGATTCACCACACAAAGACTTTACTTTGTATATGATTTTTATTTAACTGTGTACAGTTCTGGTAATCTCCACAGCATAATCAGGCAGTGTTTTAAAGACAGTTTGAAAACCAGATGTATAGAATATTTGTAAAACATACAAATGTTTTACTGGTATAATAAACACACAAATGTTTATACCATTGGTCATTATGGTCAACTTCCCACAGAAAACAGTTTAAAAGTTAATATTGATACTAGTTTTGGAGAGGGCAAGACTGAGAGGTTCCATGTTGACAGTTCACAGGGTCACAACGTGAGGGGTCAATGACAGAGAAACTTCTTTTCAATCAACTTGAACAACTCTGAGACACTGGCTGAGAAAACCACACTGGCCAACAATACTTGCTAATTAAATTTTTTCTGAAGAGCTATATGCACACAGATCTCCCTTTTAGGACACTTGATGCATTTTGGATTAACAGGAAAGCAATTGGTGTGTTTCCAAGCACATGTTTAAAGGGGAACTAAAGGGCCGGGTGCGGTGGGCCTGTAATCCTAGCACTCTAGGAGGCCGAAGTGGGCGGATCATCTGAGCTCAGGAGTTCGAGACCAGCCTGAGAAAGAGCGAGACCCTGTCTCTACTAAAAATAGAAAGAAATTAGCTGGACAACTAAAAATATATAGAAAAAATTAGCCGGGCATGGTGGCACATGCCTGTAGTCCCAGCTACTTGGGAGGCTAAGGCAGAAGGATTTCTTGAGCCCAGGAGTTTGAGGTTGCTGTGAGCTAGGCTGACGCCACGGCACTCTAGCCCGGGCAACAGAGTGAGACTCTGTCTGAATCAATCAATCAATAAATAAATAAATGGAACTAAACATGAGGATGTTGAACTCCATGTGTCTCCCACAAGACAGGCATTTGTGGCAGGACAGGGGGTGGTGTCAAGAACATAACTGAGTTAAGAAGAAACCTTAATATAACAATGAACAGGCCAGGCGCCGTGGCTCATGCCTGTAATCCTAGCACTCTGGGAGGCCGAGGCAGGTGGATCGCTCGAGTTCAGGAGTTCGAGACCAGCCTGAGCAAGAGCGAGACCCCGTCTCTACTAAAAATAGAAAGAAATTATCTGGCCAACTAAAAATACAGAAAAAAAATTAGCCGGGCATGGTGGCGCATGCCTGCAGTCCCAGCTACTTGGGAGGCTGAGGCAGTAGGATCGCTTAAGCCCAGGAGTTTGAGGTTGCTGTGAGCGAGGCTGACGCCACGGCACTCACTCTAGCCCGGGCAATAGAGCAAGACTCTGTCTCAAAAAAACAAAACAAAACAAAAAAATGAACAAATGAAAGCAACAATTCATTTATATATAAAAGCAGGAATAATATGAAAGGAAAGTAAGATGTAGTTAAAAAACAAGCATCCGGAAAACCATTTATCAAAAGAAAAAAACCCCTCTAACCTCAACGCCGCCATAGCTGAATTACATACAGCAAATTTAACATAATATAAATCACTTACCTTTTCCTTCCCAACAGCTAGACCAATAAGGCTGATACATTCGATAGTTTTTCCTCTCAGAAGTCTGAGTTCCTTTTGAACTGCATTCTCTACAATGTGCTTCAGTGATGGCATAAATAAATCATAGTAAGGGACAAATTTTTCTTCTGCAGTATCTGCAACTGATGCAATGGATGTCACAACTTGTTCCAGAACTAACTTGGTGCCTTTCTGAATCAACTAGGATAAGGAAGACATGCAAATTACTTAAATGAAAAATTGGAAGAAATATTTAAATTTACTCCTCCCTTCAAGTTCTTTAATGCTTTTCTGAAATAGCAAACTAAGACCATCTCTCCAGAAGGCAGGAGAGACTATAGGTTTTGGAGGAAATTTCTATAAAAAGAACCCATGTTTAACTATTTATGTGGGATTTTCTCTCTCTTCTGTTAATATAAAACCCTTTTCTCATTTTTGCTCTATCACAAAGCACAGCTAGTTCTTGAGTACAAAGATGGACTTTTCTTAAATTTTTTGTGTCCATCAAGCTCAATGCCTACTCTTCATACTTATTTTTTCTTCACTGATTTCCACTACTTACTATTGTATTTCGTGCTGTCTACTGTGATGTAGCGAAAACTCCTTTTTTGACCTCTTTTTTGTCTCCTAGCCAACTCTCCCCAGAAGATCCCACCAAGGAGTCCTGCTGCACCCCCTGCACCTATTTCTCCATCTTGGTGAAACAGATGAAATGACCCTTTTCTCTGCACCAAAGATATACAGTGTTTTCTGACCCAGCTAGTAACAAATGTTTACTAGGAATGTGCCACTGGGCTCACCCTGTCACCTGGCACTATTTTTAATAATTCCTTATTGATTCACACGAAGACCTGACCCAGTAAGTACTCCAGATTTTCTTTATTTCTCTCATCAACTGCAACCACATTCTCAGCAGAGATCTTTACCTTACAAACTCTACCATGTCCTGAAGAAGTTATCTTACCCTCTTCCTCTCATTTTGCGTATCTCAACATCTGCCCCATGTTGGGCATGTTGACCAGGCCGCTGCCCTCAGGGAAATGTGTTTCCTCCTCTGCTAGGCTACCCCTCTCTTTACACAACTCTTGCTTGTGAATAATTCTCCTCCTTCCATCCCATCTCAGCAACTCCTTCCATCACAATCTTTAAAAAACCCACACATTGCCCCTCTGGACAGGGACACAGAGACCCTCACACCACAGCCTCTTGCTCAAACCTACTTATAAAGTCATGTTGGATCCATCTATTTCTGATTAAAAAACAACTTACCTGCCTTGAACTTGGGTCCACCTCTGTCTGCCTTCAGATATACGAATGTTTCCTTTATCATATTCTTAGTCTGTCATCCGACACTGAACACTCAGGCCTGTGTTTGAAAGTCCTCTTTCTTTGGCTTCTGAGACACTATATTTCTTGTTTTTCTCCTTGCTCTCTGACCAATCACCAGTGCTATGCAATCTGTGGTTTGTAAACTGTTTTTTTACCGGTCCATAATTAAGTATAGGAATTAAGAGTGCTAGAAACTTTTATAGCAATTGAACTGTAGGTTTATGTCTGTTGAATCCAACAGCATTCATTTCATTTTTATAGCAGTAAAATCTATTTTCATTGTATTTGACAACAAACTGGGCCTCAATCTTTGCTTTTTTAATCTACACTGCTGCACTATCACTCAATGGTTTTCAGGTTGCATCCCTTAAGCTGTAACTAAAACCATTTAGTAGTACTTGGATAGCCAGCTCCTATTAAAAAAATTTGACACATTTAAAGCAAAAAGGATGTTGTTTTCGATATCTTTTCTATTTCTGTAGCCCTGGTTAGAAGATGGTTAATGTTTTTTTGTTTTCCCTTCTTAAATTCAAACTGGCAGAAACAAATTTTTAATGCTTCCTATAAAATGTCTTTTAGAATCACCTCTTCCCCCTAATTTTCACTATTATCATCCAAGCTCCCTGGACAATGAAAGTATGATGGTCTTGCCTTAAATTTTCTCCCTTTTTATTTATGCCTCATAATGTTACCACACTAATTTCCTACAATCATATCATCATTTCCTACAGCACTTTAGGATATAGAATGGTTCTTCCAAATTTACACAAATCAGAGTTCAAAAACTCCTCTGCTTTGTTTTCAAGGCAATCCATACACCGATTTTACCTAACCTCTAGGCCGTATCTTTCCCAATTCCAATTATCAGCCCATGCTCTGCTCAAGCCTGAATTACTCTACTCATTATTCTAGTTTCAAACATCCTCCTCTGTCTTTAACTTTCTATTCTTTATTGTCATATTTAAAGTCCCTCTTTCTCCAGTTCTTACCCATCAAATCAACCCAAATTAATCTATAAATAGGGGGCTTAAAGATCTTAAAACTTACCTCTTGAAGCTTAAGTACCATAATGGAATGCAGATGTTTCACCAAATTATCTAAATATGGAATAAGTAGTGACTTGGGACAGTCTTCAGTAAAGTTAATGAGAGCAGCAGCCGCATGGGCCTGCACCCGTTGATTGCCTTGGTCTTCCATGGTCTGCAGCAGAGCTGCAATTACCTGTGAAGTAAAACCAAATAAGCATGTACCTTGAAATGTTCACCCTTCTTCCTAGAGTCTGATTTGAATGTTTTAGGACTTGATACTTACCTTCTCATGAAATTTCTTTTGGAAACCAGGCGCAAAATCTGTAGCCATCTGTCCCACGGCATTACAGGCTGCATACCTTACTCTTGGATGCTGGAATATGTTCCTTTGTATTAGTAAAGGCAGTAGGTTCCCATGTGAAAGTATGGTAATAATTATGAATCAAATATTTACTGGTACTTACAGGATCCTGAAGGAAAAGCAAAACAAAATTTACTATCTCGTTTAGAATTCCTTCCATTTGCTGGTGGCACCCTTCACCAATGGCAGATAAGGCCATCAATCCTGCATGCCGGTATTTCCAGTCAGCTACAAAAAAGAATTATACATGAAAGAATAGCAATTAGACACTACAAACATGTCATTCTGGTAGTCAGAAGCATAAAAGAATTCTCTTCATTTGAAAAGAATAACAAAACTTTTGTAAAAGGGTCTTTATATGTATATATGAAATATGAAAACTTTTTATTAGAAAATAGCCAGAAAAAGTGCCCAAGTAGGCTATTTCAGAGTGGCTACGTCACACAAGCACTTCTTTTCCAAAGGTAAAATGACAATATGATAGCAAAGAGGGTATCAGTATTTTTATTAACTACTTAGACTTTCTTCCCATAAGATTTACTATAAGCAATAAATACCTGGATTCTCCTGTCACATACAGTTTATTGAATATAGATTTACATTGCAATGGTCACATTTCTTTAAAAAGAAAAAAAGCTAAGGAGAAATAATGGTGCTTTTAAAGAGTTTTTATTTAATAATATGGTAATGAATATGGAGGAATCTTATTTGTATTCTAATATTAGTAATTTTTATTTGTTGCATCTGTTGGTAAGGCCAAAAACTAAAATTTTAAAAAACTGCTATTTGGTTTTTGGTTAATAGAATATTAGCTAATCAATGTTTACTTCACTGGACTTTATATTCTATTCTAATATATATAATTCCCCTATCACTTCTTTTTCTTTTTTTAAAAGACAGTGTCTTGCTTTGTCACCCAGACTGGAATGCAGTGGCCCGATCATAGCTCACTGCAACCTCACGCTCCTGGGCTCAAGTGATCCTCCTGCCTCAGTCTCCCAAAGTGCTGAGATTACAGACATGAGCTACTGTACCCAGCTCCTATTATTTCTATTTACTATGCTATACTAATGCAGGCTAGAATGTTTCAAATTCTTTGTGAAACAAAGCAAGATGTATATAAACATATAAGGCTAGGGTCTAATATATTCAGTGGTTCTCCAAGCAGTAGTTTTCAAAGTGGGCCCTGAGAACCCTGGGATTCTCTGAGGTCTTTTCAGAAGGTCTATAAGGTCAAAACTATTGTCATAATATTCTTTCACTTTCACTTTGAGGGTATAATGAAAGTACTCCACAGATTACAACATGCATGAAATGCCAAGAGACTGAATGCAGAAGCAGATGTAAGAATTCAGCTAAGATATTTAAAAATGTCTACATAAATGCAAAAGGTTCATTTTTATTAACTTTATTTTGGAAAATAGTCATTCTTCATAAAAATGGTATTTCTGCTAATGTGTAATGCATCTATTATTATTTGTAAATGAATATTTTAAATTTTTGTCTTAATTTCTAATAAAATAAACATTGATATAACCACTCACATAAACAAAAGCACTCTGGGATCCTCAATAATTTTTACAAGTATAAAGGAGTCCAGAGATTAGGAAGTTTGAGAACTGCTGGTATAAGGGATTAACTAAGCTGTAGAAAAATCCTAAATTGTATCAGACTCAATTTTTCACTTTGTGGAGTCCAATATTCGTGTAAAGTAACTAATTCTACAATAAAGGATTTCTGAAAAATTCCTAATGTTGCAGTTAAATATTAAAACTTTATTATTATTTACAATAACATATTATATAATGTTTTTAATTGATTTCATTACTCAATATACTATTAAGTCAAAATTTCTGAACTGAGGAATAATCCTAGGAGACAAATATATCAATATCTGATACTAATCTTTGCATATTTGGCTTAATTTAGTGAAGAAATGTAATATATGCTTACTGATGTAGAATGATGTCAATATTTGGTTCAGAGAGGAAAAAAAAAGATAAGCCTCATATATTCCCAATGTGCAGATTTCCTACAAGTATGTTCAGCAGACTGTGATGGTAAGGGTAGGGGAATCTGGAAATGGTTCTCCTCTGAGTTTTAAGATTAAAAAAAAATTCCTGGCCGGGCGCGGTGGCTCACGCCTGTAATCCTAGCCCTCTGGGAGGCCGAGGCGGGTGGATCGCTCGAGGTCAGGAGTTCAAGACCAGCCTGAGCAAGAGTGAGATCCCGTCTCTACTAAAAATAGAAAGAAATTAGCTAGACAACTAAAAATATATATATAGAAAAAATTAGCCAGGCATGGTGGCGCATGCCTGTAGTCCCAGCTATTCGGGAGGCTGAGGTAGTAGGGTCGCTTGAGCCCAGGAGTTTGAGGTTGCTGTGAGCTAGGCTGATGCCACGGCACTCACTCTAGCCCGGGCAACAAAGCGAGACTCTGTCTCAAAAAAACAAAAAAACATTCAGTGGGGAAAAAACTAGATTGTTTTAGACAAAAAGATATTATTCAAGTTATTCTCCCAATGGCATTACTTACTATATATTTTCAAACTGAGAAACAGGTATCATTTAGCACTGTTATAGCATTTTTCACAAACATTAAATACATCTTTGGATCCTAACCCCCATTCTGGGTGTAGGGCAGGTATTATTTTCCTATTTGGCAGATGAAGAAACCAAAGTACAAAAGCCTTGCTGAAAATCGTACATTTAGAAATAAACAAGTTATTTATTAAGAGTTCACTGCCATATATGAAAAGCTTTCTGTACTTAGCTAGAGAGTTGTAGCAGACAAATTCTTTAGCTACAAAGCACAAGAAATCTATTTGAAGAGCAGTGTGAATCAATGGAGAAACACTTGATAGCTGGTTGACCTTGTACACTTTTTAATGTCTCGGCCTCACTTTCTTTGTCTAAAAAATGGAAAAGCTAGATATATTCTTTCTACCAGCTCTTGTAGGTCAAGCAATCTGTGATGTGGTCTCTATCCTTTTGGAAAAAGAACCTCCAAAAGTTTGGGGGGAGAAAAGGAAAACTACTATTCAAGACCCAAATATAAAATCACATCATTAAACAAGGATAATGGCTAGAGTTCTCAATAATTCACTTTCACTTGGACCTGGTATTGTGTTCTCCGTTTTACTACTTTAAGATCCTGTAGCAATGGTTTGACCCTCATATCTGTATCTTGTAATCTATCCTACAGATATAAATATTCATGTAAGATAAGTCAGAATTTCTGTAGAAGAGTGTTTGTATTAGTATTATGTGTAATCAATAAAAACCATTAGCATTTAATGGGAATTGTAGAATGCTAGGTAGCTATTAAAAAAATGAGGTAGGCTATTAAGTAACGATATGATAAACTGTTGAGCAAAACCTTAATACAAATATGATGTCTGTACATTCACATTAAAAAAACCCTGAATACATGCATAAATGAGGTCAGAGAAGAGTCTCAGAGAATTGTTGACAGTGGTTAACTCTGAATATGAACTAAAGGACTTGTAATTTATGTATTTCTGGAATTTAAATTTTTTAAAAAACATCATGCACGTTAATTTTATAATTAAAAAAAAATCAATTAAAATAAAACATACACAGCAGTAAACTCTGGTCTTGAAGTAAACTACAGCTGCAAAGGCCGAAAACTGACCAAATATGTGTTAGGGAAACATTTGTAGAAATAAAGAAGTGGCGGCCGGGCACAGTGGCTCATGCCTGTAATCCTAGCACTCTAGGAGGCTGAGGTGGGAGGATCGCTTGAGCTCAGGAGTTTGAGACCAGCCTGGACACACCAAGACACTGTGTCTCTACCAAAACTAGAAAAAAAATCAGCTGGATCACTTGAGCCCAGGAGTTTGAGGTGAGCTAGGCTGATGCCAGGGCATTCTAGCCCGGACAACAGAACAAGACTCTGTCTCAAAAAAAAAAAGAAGAAAAGAAAAGAAGTGGCTTCTCTTTTGATAATAATAGACAAAATTTCTTCTTTTACATCCAAGATATTGGATGAAGGAAGATTGTGTGAATCAAACATGCTAATACTTCAAAAACATTCAAATAACTATGACATATTGAAACTCAAATCTAAACATCTCTGGCTAGGGAATAAATCTGTAAATTTTCTTTAGAATTTATAATTTTTTTCCTATACTCAAGCTAATTCTGTGGATGGAGAATTGAATAATATTATCAGTAGTAAGGAAAAACATTCTTTAGCATATGACTGAATGGTTCCAGGCCCAGGCAGGAGGAACACTTGAGGCCAGGAGTTCAAGACCAGCCTGGGCAACATAGTTAAGACGCCATCTCTACAAAAAATAAGAAAACAAAAACAAAAACAAAAAAACTTAGCCAAGAATGGTGGCACGTGCCTGTAGTCCCAGCTATTCGGGAGGCTGAGACTAGAGGATTACTTGAACCCAAGAGTTCAAGGCTACAGTGAACTGTCATTGTGCCACTGCATTCCAGTCTGTGCAACAGAGCGAGACCCTGTCTCTAAGAAAAAGAAGGAAAAAAAAAAGACTGAATGGTTCCAAAGAGGATTAAGTAGAATTTTATCAGTAGAATATTAAGAATTAGGTTAAATACTGACTATAAAAAGCAAGATTAATTTTTTAAAGTCTAAATATATACTGTTTAAGATTTAGAAAGCCACATACCACTAATCTAGCATTTGAAGGACATAAAACTTACGATTTTGAAGCATTTGCATAATGTGTTCCTTGATCATTGGTAGAACGAGTTTTCCACCAAGTCCACAAGCCATTCGGTCTAAAGCACTCTCACCAGCAACTGCATTGCTAAACACACAAAATAATGTATTCAATATATCACACAGACATATTTCTAAACATGTTATTAAATTAGGACTGAGAGAAAATTTAAGCAGTCTTTAAATGTGGTATTGAAGTTGTGGGTTAAAAGCCTTACAGTTTAAAAAAAAGGCAAATAAAATTTTTTATTATGATTCAGTATAGTTTTAAAAATTTCATGTCTGATTCTTATTTTTCAAGACTCCTCTCACCTCACTGGCTAAAAACTATTCTTAGAAATAGTTTCTGACTTTGAAAACTCAGAGGTGAAAGCAAGAGTGTTGAAGAGAGCCTCATATATCTCATCTCCTAGAAATAGATCCTTCAAAGTTATCAATGAACAGAACACAGAAAACTAAAAAGGGTGCTGTGTATGATTTTCCCTTCACTGTGTTTATTCATCTTTGAAGGGGTGCAAGCTGCACTGCCAAAAACTGCACAGGTAAAACTCAATTCTAGCATCTTCACTGAAAACTGAAGAGATTTGGGCATAAAAGCATTGCACACTTAGTCTGTCTTGAAACTACAAGATTAGCAATGAGACTGCCATGTGCATGATCTTTAACTGCTCTGTGAGGACAACAGTATAAAGATGAAGCTATAAATGATCTAATATCTCGTCCCGAAAATACATTTATGCCCTGTTTACTCATAGATAAGAAAATCTTATTCATCTAGTCCAGAAAAGTTTCTTACACCATATAAGCTTAAGTTTTGTTTACAGGGCAAGTTAAAGAACAGGTAGCAGCATGTTAATAGTAATTGTGCCAGAGAAAGGAAATACAACCTACCCTAACCTTCTCTTCAGCCCTATCAGGTGGTTCCCAGTGAAGGATTACTTTCATATACTTCAAAACAGTATTGAAGCCAGAAATCAGTCAATTTTAATAATGGGATTAAGCCTCAAGAATGCACCAAATATTCTGTAAGCCAAATGTCTTCAATTCTTACCTTAATTAAACCCAGTAGCTTGTAATGACTACCACCAGTCTTTGAGGGGAGTAATTTCAGCTCTTTTTAAGGATATAAGAAATGGTATTAAATCCCAGTCCACTAACTGGCTACAAAATCTCAGACAAATGACTTCACTCTCCATTTTTGCATCTATAATATAATATACCTTTGGGACTACTGAAAAAGACAACTAAAATAACAGAACTCTTAAGTGCTATGTTTCATATACATTTAAGGGGACACAATCATTAGCACTGCACAGCAAATACAGGTGATTTTGGTTGACTTTTGCATAATGAAATGGGAACCTCCTAAACAAAAATAAATAAGCACAATAGTAATTCCAATATTACTGTCACCCAGTGTAAAAATCTTGTCACCACTGCATTCTCTCTATCCTAAAGTTAAATTGCTTCATATTGGGAAAATATAGTGCTCTATAGGAAATTTTGCTGAAACAACTATTCTAAGTGATATCTATACATATAAAAACATTTATTACAATAAAGTTTCTTTATATTTATTATAAAAGATACTCTAACTTCTTTGTTTGTTGTTGTAGGTATTTTTCCTTTCCTGATTACAAAATAGTTTTATGTATTATCTATTTACCAATAAAATAAAGTGCTTTAGGAACACACAATTTTAATACAAATTATACATGAAAAATAAATTACTGCTTATAAAATGTGCTGC
>CM052445.1:53323391-53349885 GCA_028533085.1 Varecia variegata | reverse complement strand
TAAGTGCACATTTGAGAATAACACCAACTGGGTGTCGGGCAGATGTGGGGGGGGGGGATGGGTATATACCTACATAATAAGTGCGATGCGCACCCTCTGGGGAATGGACACGGTTGAAGCTCTGACTGGGGGGGGGGGGGCATGGGCAATATACATAAACTAAACTTTTGTACCCCATAATATGCTGAAATAAAAAAAAAAAAGATGATGCTTTGAAGGGGAATAAAACAGCTGCTTAAAAAAAAATCTGAGTACTTTGAATTATTCTGGAAATGTTTTCATTATTAAGTGATTTTGAATGAAAAATGTCACCTATAAAAATTCATATCTGCACAGTTAAAACTTGAAAATAGACTTTTCTAAACTATTTAAAAATATTCAGGGTTGGGCATGGTGGCTCACACATGTAATCCCAGCACTTTGGGAGGCCAAGGTAGGGGAATCACTTGAGGCCAGGAGATTGAGACCAGCCTGGGTAACACAGTGAGACCCCCATCTCTACCAAAACAAAAGAAAAACTAGCCATGCATGGTGGCGCACACCTGTAGTCCTAGCTACTTGGGAGAGGCCAAGGCAGGAGGATCACTTGAGCCCAGCAGTTGGAGGTTGCAGTGAGCTATGATCCAGCCACTGCATTCCAGCCTGGGGGACAGAGTGAGATCCTGTCTCAAAAAAAAAAAGAAGAAAAAGAAGAAGAAAAGGAAAAAAAAATCACAATTAAAGAGTTTTAGGTGATTTTGAACTCATTATTATTATTTAAAATACAAAAATTTGACAACTTCCGTATTAGTTTCTAAGAACTGGCTGATATCAGAAAGGATGACAATATGCTAGCTGAATAGAATAAGAACTTCTGCATTATTGATTGACGTGATTTAAAAATTGTGCCATAACATACAAAGCTCAGTCAATAGTATTTTCCCATTTAGCCCTTATCTTCGTTAGGCATCCTTTTCAACTATTAAAAATGTCACCTAAATGAACCCCACTTATAATCACACCTATAAATCCCTGTCGAAAAAAAATTAAGCATGTTCCATTACATTATTAATATTTTTAGTTGACTAAAAAGCATTTTTACTTTTAATAAAATGCATTTTTAAAAATGTTTTCATTTTCTCTTTAAAAATATATTTTGAGGCCGGGAGCGGTGGCTCACGCCTGTAATCCTAGCACTCTGAGAGGCCGAGGCGGATGGATCGCTCGAGGTCAGGAGTTCAAGACCAGCCTGAGCAAGAGCGAGACCTCGTCTCTACTAAAAATGGAAAGAAATTATCTGGCCAACAAAAATATATATAGAAAAACTTAGCCAGGCATGGTGGCGCATGCCTGTAGTCCGAGCTACTCGGGAGGCTGAGGCAGTAGGATCGCTTAAGCCCAGGAGTTTGAGGTTGCTGTGAGCTAGGCTGACGCCATGGCACTCATCTAGCCCAGGCAACAGAGTGAGACTGTCTAAAAAAAAAAAAAAAAAAAAAAAATAATAATAATAAAATATCTATATTTTGAGCATCTTATAATGTACATAGTATAGCAGTATAATAGCTGATGTATGCATTTGTCAACACATATTTAACAGCAAAAGCACCTGAAGTCCACTGATTTCTAGTTCAACTGGCAAGTTTAGTCTATAAAGTAAGTTATACCATTAGTTAAACTGTGCTTCTCAAATTTTACAGATTAAGGAGGAAATATAATTGCCAATTTTCAAGCAAATTACAAAAATATTTTTCCACATGGATGTTTTGAATATAAACATTGGATTTCACAAACATCTGTATTTTGGGTCTTAGTGCAGAATTTAATAATCACACTCATTTTGAGCAGAATAAATGGTACTCAGGTGTTCATGAATCTTCTTCTAAAAGATTCCATAAAAAAAAAAAAAAAGGAAGGATATATCCATTTTTTTTTCTGTAACATAATAATAAAAGTACACTTGCAAACACACCTATTAAATTCCTGGCCAGTTCTGCAGCAATATCACAAATTTTCTTCCTCATGCTAGATTGTGTTTCCATCTGAATAATCAGTAGTAGTTCACTCTTGATGGCAGTCTGAACATCAGAAGGAAGTGTAGGATAGACTTCATCAAATGCAGAGGATAAAAGACGTCTTAGGAGAACAGCAGCCATTTGTCTAGCCTATAAACAGAAAACACTGTTAATAACTTGATGTCTTACTACAGAAAATATTTCCAACAAACTAGATTCACTCCATCATTGATACATTTCACTGTTCTATTTTTATATTTCAAAATCACTTCATTTTTTTAATGGAAAATATATAAAACTCTAATCACATTAGTCTACTGTATAAAAAGAGTGACAAAATAAGCCATTTTTATTTATAGTTAAGAAAAACTCCTAGCACATTGGAATTCAAATAGAAACATATATCTTAGCAATGATATACCTGTCTTTAATTCCTCATTTAATACATTATTTGGGAAAAAAACAAATCTTAAAAATAAATTCCAAACCCTTTATAATGCTCTTTTCCTACCTCTCTGTCTAGTTCTCATTCTAGAATATCAAGTGCCTTTCCTATCTAACCTTAGACTCCCAGCCTGACTTTTATTATATAAACCCATTTTCATTAGCATCTTAGATAAAGTGCTATGAAATCCATTGACCTTGTTATGCATCTTTCAGGCAAACAAACATTAGAAGTTCCCGATACCTAAAAAGTACTAACTGATCTCAATGTGAATTTTCTTGGATTCCCATTTTCAAACCTGTGGAATATATTTAAGTTTGGCATTTTCTGAATAACATCCCTTGAGATTATGAAAAGAAAAGCTGATACAAATGCCATTGTAAAGTCTTATTATATCAAACCAATAAATCATTGAGAATACTGGACCCAATCTTTCCTGTTTTCATTTTTTCCAGGCTGCTGCTACTCATTATCACTATAATTACTCTGGGACTGTGACCAACAAAAAAAGTTAAGCTATACAAATAAAATTTGATTTTTTTTCCTCCTTTACTTTTCACTGAGAAATCTTTATATTGAATAACTTATGGTAGGTAGAAAACTTTAAAAAATATTTAATATATGCCCTAGAAAGAATTTAACTTAGTTGAAATTTTTATAAATGGTTAAAAATTGTAATTCCTCTCACACATACACTAAAAAAAAACTATAAAGCTACAATGAAGATGCTGAGGCTAATTCATATCATCATCTAATTCCTAAATCAAATTAAGATTTAAATAGGATTTAATACAAGCTTTTAAAATATAATTCAGCTTTCCATATTATTCTTGGCTTTAAAATTTTTTTAGTAGCTAGCTCACATTGATATTCAAGAATTAAAACAGCCATCTGTTTTTAGTGATAGAAGTTATGTTGTATGTGTTTCTTCTGTATGACAATCATTTTGAGTTACAGAAAAAGAATAGTTACAAAGGCAAGGAAGCACCTTTTGTCATCTATTTTAAAAAACTGAGGCACTTTTATACTGCTTTTTAAGTATTATGAGAGAACATGAAATTGCCAGTGTAAACTGATTTGACTGGAAAGTCAGGTAGAACACTGTAAAAGTTGTGTGACTTCATCTCTACCAAGTACAAGCATTTGACATGTAGTGTGACTGTTAGCAAAGAAGTCTTACTCAATGAACTCTACACGCAATGTTTAATAGGTGGAGTAAGTTTTCTAGACTTGGGTATTTTGATACCTTTTCCAAAGTAAACAGATATTCAATTGTATTCAATATTTATGAGGCTATTACTTTATTGGCGGGGGGCGGGGGGGGGGAGAAAATTAGCTACTAAATGCATAGGAGAGTTAGTAGAAAACAACAAACCCTAGGAATTAGTTTTCTTAAAAGTGAAGCAAATTTGAATTTGGTATAGTAACTAGGTAATTAGCTAAAAACCATGATTTTAAAAAAATTCTAGAAATGTCTCTGTTCCTAAGCATATCTTTAGTACATACACTTCTAGAGATGGCTAAGTATAAATTTTAAAAGACAGACAACAAGTATTTTTTGAAAACACTGAACACATTAAAACACTGAATTTTCTCCTTTAGAATGAATTGTTTCAAGGAAAGAAAACAGTATTTTTAGCTACAGAAATCACTTAAATTTAATAATTCTTATGTAATTATTTATAAAATCATTAACTTTTATCTACCCTTGATATATCTTCTTATGGGGAAAAAAGGAAATTCTCAGTCTTAATAAAGAGTACTTAAAAATTATATTGTAACTCCTGAGTAGCTTCTGGAAATATTAAGTTTAAAGTTCTAATAATGTATATGCAGCAAATAACAATTCTCATTTCCACTCTGACCATGATCTAAAACTGCTACATGATTTGTAAGAATATAATATTCTCAGATATTAATGAAGTACCTCTTCAGCAGCTGTTGTATTTCTGATGGCTTGTAAGAGAAATGTGATCTTTGACTGGCCTGGGATGTTCTCATAGGTTTCCTACATAAAAAAGAAAATTAAAGGTTAGAATATAGTGTTAGAAAACTTCATGAGTAAACCAATGGAAGAAATGGAATGAAGAGCGGGAAGGACTCATGTATGAGAAATCATTTAATCTAGGTCTGGTGTCGGTATTTTTTTTTCTGTGACGTGAAATATACCTCAGACAGTTTATGAAAGACATGTCATCCAAGGGGTTGCTTCTCAAGTTCCTTTCTACCTATATCTCTTTACTAGATGTTTCTAATGTGTGTGCACACTCTCCCAACTTACGCTCCCTGGTCAACAAACCTAAAGGCCTGGGAGGCCAAAGAAAACCATCAAATGTGACATGAGCTGCCATGCTGCAAAATAAGTGCTCACCTATTATCATCTTATATTATGGGAAACTACTCGTCCTGTCGACATTTTTTAGACTTGATGATGTAGAATTGGTTCAAATTACCACTACTTAGAACCACCAGACACATATCTCAGATGAAGCAACTCAGAAAAGGAGAAAGGAAATATTCAAATCCTTTCTGTCACATTTTCTTTCAAGCAAGGATTATACTAAAACCACATATATAAATAAATGAATATGTTCAGGAGAAATTTGGCCAGGAGATTTTAATATCTTTTCTGGATCTAATAGCAAAAAATTTTATGACTTAGGACACTCTTTCCCTTCTCTATTAATAATCTAAAACCAGAACAAATGGGTTAACAGTAAAAAGTTGACAACAGTTAAAAGACAGATGGACAGAATGGATCAAAAATCAAGACCCAACTATATGCTGTCTACAAAAGTAAGTTGAAGACAAGTATAGACTTTTATGCATGTGCAAAAATCTTAACAATGGCAGTCTTTTACTGTCAAAAAAAAAAATCAATTTAAGTATACTTGGAATTACTTTCCCTAAGAAGCCTCTTAATAAATAAATGATAATCCACTTTTATCTATCCAATTTAAAGGTCTAATGCAGTTTACATTAATTTCTTAGTAGTCTAAGTCCAAAGAGCTTACTTGCTCTCTCACTGCTACCATCCTCTATAATCTATCTGGCTTCTCTTAAAAGAAAGTGACAAGGGAGTTTGAATAAGAAGTCTACCTTGAATCCTTACCTACCTCATACCTTTCATTAACTGCTCCCTGGTATTCTCTGAGGTACTGACAGATAGGGAAATAAAGGCTTATAAGTTAAATGACTTGTGTCTAAGACCACAGGCAGTACACGGAAGACAGAACTCTGGTCTTCTAAAGGCCAACGATACTCAAAATCTCTCTGGCACTGAAAGCTCTGGTTTTCACTCCTAGGGGATTACCCCACTAAACAGCCAAGTTCTATTTATGCAGTGCTACACAGTTTTCAAACTTCTCAAATATATTTTTGTCTGGGGAAGAAGAGATTTTGGGAGAAAGCAGAATTCAAGATCTCCTGATAACCGCAAGTTCCCACTCTAGTAAAAAGTACATAGGATCACAACAATGCTAAAAACTGTGCCAAAAAGTATTCACAGCTGAGGAGAGAAGATGGTATGAATTTATTTATCCAGAAAGGAGATAAGTTGTGTAAAGATATTCACAAGCTGATTGCAAAAAATAGATATGCACCTTGAGATTTTTCACTTAATTTTTACCAAAGCAACTAAAAAATCAATACTGTTAAAAAAAAGTAAATTTTTATTTAAAAAGTCTCACAGTACAATAAAAACCTCTTTTTCTTCCTTGTACTTAGCTTCAGATATACTGTTGATGCTATAAATGTTCACACTTAAATTTCCAGTGGTCCAAATTGAGTTGAAAAAAATTCTTTACTAGGCTATCACTCTCAGAAAAATCTGATATAAATTTTGAGGATCTCTACCCTTGTCCAGGTGGAACTACTGATGTAACTAAGCTAACCCTAGCAGAGACTTATAAACTTTAAGTCAAGTATTAAACTCTATTCCATAATGAACTAGAAGACAACGGTGGGAGAGTTTAGTATGAGTGACAGATGACTTCTGCAAGAGTGTTCTTCCCATTTGATATGTTCTACTGTGGTAATCCAAATATGGTATTACATCTGTACCATAAACATGGTCAAAGACAATGGTTTAGCAAGAAGAACACGGCCATAAAATCAAAAGTGTAATTTTTTCTTAGCCTAAATAGAACTTAAGTTCCACAAAAGAAGGGATGGTATCTCTTCATTGTTGTATCCAAGTACCCAGCACATTAGAGAACAGCCAATATAAAGAAAATGTTAAAGAATATTCCTAGTACTAGTCCAGTTAGCTTCAGTGAATGTTACCAGTATTGTGGTAAATAAAATTGCAGTTCCATTTGATTCCACCTTATGTAACCACACAATGTAAAAATCTCTTCTCCCCTCTTCCCTGTCCACAAAGGAGAAATGCTAATAAGTACTTATCTCACTCATAACAAATATTTACAGTGAGCCTACCTTGCATGAGGAAATGTAAAAGAGGGGACATGAAACTTTTACCTATTAAAGAACTTTTACCTGGTTCCTCAACAATCAGGTATGTTTTTCAATATGTTATCCTCCATCAATTTAAATCTCAACAATGAAGTCCTATATTAGAATCAATGAGGAACAAAGTTTGTATGGAGAACATTAATAATATAATCCATGCATATGATTAATAAAATACTTAAGCTTATGTCCTATAAAAATGTCCAGTCTTGAATATTCAACTTTGGGGCTAGTCAATTATTTGTTTATTCATGTTAGTTATTGCATTCTGAGACTCGGGAACATGCAAATTATTTCTTCAAGTGAGAAACATTTTCTGTAAAATTAAAAAGAAATGTGCTTGCAGGTTTTAATAGAAACAAAATATAAAGCCTATCAAATGGCTTATACAATGGAAAAGTTTTAAAACATTTTAAAGTTTTGAAGCCCTTCAATGATTTCTACAAAATATAACAATAAAAAATTCTTTTATTGTACTTGATTTCATATTTGAATACAAAAAAGTTACTGTGGTCAACGGTTTGGTATTTACTTGTCAACTAAGTATTTTTATTTTGACTGAGTAAATTACAAAGATATTTACTGAGCCCTTGCCAAATTCTTTTGTTCAAAAAAAGTGTTTCTGTATTTGCTATATCAGAGTTAATATTCAATTTTATTTAGATTGATTACTTATAAAAGGTTTATTTCATAAAGCAAAAAAGAAACAAGTATTATATGGCATCAGGGAGTTTCCCCATAACATTTACAGTTTTTGGTCAAATCAGGAAAATTCTGTATCACAGTACTTACTTTACATATTAATATATTATCAGGATTTACAAAGAAAGTAAAAATGTAGTATCTCAATGTTTTCACTAGGAATAAAGAAACTAAGAGAATAACAGTACTTATTTCCAATTGTTCTTTATGAGAAAATGTGCTGAATGCTGCTAACTATCCCCAAAGTGATGTAAGTGATAAAAGATTTACAACAGGCACCAATTGGAATTCAAGCTAAACCAGACACTGGTATTTAGTTCAATAGAAGAGAGATTCCCCACTAGGCTTGACAATAGAGACTTAAGCAACTGGAGGGAAGAGGGAGAATTAAACTAGCTTACTAATTACAATGCTGTTCTGCTTTGTAACACATGGAAATTTCTATTATGGTTTGGGATTAAGAACTTATTTTGGTGAAAAATTACCTCTAGAGTTAGCAGAATGTATTAAAATGTTTTTTAGCATCATGATATCCCAAGGGCAAATGGATGTAATTAATATCCGCATATTACTTCTAAGGACAAATGCTACTTTTAGGTATTCTACAAATAAACCTGGCAAAGTATGCAAAGACAGGTATTCATGCACTCCTATGTATAGTTCTATTTTTAAGAGGACACTGGAAATCTCAATATCCATTCATAGAGGATTGCTTATATAAATAATACATCCACCTATACAAAGTATGATCTATAGCTGCTAAAAAAAACCCTCTTATATGGCAGTGTGAAATATACTGAATGAAAAATGCAAAATTGCAAAATAGTGTGTATTACAAGCCCATTCAAGTAAAAATGAATGTACATGTACATGCTTGTACAGATATATTTTCAGGGAAGCTTCATGCTACACTTAAGTGATTACCTTTGGGGAATGGGATTAAAAAACTATCTGTATTGTTTGAATTTTTACCCTGAACAAAATACATGCATGATAAATGAATAAAAAGTTATTCAAATAATGCTAATAGTTGGAAGTGCTTTTTCTTACAGAATCAAATTTCCAGTGTATTTACTTCACTTAACTATAAAACCGCAAAGTGTAACTAGCATGTCCTCAATCTATTCAAAGCAAGTATTAACAACACTGTGGTTTTAAAGACTATAAAACTCTCTGGGTCCATGAGGTCAGAAGAGGATTCGTCCTCAATTTCATTAGCTATACGTAAAATAAATTTTTACTCTGTAAAAATATGACTGAACATCCTTCACTAAGTCTTATAAAAAGAACTCCATATAATCAAGTTCGAAGGTCCGCTCTGATAATGCACTTAAAGGAAACTGGAACGTTTCTCCCTTCTCACAAGTATCCCACGTTATCTCAACACTGACAATGTACACATTAGTCTTCTACTGAACCAAGTGTCTTACTACTACTTGGTAAATGAGTTTACAGATATACATAAAAAAATGTCTCTTCAAACTATATCTACAATTCCACATCTTGGAGGCCAGGAGCCAGAGGTGGTTAAAAAAAAAAAAAGATGCAGGTTAGATTTAATGAAGTTGAAGACTTAAACATATGGTATTGTCCCAGTTAAACAACGGAAGTCCCAATACATCCCATTTATGTTATGAGACCACAAATCTCTAGAGATCAAAGAAAATCCGTCTGAAGAAAAGAGTAAAGTGGAAGCTGCTTACAAAGAAACCATAAAGGCAACTTCACAAAACTGGGGGTGAAGAGAGAGGAAAATCTAGTTTCTGATACTAGGAACCAGAAATGAGAAAGAGAACTAAATGGAAACAAGTGGAAAAGAGCAACAAGGCGGAACACACATACCAAAAGGCGGGGATGGGGAAGGGAGGAACAGTGTGGGAGATGAGCAGGGAGTAGGAAAAGCAGGGGCGGTGGGTCAATTAGCAGCCAGGGTTTGGGAGATCAAGAGGGCTAGGTTGGGTGGAGACAGCGGCTGGAAGAGCGGAGGCTCCCGCTGGGAGAAAGCGGGAAAGGGGCTGCGGAGAGCAGGGAAGGGGGTTAGGCAGCGAAGTTGGGGCCCGGGGCCCGTCCAGCACCCCACACCCCTCCCCGCCGCCGGCTTCCACCTCTGGGCGGGAGCAGCGTGTCAGGAGCGTCTGCACGTGTGTGCGAGAGCCGCGGGGAGGTAACTGGCGCCGGGCGCCGCGGCAGCAATGGCCGGAAGAGCCGGAGGGCACGGCCGGGAGTCGCGGGCCGCCTCACACGTGGGCTGCGCGGCCGCCGCCCGCCGGGCCCGGCCTGCGAGGCCGTCGCGTCGGGGCCGAGGCCCGGTGGGGCCGCGTCGGGGAAGGGTCGGCGCGCCGGCCGGGGCACGGAGACTGGGGCGGTGAGCTCGGTTACCTCTGCCTGTTTCCGGACCACATTGTCGGGGCTGAGCAGGTTTCCCAGAAGCAGGTAGAACTGTTGCTGCTCCGCCGCGGCCGCCGCCATTGCGCTAGGCGTGAGAGAGAGAAGGAGGGAGGGAAGACAGGAGCCGTGAGGCGCGCTGGCGGGCCGCGGGAGGGGTGGGGGCGGGCCCAGCGCGGGGACCGGCACCAGCGGCGGCACGGGGCTGAGGGGCCGGGCGGGAAAGGGCGGGGCAAAGGGGAAAGGGGAGGACGAGGCGGGGCCCCGCGACCTCTCACCCCGCCGCGGCTGCCGGCTCCGACGCCTCATTGGCTTGGGTACAGGGGGCGGAGCCTTGTCCGCCTCCTTGGGGGCCGCGCCGATTGGCCACGCACCCTACAGTGCCGTCACTGGCCGCGCGCGGCGGGCAGGCTGGCTGGGCGCGGGTGGGGCGGGCCGATGGCTTCGTAGCGTGGCTGGGGCCGGGAGAGGGGTGCGTCGCGGGGTTAGCGAGGAGCTGGCTGGCGGACTGGGCCGCGGCGAGGGGCGTGAGGCCCGGCTGGGGAGGAGGGGTCAGCTCCAGAGCGCGGGAGATTTCGGCGCCGCGGCCTGACCGGCCTCCTCTCCGGCCGACCTCTAGTCCATCCCCGCGGCCTGAGGAGCAGGCCCCACCCCCTCGACCCCTCAACCTCAAGACACCCTAGCCCACAACCCGCTAGGAGGAGGGAGGTCTTTTGAAACCCAGTTCCCACTTAAATTCCACCTCCAGCCTCTACCGACCCCTCAGTCTGGCAGATCCTTTGACCTCTCCCAGGGCTGTGACTCAGGCCACCCCTTTCTCTGGCCGCGCTCACCAGTGACTCACGCCTTGAGTTTGTCCGGAATAGGGGTTACTCAGCCAGGGGCTCTCTTGCCACACCGTCAGCTCGCGGTCGTTCTGGGATGTCCACGTAGCACACTTGCCCCCACCCCAGGATTCATGACTATTCCCTTGAATCCCCTGTTTTGGGGTCCTGACATCTCCCTCCCCAAAGCAGCACTGGTTTGTAGGGTTGATATCTCAAGTGTTTATTAATTCCCAGCAGTACCAAGGAACCCAGGGACCTGATTTCAATGGCAACACAATGCACTGATAATACATGCAATCTGCCTTTACTGCTGGGGCTGCCAAAGGCCAAGAGAGCAGAGTTCAAATTAAAGGGCATTTCTGTTGAGATCCTACTGTGTCCAATGCACGGGGCTAAAGGTGCTAGTGGAAGAAAGCAATTCATTTTTGCTAAAAATGATGCTACATTCCTGGTGAGGTTTTACATTGGGAGAGATGGAGAGTAGTGGCAGCTCATAGTATTTAATTTAGGGAATTTAATTTCCTGTTGGCTATTCTGCTGTTGTTCCACTTTTTGAAAGTTTTAAAACGTTTGCTCTTTGGTGAATGATTTTAAATCTTGGCCGTACATTGGGGCCACCGGGCCACTATGTTCAGAATCTGGGCTGAGGTCCTGGGATCCACAAGGAATGGAGATGGCCAGCCAAGATTTTTTAAAAGATTCTAACTGATTCCTAGAGAAAATTTCCTCAAAAAGTCTTAGGCTGTGACAGGGATAGAGTTCTCTACCAGAGATCCACAGGTCTGTCTTTGTAGAATCAGTGTTTCTTACATGGCACAATTTTTCATTCTGATGCCACATTATTTCTTTAAAGACAGACCATTATGTAATTTGTCGTTTGATTTCGATTTCGATTTTATTTTTTTGTAGGTCTAGTGGACATGTCCGGATTCTGAGGAGGCTTCTTTCTCACCTAAGGTTATTCGGAGTTTAGGAATTAACATAGTAAAACAACTCTTTCTAATGACTAGGTTAACAATGAAATAAATTGCCTGGAGACTTGGTTAGGATACGGCCTGATGGCCAATTACTTTTTAACACCTGTTGTGGTATGTGTTTTAATTGGCAGCGAGTCTGTAGATTACATGTTTGCTTAATTCTACAAAATCATACAAATTTCTATTAAATAATAGAAATTCCAACATAAGTTTGCAGAATTTGTCAAAATAGGGACTTGTTTTTTAATGAGGCAGAGCATAAATTTAAGATTATTTTAGGCCAGAAACAGTTTTGTATTAGTGGCGACATCAACTGCTAGAATATGTAATTACAGCCCAGCCTTATTTTGACATTGTAAATAATCAAAAGAGAAAAAGAATTTTAAGGTTAATGAATAAAGAGATCCCCAAATGGGAGAAATTTCAGTAAGCCTGAAGTGGATGGCAGACATTCTGACAATGGAGACCAGTTCTGGTGTCCAGAAAACCTATTAGGTGGGGACTGTATTTTCAGCAGCAGGGTTAGCATTTTGGAAAGTTTATAATGCTCAGCTTTTTGGGAGATTTACTGTACTTATAAGTCCATTTTCCATAGAGAAAGTCCTGTTTGTTTTATAAGAGAATTATTTTCTCATAAGAAAATATAATTATTTTTCAGATATTACATAAAGGCAGCCTATAGGAATATAAATTTATTTATTTCCCAAGGAGATTGGATGGTGGAAGGTAAAGAGCCTTGAACTTGAGTCTAGTGGATTTGGATCTTTAGTCTCTTACTAGTTTGTGTGATCTTGAGTGAGTACTTAATGTTAGCCTCAATTTCTCATCTACAAAATGAGGATAATAAAAAGTATAATAGTATTAATCACAAAAGTTCTAACATTAAATTATAATTGGAAATGAAAGGCAGAGATAGAAAACTTTGAGCCTCACTCACTCCACATTAGCCGTCATTGCTTTGGGCAGATTAACTGGGAATGGCAGCTTCCGATGCCTTTCCCTTCCAGTTTATTAGACCTCATATTACCTCCATTAAGTGCTGAAGGCATATTTGCTCAATGCATTTGCAACCCCTCAAAACAAAAAAGGGGATGAGGTTAGGGGAAAAGGAAGACTCAAAGATTCTACGGGTACCTGAAATCTAGGTAGTGTAGGATTTTGAGGTTTGTCTGGAGATACTGCACAGTCTGGGCATGACCTATATGTAATACTACAGGAGGCAAGCAAGGCTCCTTAACAGGAGAGCATCAGAATCCTCTCCTGCTGCTGCTCTTGGTTTGGTGGGCTCCCATGATAGGAGTGTTCTGAAAATGGAAGAATGCTGGAGAAGTTAGGCTTATAACAGCAGTCCTCAACCTTTTTGGCACCAGGGACCGGTTTCATGGAAGACAATTTTTCCACAGACCGGGCCGTAGAGGGGATGGTTTGGGGATGATTTAAGCACATTACATTTATTGTGCAGTCAAACCTCTCTTCTAATGATAATCTGTATTTGTAGCTGCTCCCCAGTGTTAGCATCACCGCCTCAGCTCCACCTCAGATCAGGCAGTAGATTCCTATGAGAGTGCAACCTAGATCCCTGGAATGCGCAGTTTACAGTAGGGTTTGCTCTCCTATGAGACTCTAATGCCACTGCTGATCTGACAAGAGGAGGAGCTTATGCGGTGATGCGAGTGATGGGGAGTGGCTGTAAATACAGATGAAGTTTCGCTTGCTTGCGGCTTACCTCCTGCTGTGCAGCCCAGTTCCTAACAGGTCACCAACTGGTACTGGTCAGCCCGTGGCCTGGGGGTTGGGGATGGTAGGCTTATAAGACCTCTGTGAAAGCTTCTCTCAATTGGGGTAGAATTTGGTTTTGTCTGTCCTTTTTGATTTATAGGGTGCTGAATGCAAATAAAATAAGATTCTCTCAAATGCACAATAAAGTTGCCTCAGAACTCCAAAAGAACTACAACTTTTAGTACTGGTAGTTGTAAGCACTTATTTTGAGGGTCAATTTAGATAATATAAATGAAAATATTATAATCTGTAATTGTACACAAATCTAAGCTGATGGTATTGTTTACAGGCATTTGTATTAATGTTAAATAGTACAATGAAAAAGAACTTTGACTTTATTTCCTCATCTGTAAAATTGGAATAATAGTTCTCTATACGAGTGTTTTAAAAGTTAGGATAATATATGTAAATTTACATAGTATAGTACCTGCCTAGATAACTTTTACTAGTAAGATGGATTTTGGTGTTAAATGAGACCGTAAATAAGTAATGACTCTTAAAGCTACATGTGATGCAGAGTTGTGTGCATCACATTTGTGCTTGTATAAAATATATTTGCCTATTTTCTATTAGTTTTCCAATTGTGTGGAGTGAAAAAGTATGTGGAATGGATTATGGATATTCAATAGACACTTGGCTGATAAACAAAATTGCTGATTCTAACATTGAGGTTGTCTGTTGCCTGGATAAAAGCCAGTAAAAAAGATGGGAACTGTTTAAAAGTTGTTTGTTGAAAATAAATATGCTGAACTAGTCACATTTTTTCAGCTGCTTTTTATCAAAATGTCCAAGCCTCTCTTCTGAAGCAGTCTGTTAAGAGTCGGAGCACCTCAGCCAGGGGCAGGTGGGACCTTAACATTCTTGAAGGACATTGCACACAGTAGGCCCTCAGCAAATTGCTGAATTGAACACAGGCAGGGAAAATTTTGCTTCACTTACTTTCTTTTGTGCTCACTCTCTCATAGTTTTATGTTTGAAATTCATTGCATGTATGTATGTGGATGGATTCATTTTAAGGAGGCAGTAGAGTTTGGAGGCTCAGAGCAGAGGCTCTAGAGCCAGCCAATATGAAAGTTTAAGTGATGGCTTCACAACTTACACGCTGCATGATCTTGCCCAAGTTAATTAACCTTTCTCAGCCCCAGTTCCTCTTTTATGAAATGGAGGTAATAGAAGTACTTTTTGCCACTGATTAAAATACTTGGCATTTGCCACAGAGTAAATGCTTGATGAATATTAGCTGTCATTATTAACACAGATTGAAACCTCTCCAATTTGTAAACTTAATTTGATTGCACATCTACCTGTTAGATTATTACATTTTTATATCCCCATTATATAGGTAGTCATATTATGAGGAATGCATAATAATTGTGGTTAAGAAAAAATTTTAAGTTTGATTTGATCATCACAGAATATTTAAAGGCCATTTCCAGCTTTCAGTGCTACAGTTGCACTGTCCAATGTGGTAGCCACTAGCCGTACTGACTAGTGATTATTTGAAATGTGGCTAGTTCCAATTGAGGTGTGCTTTAAGTATAAAACACACACTAAATGTCAAGGACTTAATAGGAAATGAAGAATAATAATTTAGGCCAGGCACAGTGGCTTATGCCTGTAATCCTAGCACTCTAGGAGGCTGAGGCAGGAGGATCGGTTGAGCTCAGAAGTTTGAAACCAGCCCGATCAAGAGTGAGACCCCTTCTCTACTAAAAATAGTAAAAATTAGCCTGGTGTGGTGGTGTACGCCTGTAGTCCCAGCTACTAGGGAGACTGAGGCAGGAGGATCGCTTGAGCCTAGGAGTTTGAGGTTGCTGGGAGCTAGGCTGACACCACAGCACTCTAGCCCAGGCGACAGAGTGAGACTCTGTCTCAAAAAAAAAAAATAATAATTTTATGTTGATCACATGTAGAAATGATAATATATTGAGTTAGAGTATGTTAGTTATATTTATTAATAAGCTATATTGTTAAATATATCAATAATTTCACCTGATTCTAAAGTATGGCTACTAGAAACTTTAAAATTACATATGTGATTTGCATTTGTGGCTCACATTATATTTCTATTGGGTAGTGCTCTTTGTTAGAGAATGAAATAACCAACCAGCTACATATAGGTGTCCTACGTACTTTGTACATTGAGGTTTAGAAAGTGACTTTTCACCAAGTGAAATCAGTTACCTTATAGTGCTTTCTGTTGCTTCCAGTTTTCCGTCTTGATTCTCAGGGATTTGGAGACATGATACAGTACTTTCTGAGCAGTGTTCCTTGCTTAGGAATTTCCTTCCCCTGCTTGTTTGACATAAACAGAATTGTGGAACTTTAGAAGGGAATTAAGACACTAGATTTGATCTTGTAGAATAAATCCTTATAAGTTGAATCAAGGACTGGCTAAGAATTGGGGGAAAGAATACTTTTCATTTTCTTGATGTTGTTTTCATTTAAGTGTGGTAAATGGGTTTAAAAACCATCATTTGTTGCATTTTAAAACCTGAAATAAAAATATACTTAGCAGAAGGATTTCGTTTTTAAGTTAAATGTTTTTCCTTTGGACACAAATAGGTTGAAAGGAAAAAGGTGGAAAAAGACACACCATGCAAACAGTATCTAAAAGAGAGCTGAAATGGCCATAATTAATATCAGACAAAATAGACTTTAAGATAAAAAGTGTCATTAGAAACAAAGGAGGACATTTTTATGATAAAAGGATCAATCAGGAAGATATAACAATTTTAAATACATATGCCTAACAGAACCCTAAAATACATGAAGCAAAACCTGACAGAATGAAGGAAGAAATAAACAATTCAACAAAAATGGTTTGAGGCTTCTGTTCCCACCTTATACTAATTGATAGGATAACTAGACAGATCAATGATAAATGGAAGACATGAAGAATAATATAAACCAACTAGACCTAACAGACATGTGTAAGACACTCCACCCAACAACAGCAGAGTATACATTTTTTTTAAGTGCATATGGAACAGTCTACAAGATAGACCATATGTTAGGTCATAAAACAAGCCTCAGTAAATTTAAAAGGATTGAAATCATGCAAAATATGTTCTCTGACCATATTAGAATGAAATTAAATTAGAAATCAAGAACAAAAGGAAATTTGAGAAATTCATAAGAAATTAAACAGTATACTCCAAAATAACAAATGGATCAAAGAAGAAATCACAGGAGAAATTAGAAAATGCTTGAGATGAATGAAAACAAAAATGTAGGATACTAAAACTTACGGGATACAGCCATAGTGCTCCCAGTGAAACTTAGGGATGTATGCGCTTACATTAGAAAGAATAGAAGATCTCAAATCAATAATCTAATCTAGTTTCTTACAAACTAGCAAAAGAAGGGCAAACTAAACCCACAACAAGTAGAAATAAATAATAAAGACTAGAAAGGAAATAAATGAAATAGAAAATAAAAAATAGAGAAAATAAAAATAACTCAAAATTGTTTCCTTGAAAAGATCAACAAAATCAACAAACCTTTGGCTATACTGACCAAGAAAAAAGACTCAACTACTAAAATCAGGAATCAAAGAGGGCACATCACTACCAAGCTTTCAGAAACAAAGAGATTTATGAGAGAATACTATGAACAATTGTATGGTAACCAATTAGATAACATAGATGAAATGGGCAAATTTCTAAGAAGACACAAATTTTCAAAACTGATTCAAGAAGAAATACAAAACACGAATAGATTTATAACAAGTAAAGTAATTGAATTAGTAATTTAAAACTTCCCACAAAGTCTTAGACTAGATGGCTTCACTGGTGAATTCTACCAAACATTTAAACAAGAATTAACACCAATTCTTCTCAAACTCTGCCAAACAATAGAAGCAAAATGAACACTTATTAAATCATTATATAAGTCCACTGTGACACTCATACCAAAACTAGATAAGAAAACTATAGACATTATTGACAAAAAAATTGTCAACAAAATACTGCAAACTGAACCCAGCAACATATAAAAAGGATTGTCTACCATTATCAAGTGGAATTTATCCCAAGAATGCAAGGTTGGCACAACATATGAAAATCTATGTAATATACCATATTAATAGAATAAAGTATAAAAACTATATGATCATCTCAATTGATGCAGAAAAAGGCTTTCAAAGAATCCAATACCTTTTCATAATAAAAACACTCAGCAAAATAGGAATAAAGAGGAACTTCCTCAACCTCATAAAAGCCATCTATGACAAACCCACAGCTAACATTATACTTAATGGAGAAAAATGGTATGTTTTCTCACCCAAGATTAAGAACAAGACAAGAATGTCCATTCTCACCATTTTTATTCAACATTTTACTGGCAGTTCTATCTCTATTCATAAGTGGCATGATTTTGTACAGAGAAAAATCCTAAAGAATCCACACACACACCAAAACCAAAACCAAAACAAAATACAACTATTAGAACAAGCAAAATGAGCTCAGCAAGATTGCAGGATACAAGTACAAAAATCAATTGTACTTTTATACACCTGCAATAAACAATTCACAAATGAAATTAAGAAAACAATTTTATTTGTAATAGCATCAGAAAAGAATAAAATACTTAGAAACAAATTTCACAGAAGAAGTATAAGACTTGTAGGCTGAAAATTATAAAACATTGTTGAAAGAAATTAAAGAATACCTAAATAAATGGGAACACATTCCATATACATAGATTAAAAGATTTAACGTTATTAAGATAGTGATACACTCCCCTCATTGATCTATGGGTTCAAGGCAATCCCTATCAAAATTCCAAATGCTTTTTTTTTTGGCAGTTACAGACAAGCTGATCCTAAAATTCACATGGAATTGCAAGAGACTCTGAATAGCCAAAACAATCTTCAAAAAAACAAAAGTTGGAAGACTCATACTTGCTGAATTCAAAGCTTACTGTAAAACTACAGTAATCAAGACACTGTGGTACTGGCATAAGGATGGATATATAGATCAATGAAATTGAATGGAGACTCCAGAGATAAACTTCACATGTGTTGATTTTTGACAAGGGTACTGTGATGGTTAATTTTATGTTTCAACTTGGCTAGCTAGGCTGTGGTGCCCAGTTGTTTGGTCAAACAGTAATCTAGCTGTTGCTGTGAAGGTATTTGTTAATGTGATTTGACATTTATAATCACTTGACTCTAAGTGAAGCGTATTACCCTCCTTAACATGGGTGGGCTTCATCCAATCAGTTGAAGGCCTTAACAGCAAAGACTGAGGTTTCTGGAGGAAGAAGCAATTCTGCCACAAGACCACAGCATAGGAACCCTGCCTGAGTTTCCCACCGCTGCCCTGCCCTACAAGATATGGACTTGTTAGCTCACACAATCATGTGAGCCAATTCCTTAAAATAATTGATAGATAGATAATATTGTTTCTCTGGACAACGCTGGTCAATATAGGAGTCAAGACCATTCAATGTGGAAAGAACAGTCTTTTCAAAAAATGTTTCCCATACAACTGGATATCCACATGCAAAAGAATGAAGCTGGACCTGTATCTCACACCATTATAAAAACCTCAGAATGGATCATAGACCTAAATGTAGGAGCTAAAACTATAAAATTCTTAGAAGAAACCATAGGACTAAATCTTTATGCCTTGAGTTAGGCAATCATTTAGATATGACACTAACATCACAAAGACAAAAGAGAAAAACAGATAAATTGGACTTCATAATGTTAAAAACCTTTGTGCTTTTAAGGACACCACCAAGATATTGAAAAAAACAACCCATAGAATGGTAGAAAGTATATGCAAATAATATATCTTATAAGGGACTTGTATCCAGAATATATAGAGAACTCTTACACTCAATAATGAAAAGACAACCCAATTAAAAAATGGGCAAAACATTTGAGTAGATATTTCTCCAAAGAAAATATACAAATGACCAATCAGTGCATGAAAAGATGTTAGACATCATTAAATCTTTAGGGAAATGCAAATCAAAACCACAATGCGATACTCCTTCATACCCATTAGGATGGCTTTAATAAAAAAAGCAATAGCAAATGTTAAGAATGTGGAGAAATTAGAACCCTTATACTGGAACCCTCATACTTTGCTGATGGGAACATAAAATAGTGCAGCCACTGTGTAAAACAGTCTAGCAGTTCCTCAAAAAGTCGAACAGGGAGATACCATTTGACTCAGCAATTTCACTTCTAGGTATATATCCAAGAGAAATGAGCACATGTTTACACAAAAACTGGTACCTGAATGGTCATAGCAACATTATTCATGATAGTCCAAAGTGTAAACAATCCAGCTGTCCCTCCACTGGTGAATGGATAAACAAAATGTGGTGTAACTATACAATAAAATATTACTTGGCAATAGAAGAAATAAAGTACTAATACATTCAACAACATGGATGCACCTTGAAATTGTTATATTATGTGAAAGAAGTCAGATAAAAAAGACGACATATTTTTTGGTCCCATTTATGTGAAATGTCCAAAATTAGCAAATCCATAGAGACAGAAAGTAGATGAGTGCTTGGATGGGGTGAGGTAGGAATGAGTGACTGCTGGAGGATATGGAGTTTCATTTGGGGTGATGAATTGTGCTAATGGTGATGGATGTACAACCCTGTGAATTATACTAAAACAACACTCAATTGTATACTTTAAAAGGCTGAACTCTATGGTGTATGAATTATATCTCAATAAAGCTATTATTTTAAAAACACTTTTCCTTAGAGATCTCAGGGAGATTGATCCAGACTCTAATTACTGATTTTTTTTCATTGTTCACAGTATTTTTATCTGAGTTCAGAATACATGGGTAATAACATTCCTTACCTTCAAGCCTTTAAGCATTTCTATTTTACTTTTTTTTTCTCCTCCCTTCCCCACTTCATTCAGTAAGCTGGTCTATCTCTAAGCATTCCCAGACCAATATCTGGGGAGAGGAGGAATGGAGAGATTCACATATGATACAGCCTATAGATTTTCCTTTCTATCTTTTTGCTATTTCTGGCAAGTAGCTTACAGTTTGGACACAATGACATACACCTTTTACCCCAGGCATTATGATGACATACACAGTGGAATGTTAATTGTGACATCAGTCCACATCTCCAGTTTGCAGCTACTCTCAGTATAGGTTTTTATCAGCCTGCAGTTAATGAGGAAGAAACAAAAGGGACTTCGTAATAGCTCATGTTCTTCAATTCCACCCACCCTGTGTGCAATACTGCTTGATGCCACATTTAACTGAAGTAGTATTTATTTTAATGAGCATTTCATTCATTCATTTGTTTAAAAAATATTTACTGGGCATCTTCTCTGCAGTGGGCACTGCCAGGCAGTGGGGATTCAGTGGCATGCCTGAAACAGTGTTCCCATCTTTTGAAAGAAGTCAGATCATAAGTAAGAAGATAGGATAATTAGACATAGTGATACATGAAAAAAGAGGATAATGGGATCAAGAGTGACAGGAGTGGGGGTGGGGTGCTACTTTAGGGACACAGTCCTTTGAGGGGAGGTGACAAAAGCAAGTGAAGATATGGAGGAGATTCCCCCAAGCAGAGGAGACAGTACAGAAGCTCTAAGGGTGTATTCCAGGAAGGAAAGAAGGGTATAGCCGGAGGGCAGCAGGCAAGGAGGGAGAGACCTGGCAGTGAACAGAGGCCAGGTCACCCAGGACATTGCTGGAGCTCAGCAGTGCATTCTGCTGCTAGGGTCTCCTGACAGTTCGGTGGTGTGGCTTGTCCTAAGGCAAAGGGGAAGCCATTGGAGGGTTAAGTAAGAGATAGGTGACCTGAAAAACAGCTTTAAAAGATCATCCTGGCTGCTATATGGGAAACAGACAGTAGGAGAGAAGGAGAGGAAGCTGCAGGAGGCCGAGGAAGCCATTGCAGTACTCCAGAGAAGAGAGAGGCTTGGACTATAGTGGGAGCAATCAGCAGGGTCCCAAGTGGCCAGTTTTAGATGGTTTTCTTTTGGAAATAGAGCTGGACATAGTGTGCAGAGGCAGATCCAAATTTTGTGGGATCTGGAACTTAATACAATTTGGGGGCCTTCTGTAAGAAAAATAAACTGAACACAAAATGAGATAGAGGACATTGATCAGGTCCTGAGCGAGGAGGGGCCCTGAAGCTTAAGCTTCATGAGCTTCATGGTGAATCCTCCTTTGATGGTGGCAGGGGGTAGGGTGAGGTCGGGAGAAATCAAGGATGCCTAGGTTTTGGGTCTGCGTAACTGGTGATACCGCTGAGATGAGAAGGAGGTGTTTGGGATAAGGTCCGGAGAGAAGAAAACAAAAGCTGGGGTTCCCTCATGGCACGTTTGAGGTGCCCAGTAGACAGCCACATGGTGCTGTCCAGTGGATGGATAGAGGGGATGGAGCCCAGGAAGAGGGCAGGGCTGGAAACCTCAAGGCATCACTTTCACACTTTCATGGCACTCAAAGCTCTGGCAATGGGTGACATCACCTTGGGAAGAGAGAGCCACAGATTCAGCCCCCAGACAATTAGACACTGAGAAGTCAGGCCCAGGAGGTTTCTAGTTTCCAGTTTATAGTTTATAATCCAAATATAATCATAAGCGGAAACTTATAATTTAACATTAGGGATTTAAATTCTAATTCCCTTTTTATATCTGATTGCAAGGGTTTCTTTTACACTTAGGGATCCATTAATGAGTGTAAGGATAGTTGGATGAACAAGTACGGACACATGGTAAGAAAAAGTCAATTACACAAAATCTTTGATCAAGGGAGTTGCTTTTGTTTTCATTTTTTCTTATACGTCACGCGTAGTTGGATTTGCTTGATGCCAAGAAAATAACTAATTTTTCTCTAAATTTTCTTCAACCATTCAGCTCTCTTACCATCTAATCTATTTCTCTACCTCTCAGAAACTTTGCTTTAAAATATAGAATTTAAGTGATCATTTAAAGAAATTAGATCAAACTAAGATATCAAAAGACCAGTCCTCCTACCATCTTAATCTAAGGATTTATCTAGTTAGTTTTGTTTATACTTAAGGTTTTGTTTGATTATTCAGAGAGATAATAGCCCCTACCCTTTTAAAGAATGTGGGGAGGGAATGGGAAGAGTAGGAATGTGTTTTAAGGTCTATCTGCCGTGTAAAATCAGAGTGATATTGGACCCGTGGGATGTAAATGCTTGTGTTACAGGGATTCAGTTACATGATAGGCCAAAGCACTTTCTCTTGAAACATAACTGTATATAGAAAATCTGGATAGAATACACCTCAGAATAGGAATTCTGGTACTTGTACCTGAACATCACTATAAAATCCCATGACGTTATTATTGAAGCTGGTTAGACGCAGTTTGCAGAGACTCCTGTTCTATCAATGACTTGGCCCATATGAATTGACTTTTTTAGTGGTTTTGAGATTAAGGGCTAAATCTTTTCTGAGCAAAGAGGAGGACTATTCTATTTAAAAACTAGATGAAAATCATAGTATTTAAGCTGTTAACTTTAGGAGATTTAGAGGAAAGATTATGTTAATATATATATGTTTAATTTCATATGGTGATAGGTTATGAAGCATACTAACCTAATCCAGGTAAGGAGATAGAAAGTGATGGGGTATTTACTAATGTGCTCAGGGGAGACCTTTCTGAGATCCAGCAATGCATTTCTTCATGAAAATTTTCTGGCAAAGTTATTTAAAAGATTAATTTTTTTTCTATGTCAGATTTTTATTTCATGATAATAGCTACCAAGATTTTGATCTCTGATAACCTCTTATACTTTATGTCATATAATTCTCCTTTAATCAATGGAAACACTTTAAACATTTATTAAATCCTTCACGGTCTTTGGTAACCTTTTGAAACACTGAATTATTTTCACCTGTCTGAGGTGGGGTGTATGGGACAAGTGTCGGGCCTTGGGGTCAGGAGACCTGGCCCCAGTTGCAGCTGCACCACTAACCAGCTGTGATCCTCAACTGGGCTCTCAATGCTTTCCGAGGACTCTGTGTCCTCACCTGTGAGTTGGGAGAGTTGGACAACACCCCTACGGGACCTTCCCAGCTGCAACACTTCAACATCATCAAGCCAGTTATCACCCTGTGTTGTAACAGAGCAACGACTACAGAGACCACTCAGGGTGGCTTGGCCTGCAATGAAACTGCTCTGAATCTCTGGGCTTTCAGCTCTTATATTTCTGCCTGGTTTTTAGAAGTATTTTTTTTTTTTTCTCATTTTCCTTGTCAGTCAGTTGTCACTTATTTTAGCTGCCAATATATAAAATGACAGCTGTCTCCACTTATCAGCTGTGTGCTTTGGAAACCAGATGACCAGGTGCATAAGAACGAAGCACTACGGTATATGAACTTGGCACGGAGAGCCAAGTGTATTTCCTGTAGAACAGCATGCATTAGTCTATGACAATTATTTGGCCACTTGGGTATTTTTCACTTGGAGTTTATAACTATGTTCCAGAGGATTAACTCTCCTGGAAAGCTAACATAGTGCTCCAACACAACACTGTCTCTCATACCAGCCGTTGGGGTTCCAACATATAGATGCATGAACTCTTAAGTGACAGAACAAAGCAAAACTGTTTATGAAAGTCTAAATTAAGCTTTTATATATATTATAAAGGCATTCCCATTTGACAAGTCCCCTGTATCTAATAATTTTCTCTGTAAACTGACATTTTGGCCTGTTTACCCCTTTTTAGGGGATTAAGCTCTAGGAGTTCTAGTTAAGTAGATGGTTCACTAGTCTTTTGACTACTTAATGATTTAGTTTTCCCACAATGAAAATGAATTATATTTTCCCTCATTTACTTGATTAGAGATCTCTGAAAATGAAGATAAAATGTACTCACCCTCTGAGAGGATACAACCATAATGTGTAGAAGCCAAAATGGAAACTCTAAAGATTTTATGCAGAAGATCTTGAGACTTGAGAAATTCAAGCCACTGTGAATCACACTGGGGGAGGAGGAGATGGGTATACTCACACCTAATGGGTGTGGTGTGCACCATTTGGGGGATGGACATACTTGTAGCTCCGACTCGGACGGGGCAAAGGCAATATATGTAACCTAAACATTTGTACCCCCGTAATATTCCGAAATAAAAAAAAAAAAGAAACTTAAAAAAAAAGCACTTTTTTTCAATAGGAAAGCCGGCTAGAAAATCCTGGTGGATTGAATTTCAATTAATTGGTAAATAGAAGGTGAAATGATCAAGAAACAAATATAATTGTAGGAGAAAATAGTAGGAGCTTTTTGTTATAAAGGAAATATAGACCAGAATTAGTAGTGGCCAGAGACAGAGCAAAATCTTTTTGATACTTATAGACTCACTTGGGTGCTGCAAGGATCCTGATCAGGAAAAACAGCTGTGCCCATGCATGGGTCCTGGAAAAGTTTCTCCCCAGAACCACCTAAATGAAATACAAACCCATTGCTGACGGTTTCAAGATGGCTATGAGATCATTAGGATAATAACCTACATTCTTCTGGGCAACTCTAATCAAGTGATGCTTCCTTAAGCACACGGAGGCAGTCGGCAGCTAATTTAAGGCAGGTGGAAATTGTTATTGATTTTTAAGCATTTAGGGGATTTTTGAAGGCGAAGGGGCAAATACCAAGGAACAATGAGCAATCATGGAATTCTCATTCTTTCGTCCTTGGTTTCTGTGCAGTAGGTTCTCAGGACCATTTTCTCTGACCTTTCCTTCATTGTAGGTGACTGTGGTGACTCTGGGACACAGGAGAGCTAAGGGCACCTCCCTGATCTCACAGAGAAACACTTTCCTTCCAGTATCATGCTAATTTGTTCCTCAGTACGGATCAAGTTTCTACATTTTTCACATCTAAATGCGAGGTTTGGGGATTACTTACAGCAGTCAGAGCTGTTCTCTGGACTATGGTTATTCCAGTCGTGGGATGTCACTAATCCCACAGTTCTGACCTCATGGCTCAGAGAGGTCACCATGGAGACCCCTGGCCGCTATTATGACCCGCTGCAGGTCAGCAGCCTCGCGCTCCTGGCCATTTCCCCCTGCCCACCCACCAGCGTTACAGGCCCAAACTGTACAGGCATTCAGACTTTCAAGGTTAGCTCAGGTGTACCCAAAGCCACTGAAGGGAGCCACTGGCCCTTGAGAATTCGAAACTCAGGCTGTTGAGGGCTACTCAGACTGGGTACAAATGTGTCATCAGCTTCAGTTTTGAAACTATATGAGTAGTTTCTTTACCTGTGGATTTTGATTCTATTCACAACTCAATACTGAAAAGAGAACTTGATAGACAAAAATTTGTACAGAAGCAAAAGGAAATTTCACATTAAATAAGTTTATGGCAATTTGGCTTATAATTAAATTCTCATCTGGGTGTGGTGACTCATGCCTGTGAGGCCAGCACTTTGGAAGGCTGCGGCAGGAGGATTGCTTGAGGCCAGGAGTTCGAGACTGGCTTGGGCAACATAACAAGACCCTGTCTGCAAAAAAAAAAAAAAAAATTCTTTTATTTTGGTTGACACATAATGCTTGTACAATTTATAAGGTGTAATAAATTCTTATATGGCCAATTAACATCAATTTTAGCGTATATTCTCCTGGTCCTTGATGCCCTAGTTTTGCTACGTTTAGTATTTTGTTATTCCGTTTATTAATTCAGAGCATTGATTAAAGCTAAACTGCATGTTTTTTTATTTTTAAATTGTTTCAGAAGACATGTGCAGACTCCTTTCTCTGGGTCACATTTGTTTTCTTGGTAACGTGACATCTAAGCACTTTCAGGGTCCCTCTGCATATCCTGAAAGTTCTTCAGCACGATTCCTTGTTCTTTGTCCTCACTCGCATCATGTGTCACTTGTTCCAACATTTTGGCTGGTGGGCAGGTGTCCTCATGGCATTTTGTTCAAGGCTCCTACCAAGAGTCCAAA
>CM052445.1:53297017-53322891 GCA_028533085.1 Varecia variegata | reverse complement strand
GAGCTTCCTCAGTCTTTTTTTCCCAAATGGGGAGAATATTTGTTTAGGAGAACTAGTCATAGCTGTATTCTTTATCTTGTAGAAAGATGATGATATAAATTGAATTTGCAAAAGAAATGGTGAATGACATTGTTTTGGAACCTTTCTCATTCATAATAAATAGTAATAGGGTTGGTTAACCCATCTGTGGCTGAGGTTGCTGCAGTCGGGAAGCACCTACCCACCCAAAAATCTGCAGAGGACATCCACAGGAGTGAGGCTTCCTTACTCTTCCCCATTCCTGGAGTGGTGGGGGTGGATTCTGAAAGGGATTCCAGGACCTGAGAATATTCTGGGTTGACCCTGAAGGGGCAAATCCTTAGGGCACAAGGAAGAGATTACTGCAGACAGGTTTATTACCACATCTACAAAGCTATCTAAACTACACAATACCTAGGAATCCATCTAACCAAAGAAATGGAAGATCTAGACAAGGCAAGCAATGAAATACTGATGAAAGAAATTGAAGAGGACACAAAAAAATGGAAGAATATTCCATGCTCATGAATTGGAAGAATAATATTGTTGAAATGGCAATTCTACCTAAAGCAATTTATAGATTCAATGAAATACCTATCAAAATACCAATGACATTCTTCACAGAAATAGAAAAAACAATCCTAAAATTTATATTATGAAACTACAAAAGACCCCAAATAGCCAAAGCAATCCTGAGCAAAAAGAGCAAAGCTAGCGGCATCATATTACCTGACTTCAAAATATACAACAAAACCACAGTAACCAAATCAGCATGATACTGGCATAAAAACAGACACACAGACCAATGGAACAGCATAGAGAACACAGATATAAATTCACGCATTTGCAGCCAATTCATCTTCAACAAAGGCATCAATAATATACAATGAGGAGAGGACAGTCTCTTCAATAAATGGTGCTGGGAAAACTGGATAACCACATGTGGAGGAATGAAACTAATCCCTATCTCTCACCATAGACAAAAATTAAATAAAAATGGGTTAAAGACTTAGATCTAAGACCTGAAACTATGAAACTACTAGAAGAAAACATTGGGGAAATGCTCCACAACATTGGTCTGGGCAAAGATTTTTTGTGTAAGATACCAAAAGCACAGGCAACCAAAGCAAAAATAGACAAGTGGGATTACATCAAACTAAAAAGCTTCTGTACAGCAAAGAAAATAATTGACAAAATGAAAAGACAACCCACAGAATGGGAGAAAATATTTGCAAACTATCCATCAAACAAGGGATTAATAACCAGAAAATATAAGGAGCTCAAACAACTCAATAGCAAAAAACCAAATAATCCAATTAAAAATGGGCAAAATATCTAAATAGACATTTTCCAAAAGAAGATGTACAAATGGACAACAGACATATGAAAAAATGCTCAGTATCACTAATCATCAGAGAAATGCAAATCTAATGACAAGGAGATATCATCTTACCCCAGTTAAAATGGCTTTTATCAAAAGGATAGAGAATATAATAAAATAAAAATAAACTGCACAGATGATCTACATTTTGAAGTCTGATGTGTCCCTTTGGAACTCCATTTGCTATATTCTGAATTTTTGAGTCCTCTAAAATCAAATGTTCAAATCCTAACCCCCAAGGTGATGGTATTAGGAAGTGGGGCTGTTGGGAGGTGATTAGGTCATGTGGTTGGAGACTATAAATGGGATCAGTGCTCTTAGAGGCCCCAGATAGCTAGCTTGTTCCTCCCACCACATGAGGATGCAGAGAGAAGGGACCATCTATCAACCAGTAAACAGGTCCTCACCAGGACCAAATCGGCTGGTGCCTTCATCTTAGACTTCACAGTCTCCAGAATTGTGAAAAACTGTTGTTTATAAGCCCTCCAGTTTATGGCATTTGTTATAGCAGTTCAAACAGACTGCAACACCATTTCACATATTTTTCATTCCAGGAGTGAAGCTTTAGGTTAAGAAACCATGAAAGGTATATCAGTGATTTGAACCAAATTGTTAGAAAGTTTTATTTTAAGAATTTAGATTTCAATATAGTATATATTCAAAAGATAGAGGTTAAATAAGGAAAAATGTTTGCAGGAAAAGGAATCTGGTTAAAGGATCCCTCAGACAACATCTATTGCACAGGCTTGTCTAGGCTGGAATACCATGTCAAGTATTTAAAATATCCCCAGAGTACCCAATGCTTTTAAGTGCCAGCAGGGTTTCGTTCATAAATTCTTACAGCGCAAATGAGGCATGGAAAATTCTCAAACTTCTTGTAAGTGGACAAACTACAGCTCAGAGGGATCTGGAGAGGAAAAGATTGTTCAATGTTACAAAACAAAATTCAAAAAAAAATACATCAAAAATAGATGTTACTGCATTATGCTTTGCATAATATTTTTAAATGTCCAACTGTTTTTGTTTCAGAAATGTATCCCCACTGAGTACATCAGGTAATTCTCCAAACTAAAAACTTCAAGAGAAGAAACATATGAGAGAAAGTCAATCAGATTTTATCTTAAATTTTGCCTGATTGGAATTTTTAAAACACTTAATGATACTAGTATTAACAATTTTCTGTTTTTTGAATTGAGGTGTTGACTTACGTATGCCAAAGTACATAAGTCTTACTTAAGTTGTGGGTTCAATGAATTGTATATACCTGTGTAACCACCACTGAGATTACATTTGGGATCCTTCCAGCACCCCAGAAAGCTTATGCTTTCTCTCACTGGATACTCTCTTGCAAAAACCCACTTCTCTGGCTTCTCCCTAACCCTATAGATTACTTTTGCCTGTTTTGAACTTTATGTAAGTGGAACCCTTTTGTGTTTGGCTTCTTTGCTCATCATTATGTCTTTGAGATTCATCTTTATGTATAGTAGTAATTTGTTCTTTTGTATTACTGCATAGTATTCTATTGCATAAATTCACTACATTTATTTATCCATTCTTCTGTAGATAGACACTTGGGCTGTTTCTGGCTTGGGGACTATTTTGAATAATGCTTCTCTGAGTGTTCTTATACTTATGTTTCAGTAAAGATAAACACTTATTTCTGTTGGGGTTATACCCACAACTGGAAATTCCACGTCACAGGACATAACTCTGTTTAGCCTAGAAGATAGTGCCAAAATGTTCCTGAACCGGTGAAAGAGTTTTTCCTTCCATATCAGTGTATGAGAGTTCCAGTTGCTCCTCGTCCTTGTCAACAACACTTGGTTTTATCTGTCCTTTAATTTTAGGTGTCCCAGTGGATGTATAGTGGTATTTCACTGCAGTTTTAATTTGTATTTCCATAATAACTGATGATGTTGAGCACCATATGAATATATTTTTTTAAAAATCCATTGTCTTATTACTCTATTTTTAGTTTTCCATGTGTCTTTTCAGTGCAGCCCATGTTTATATCATTACAATCAGAGTACATCTAGAATTTTTCATTTTTTAAAACTAATCATTTAAAATGTTATGCCCCTCATATTTATCCTTTAAAGGGGCTCCCTGATAATCCATTGATTTTGGCATAGTATAATTTATATAGCCATTTCCCTCCTGCTGACCATTAGGTTACCTCCTATTTTCCTCTGGCTCATTATTGCCCACAAGAGGAGAAATACAGATGCTCAGCCCAACGTAATGTTTTAATATAATGGAAACTATCATTGGTGGAGTGAAAGGTGCCAGCTAGTTGTGCTAGTTGCTGTAAATACGGTTTTTATTTCATTCCCAGGACAACCCATCGAAGTGTTATCTCTATTTTACGGATGAGGAATCTGATACTAGGCTATGTAACTTGCCACTATCATATACCCAGTAGGTGACAGAGCAGGATTTCCAGCCCAGGTTAATGACTGTAGAGCTCTGACCAGCCACACAATGGCTCCACCCATGCCATTGTCCACATGCATAGGAGGTTCCCAGCTCCACCTCCTGGTTCTGCTTGCAGGGTCTCCTTGCCCTCCCCTCACCCCCCCCTCCTCCTTCTGGGGTAACATTGTCTCAGATTGCTGTTTAATTCTCCATGCAAAGTATGATTTTGTCACACTGTCTGTCAGTCCCCATCTGTGCTTCTTCCCAGGCCCTTCCTTTAGACCAACCCAGGGCTCAGGCCAGGGGTGACTTTTAGTGTTGTGGCTCTTGAAATCCCAATGCCGGTAGAGACAAAGGCCCAGCCTTTCCTGAGGGGGGTTTGGGAACTTAGAGGAAAGGGCTCATTTTTATCACTTTGGCCTCTGGGTAAGTTTCAGTACCTGGAGATACTCTGAAGCTTTGGGTGAGAATTCAGCCCAAGGGAGCTGAGTAGAGCCCAGTCTTGCTTTTGGAAGACTCTCTTTCTGCAGTGAGCACGGCAGGCGATGGTTTCTACCACATGGGAGAGACATGTGCCGGTGGCACAGAGGCCGGATTGTGTAGCCTACTGGACCTGCATGGAGGGAAGCCAGGTACAGAACCCACCATAAACTACCACGATGCTCTTGCTCCATGGGGTCAAAGGACCCGAACCAGACAGCATGGGAACACACTTCCAAGTTATAAAGTGCAACATAAGTGTGAGTTATGATTATGATGATGACCATCACTAACCATCTATCATGACATTCCGATTCCTTGGAAAGATGTCCTTGGCTTCTTCATGTGTTGGAACATTTTCATTTCCTCATTCAAGTAAAGCGGTAAGTAGGTGTGAAACTCTGGTATCAGACTGCCTCGGTTGGAATCTGAGCTCCACTCTGTGGTAATTGTATGATCCTGGGAAAGTTATTAACTACCCGGAGCCTTTGCTTTTTTTTCACCTGTAAAATGGGTGCAATGGTCTGAATATTCATGTCTGCACAAAGTTCATGTGTTGAAACCTAATCCCCAATGTGGTGGTATTAAGAGGTGAGGACTTCATGAAGTGATTAGGTTGTGAAGGCTCCAACCTCTTGAATGGGATTAATGTCCTTATCAAAGAGGCCTCAGGGAGCTTGTTCCTCTTTTCCACCATGTGAGAACACAGCAAGAAGGCACCATCTATGAAGTGGACAGTGGGCCTCACCAGACACTGAATCTCCTGGCACCTGGATCTTGGACTTCCTAGACTATAGAACTGTGAGCAATAAATTTCCATTGTTTATAAATCACCCAGCCTGAGGTATTTTGTTATAAGCCTCAACAAAGACAATGGGATTAAGAAGAGTAATGTTATTACCCCATAGGTTGGTTATGAAGATTAAATAAGCAATCATGAATAGCATTTGAAACAGTGCCTGGCACAGAGGTAATTGTAAAAACATGTTATTCATTATTTACTTATGTGCATGTGTGTATGTGTGTGTGTATGCATGCTTAGGTAGAAACCTTCCAAAATATTTGATTATGTCAAAATCATGCTTAAAGGTACAGTGTACAGTTACTAATTATAATTTATAAATTGTTAAATTACAATTTATGGGTTATAAATTATAAAGTTCTTCATAATTTGTCCTACTGGTCTCTCCAGCTTACTCTTCAATCCATCCTGCATACGTGCATACCACATCCCTCAGCTAGAGCTGAGCTCCTAAGTTCTCACGTGCTGTTATGCCTTTGCACAAGTCCCTCTTCCTCCCCACCTCCCCTCTCCTCTCTGGAGAGGCAGCAGAGAATAGAGCTGAGAGTTTCTCCTAGTTTCTGGCTGTCACTGTTTCCAGAGGCTCTGTTGGTTTCATTCTCTTGGGTTCTGTGAAGCATCCTTTACTACTTAAGCTGAGTTGGTGTTCCTTCCTTTCAACCAAAGAGCTCTGCTACTGGGACCTCCCTCATGTGAGTCCTGGGAAGCTCAGTGAGATGATCCATGACCTGCAGCTATCATGGTGCATTACACATCCAGAGTGTTTAAATGTTGCCATTATTATGTGCTTGGGCTGTTGATCAGTGGTGGATCTATTCATGTGAATAAATAAAAAAAACTTAGCTTGTTTCTCCATGGAAGATAATTCCTGGCTATGTATTAGAAAAGAATTTGGTACAGAAATCATAATGAACCTGAGATGTTTTGACTCTAGGGTTCTACAGAGTCACATTTACTTGAGAGCGTGTATGATAAATACAAACGTAACACATTTTCTTTAGGATCCTATGGTCACCTGAGTAAATTGTGAAGGCTACATTTAGTGTATTCTGATGGGAGTGAGACTACTTGGGTTCAAATCTCAGGTCCCATCCTTATGAACTGAGTTATCTTGGGCAATTGATTAAATTTCTCTGCACCTCTGTTTTCTCATCTGTAGAATGGATATAGTAGCCACCTCCAGGACTATTGTGAAGCTAGAATGAATTCATACATATGAAGCCCTTAGTGTAGTGCCAGGCACATAGCACTCAGTAAGAGATAACTCATATTCAACCATCATCTAATTTTCCTTTACCATCCCAAGAAATATAGTTAACTATTTTTAGCTAGAAGTAATCTTAGAACCCATACATGCCAGTCATTGACAAACTTATTTACTTCTTCTTCCTTTTTAGACAATGGACTCTTTTTCCTGGTGAAACCTATGCGGAACTCTAGCAGCTGAGGTTGCTGCCGCCACGTGCCGGGAGTGCACGACCTTTCTGGTCTGGCCGTCCGTCATCCATCCTGGTGCCATCGAAGGTTTCTCCGTTGTATCCCTCAAGGAGTAGGAGTGGGAGGCAAACGTGTCCACAGTCAGAGGTGATAATTCCTAACTGCTAAACCAGACGTTTGTGGATGTTCCAGACAAGTGGTGTCACAAGCACAGATCTGGGCTCGAACCCCTTCATTTTATCTGCGAAGAGGCTGAGTCCCATGGAAGTTTCTAACAACACGGAAGCTTAAAAGTGACAGCATTGGAACTTGATCTTAGGTTGACCGACTTAAAGCCAGTGAATATTCAGCTATGCTGGTTACATTGCCTGCTTCTTTAGCAAGAAGAAGATAAGGGGAAGAGCACTTGGTTTGGACAGGAGACCTGGCTTTAGATCTTAGCTTTGCAACTTGCTGGTTTTATAACCTTGAGGACACTTGTTAACATATATGCCCACCCCAAAAGCCATGGCTTCCCCTTTCTACACACCCTTCCCCTTTAGGTTGGTGCCACATGACTCTGCCCTTTGTCCATAGCAAATGAGTGTGATTTTTTATTATTCTTTGGGAAAAGCTGGATCCTTATTCCTGAAAGGTCCATCCCTGTGTACAAGGAAAGTGTTGGTCTAATGAGAACCAGTTGATGGAATCAGGTTGCCCAGAGTAACATCTCTAACATTTCCTTCTGAATATTGATATAAATGTATTTTTTGTTTATTTTATTTTTTTTTCTTTTCTGAGTTGAAGACTACAGTGTATTTTTTTAGGGTAATAGTACTAGGGTGCCATGATCTTAAATGTAGATTTGCAGAGTCATGATTCAATTCTGTTCTTTATTGGCTCCAGTATGGTCTTTCACCTCTTTCAAAAGTCAGGCTGTGGGTTGTCGTTCTCATGCATGGGAATTCTTTTCTGACTTGGACTGCGCCGTTTTCCAGCCTCATCCCCCTCGCCATTGCCAAGTGCATACATATTGAAATACTTGTCGTTCCCCAGATACTCCAAGCTCTCCCTGCCTTGCCTTTGGACGTGATGTTCCCTTTCCCTGGAATGCCCTCTCCTGTTGGGCTATCTGCCATCTGTCCTTCAGGCCTGAGTTCCAGTGTGTCAGTTCTCTGGATGGCCTCCCCTGATCCTGCTGGCTGGGCTTGCTCCCCTCATCTGGTGCTGATAGATTACCATCTGCCAGTGTTCTCTTGTGGTTGCTGGTTCCCTTATTTGGCCCCGCCACTAGCTGTGAGCTCTTTGAGGACAGAAGTGTGCACTGTTCGTATTAGCATTTCCAGGGCTTAGAAGAACTGGTGGTATAACATAAACAATCCATAAATATTTGTTGAATGAACAAAGAATGAATAAATTCTTTCTGACAAGGTAGGAAAAATATTATAGAGACATTATTAGATAGTGGTGGTCAGTATAGATTTAGCCTCTGTTAATTAGAAATGAAACTGTGGACTTCAATAAGTGTCTTGCTGAGATTCAAATAGCTTTAAAACAGATTTCAATAAGGTACCTTTAACCTTCAATTTCTAATTCTTTGGGAATTTAAAATCTCCCCCTCTTTTTTGTTTCTGAAACAGTTTTGAACCAAAGGCAATCTCAAATTCAATCTGGTTGGGTTATTATATAAACCTACTAATTACTTGTTTTCATGCTTGTATTTGAACTTATAACAATCATATATTAAGATTTGGAAAAGACATTTCAGAACCTGATGATGCAAGGTTGCTACCACCCTCATTGAGAAGAATAAATTTAATAGACATTTGCTTTTTATTTTTACTTAGAAAATGTTCCCATGTTAAGCTTTATTAAATAGAGAAAGACATTAAAAGTGTAGGGTTTTTCAGTTCTTTGGCCTTTAAAAAATGGGTCTTAAGTGTTACCAATTAATGCTTGTTTCTTTGCCTACATTTTTGGACAGACCACATATCATCAGCAAATCAGGAGAGTTTGCAAAGTGGATTTATATGATGAGGTTTTATTGAGCAACCAGCCTCCCCCAAATAGAAGTCTTCATTTGGAAGAACTTGAAGTTCAGATAGCTATTCTTCCTGTGTTAATTTGTTCTTTGGTGAAGCATTAATAAAAGATCTTGTCACAGATTTATTTTTATTGTGGTGGTGGTGAAGGAGCAAAGAAATCTTATCTATATTCTTTTTCCATTATTTAGATGTATCATTAATTTTCCTATATCAACAGTGCCAACTGTGCTGGTCAGAGGTATAGTGAAATATACAGTAGTTTCTAGTGTTGTGTTTGCGGTGCATGTTGATAGACAATGTCACATGTCTGATCAAATCCCATTACAGTCTGTCTTTGTATCAGTCAGCTATAGCTGCATAACAACCTCAACATCCCAGTGGTATACACCAACAAACTCATTTCTTGCTCATGAGTTTACAAGTCAGCTGAGACAGCTTTGTCTCACATTGCAGGTTGACCAAGGTGGCTCTTCTCCATGCAGCGCTCATCTTCTCCTGGCACCAGAAAGTTGGCCAAGGCCTGTTCATCTCTTGTTGTTAGAAGAATAAGAGAACAAGCCTCAATATGCAACCACTTGTCCAGTCCCTACTAACATGTCTTTGGTCAAAGCAAGTCATATAGTTAAGCAGAAAGTCACAGGGTGGGTAGAGTCCCCACTACCTTTTTGGTGGAAGTAACTGCAAAGTCATGCGACAAAGGGTATGAATATAGGGGAAAGTAAAATATTTAATCAATTACAGTCTTGCACCTTTAACTACATACCTTTTAGATGGAGTATATAACTATATATTTGGCAGATACCAAAATCCACACTAGCTCATGCCAAGTTCCAGCAAAAACTGCAATGGAGTCTTTTTTTGTATAGTTTCTTAAAAATAAGTTACTTTAAAAGGGTATAGTGGGGTCACAAATTTTGCTCATACTGTCCTCAGATGTCAGAGAAAATACAGTGTCTTAATTTCTTTCTATAGCTATCCTAGTCTTTCTGACAAATGTCACCCAAAGAGGAGTGGGAAAAAAATATTGTCTTGTCTAAGAAATGTAAACAGCTTTTTTAGTAAGTCAGACTTTAACAATAGTTGGTTGGTTTCTTTTTTGTCTGCTCTATCCTCTCTCACCTGTCTAAGAGAGGCATGGGGTAACTCACACATCCTTGTTGGGTGCAAGTTTCCCTAGCAGCTCTGCTTGCCAGCCCTGCTGGCATTTGCATCTGTAATCTCAGTGGGTAATGATGTGTTCTCTCTCTTCCTAGCTAGGCAGAGCCTGGTAGCCCTCCCTGGGTGACCCGGCCTTCTCTTGGCTCTTGCTGGTGCTCTGAGAGCCCTGGGTTTCTGCATTAGTGTCCACTGTGCTCTGGTGAGGGAGGCCACCCCAGGCCTCTGCTGTTGGCTGTTGCTTCCCTCACTGTGGCAGACCCCATGCTCCTTTCAGTTTAGCTGCCTCTGAGTCTCCTCTCAGCACTGGGGGAACTTCTGAGTGCCACTTATGGCCTCAGGAGCCACAAGTGGGCTGGGAAAGCAAAATGCCAGGGTGCTGTTCTGCAGAGCCACTGTATTAGTTACAATTCTCCAAAGAAACAGGACCAATAGGAGAGAGCTCTCTTCCTACTCCTATCTCCTCCTCTCTCTCCCTCTGTATGCATCCGTCCAACCATCTATGCATCTATCTACCTACCTAAAAGGAGATTTGATAGGAGCAATTGGCTTGCATGATTATGAGGCTGAGGAGTCCCATGGCCTGCTGTCTGCAGGTTGGAGACTTGGGAACCGAATGGTGCAATTCAATCTGAAGTCCAAGGGCCCGACAGCCGGGGGAGCTGAAGATGGGACTCTCAGACAGAGGGCAGGAGAATATGAGATGAGATGATCTAGCTCAAGCATTGAGACAGAAAAAAGGTGGGGGGGGGGGACAAATTTCTCCTCATTCCCCTGCTTTTTGTTCTATTCAGGCCCTCAACAAATTGGATAAGCGGGAGGGCAAATTGATTCAAATGCTAATCTCATCCAGAAACACGTTCGTAGACACAGCCAGACATAATGTTTAACCTGGGCACCCTGTGGCCCCAGTCATACACGTTTGCTAATCCAGTTTTCCCCAGAGAGCCTTGTCTTGGCAACATTGTTGGGCATTTTCCAAGCCATTCATACAGGCGATACTTTGACTATCGGTTCTTCCTATGGTTTAGATTGAATTATATGAATACCAACATTTGGCATCATTTTGTTTCCACGTCAGATGGGTAATGTGCCAACATCGTAACAAGGTTTGAGGGAGGCACATCTCACACATGAGCGTGAAAACCCAATCATCACACTTCCAAACTACAAAAGGATCTCGGCATTTTTGAGAATAACAGCAATCCCATATGGTTCGATCCATATGTCAACTGGGAGAATTCCTAAAGAGAGGGAGGACGAGTCTTAGCCTGCTTCCGTCCCCTCCCCCATCACACTTCCCATTCAGAAGGGCCAGGAAGGCGTAGATTCTGGAGGAGGATTCTGAAGAGTTGCTGACACGGGGCTGGGCAGTGGCTGCAGAGGGTTTATGCACCGACCAGGGTGTCCCTGCACTGCAAGGTCTCTTCCAGCACTGGGTCCTGTGATCCCGAGAGTCTGTGCTCCTGGTCTTCAGCATTCAGGGAAAGGAGCTCCAGTGTCGCCTGGGAAGTCTGGCTCCCGCTCCAGGTGGAGTGACTCACACTGGTGCTTTCCCAGGTGGGAGGTGGCTGCAGACTGCATCATGAAATGCGTCAGAGTGTGAGTGTGTGTGTGCACTTGCAGGTGCATGTGCAGGTGTGCATGCAGGCGTGTCCGTGTGGGAGGGGGTGGACAGAGGTCGGGGTCTGGCCTGAGGGGAAAGGCTGGAAAAGCAAAAGCCAAACACCTCCGTCCTCCACGGCCAGTCGGTTCGCTCAGGCCTTTGAGGACACGCAGTCCCCAGTGCAGACCCAATTTCAAAGATAGCTCAGGGCAGTCAGGGAGGGAAGGTAGGTCAGGGCACATCTGTATTCCCAAAAGGAGCTGAAATTGTTCTTTTCCCTGCTCAGCGGTGACGCAGAGAGAGAAGCAGAGCAGACAGAGCTGGGCTTTTTTTTTTTTTTTTTTTTTTTTTAGTACCTTCTCAAATAGTTTTCAGATTTGGGAATTACAGTTTCTAAAAGAAATAGTGCAGTAGCTAGTTGCCCTCTGAGAGCACCACAGAGGTGTTTATACATAGTCGAGAGAGGTGTTTCATCCTCAGCTCCCCGTGTGACAGCAGGCAGGAAAATTCAGTTTGGACCAGTTGAGGAAACGCCAGTTAGACTTCGAGAAATTATGAATGATAGGCTATTTTAAAAGAAGTGGCATTATATTGCATTGTATTTTTCGGGTGTATGTGTAGGGATTCTAGCTGTTTATGGGGTCACTGTGAGGAAAGGGCTTGTTGTCCCTTCCCGCCACCCATCCTCACCACCGGGCCATGGAAACCACCCACTCTCACCCAGGGGGCTGGATGTGCCCACCCCCACCCTTCACACCCCCACCCTTCTCCCCAGCCCTGCTGCCCAGGAGGCCAGCCTCTGCGGACTGCACCACCTGGGCTCCCTTAACTCTGGCTTCTAGTGGAAGATAGCAGGGTGGGGGAAGGGAAAGGAGGGGGGAGTCACCCTCACAGTAGAACCAGTGGCATGGGTGCCTCCCCGCTCCCTGAAGGGCCGCCTCCTCTTCTGAGGTCCCCCTTCCCCCAACTGCTGGCCACCCCCAGATATAGTTCCCACCAGCTTGAAGAACCCACCCTGCTTACTCTTATGCCTTAGTAGTGGCTTCCTGCTGTCCCCACCCCAGGGAACTTCATCTCCTGTCTGCCCACAGCCTTGTGAACACTCTCTTCATTTAGGTCTCTTTGGAGCTGCCATCTCCAGGTCCTGCTGGAACCCTGACCCAGGTCCCCACGACCTCCTAATCCACGAGTCACCTGACATAGTTCAGCGCTTATCTTCAGCATCTGACTGTGGTGTGTATAAATCCCTTTTCCCTGGATTTCCACATTTCCCTCTTCCCTGGGCGGCACTTGGCCCCTTGCAGATTCTCCTGGGTCCTCTTCCTGATGTCGCCTGGTCTGCCCACACCTGTGCATCTCAGCCCCTTTTCTTCTCACTCTTTGTTCTCCCCCATGACCTTCACCACGCCCCTGGCTTTGACTTAGAGAAGGGAGCTAACCCTCAGAGTGTTCCTATGAGTGACCTCGGGGGCTTTAGCCCATGATTCGTCTGAATATTAAATATTTATTCACGCATCAGGACTGTTCTCGGACGAGGGTTTGACTCTTTGCAACAAGGCACGTGGTATCATCTCCGTTTTATACACGAGGGTCCTGCGCTTCAGAGAAGTTAAATGCTGTGCCTGAGGCAGAACTGGGGTTGGAGTTCGCTTTCCTGCCTCCAGAGTCTCAACTCCTCCCTCTGCATAGCGATGACACCCGAGCACTTCTTCCACATCGATGAACTTGAGATGAACTTAGCAGAACCTTTATATAGTCTAAAAACAGCCTCGTCTGACTTTGGGGGTTTGAACGATAGTAGAACAACGTTTTTTGCTAACTCATTCATCAGACACATTAGCCTGGCTGTGACTTTGAGCCTCCGTGTGCTCTGTCATTCACTGTGTTTCTAAAAATTGCCCCTGGCTCCCCAAGTGCTCAATTTTAGACTCATGGTCTCCCGACAATACGAGATTAATTTAAATCCAGAGCAGCAGGATTTATTCGAGAGATTTCTTTCAGTATCAGAAATTAGAAATAGGAATAATTGTATTTTTTCCTACCCTACAAAAAGAAGATGCAGGCAAACATTTTTGGGGGTGTAGGGCCAGGGCCACCCTAACCTGCAGCCTCTGAAGCTCAGTCATTACTATTATTCAATTATTGTGATCTCGTTAAGAGGAACAAAGAAGACATGCTCAGAGAATGGAGCCACCATTTGGATCAAGTTTGGGCTTTGGAATCCAATAGACTGGTTTTGAAAATCTAGCTGAGTAACCTTGGGGCAAGTTACTTAACTTCTCTGAGCCTCGGTTGTTTCCTCAGCTGTCATTCCTCCACATGGGAATGACAGAGATGAGTAAATGAGGTGTGTATACTTAGCAATGCTTGGTGCTTCAGGTCCTAAAACCTTGGCCAGCCACTTTTGGTAGAGACCACAAAAGTCACTTTGGAGAAGACTTGGATTCCTCCCTGGAGGGAACCACTTCATCAACCTCCCATACAGTACCCTTCGGAAAACAGAGTACTGGGATGAACCTCCAACAATTTGAGGAGGAGTTCTAGACCTTTAAGAGGGAAGGGAATAAGATTCTCAGCTCTTGTCCCTAATATTTGAAATTCAGAACATTCTTCAGGAAGCTTTCGGAGGACCTAAGCAGGGTTGCAGTGCAGAAGACCCCAAAGGAGTGGGGTCTGGGGCTGTGGAGGGAGCTGTCCTTGGCCTTGAGTGGATAGAGGGAGCAGAGTCTGGGGGTCCCTTGTTCCCTGAGGAGGCAGTGCTCCTTTTTGTTCCCACTCAGCCCTCCTGCGGGCAGACTTGGGCCTCAGAGGAAGTGGCTAAGAGGAATGGCCTAAAAAGGGACCCTGGATACTGTGGGGGGAAATTTTGACTGAGTTTTGGGGTGAGGAGACTGAAGCCAGTGAGACAGCCGGGAAATCCCCTCCCATAGGTGAGCACACAGATGCCTGCACCTGGTGACTGGGCCAAAGCCAGCAGCACTGGCTGGTGGGCAGGGGCGGGACTTCCTGCTGGTCCGGGTAGACAGGGGCAGGACTTCCTGTTGGTCAGGGTGGGCAGGGGCGGGATTTCCTATTGGTCAGGGTAGACAGGGGCGGGACTTCCTGTTGGTCAGGGTGGGCAGGGGTGGGATTTCCTGCTGGTCAGGGTAATGGAGCTGACTGCATTATAATTTGAGAAACTACGGGCAATGTCAGTTACTGTTTATATATGTAAAGCATTAAGCATAGTGCTTGGCACATAACAGGTTATCAAGAAATGGCAGGGAGCTATGGCTATTGTCATATTACCAGGAGGAATCTTGATGGGGACAAGAATTGACCATGTCCGCCGAAGGTAGGGGGGGGAGCCGCAGGAGGGACGCTTTGCTGCACTCCTCACCTTTGCAGGTGCTGAGCCTGCAGTGCTGCCACCATGGGCAGGGCAGGAAAGTCTGCAGGAAGAAGCCCAGAGTTTTTCCTGTACTTTTGCCTCTAGTGGCTGTCACCTTGCTTCACTGCTCAGAAGCTCGATTGGGAGAGGCGAGGCATTGCCCAGCTCCTCAAACCATAATATTTAGAATCTTAGAATCTTGGAGGGATCCTAGAAGTCATCTACCTGTGGTTACCAAACCTTTTAAAGCAGTAAAGTCCCCTCTTTTTTTCCTCTAATAAAATTTATATGACATCCTGATATGTAAAACAAAGTGGTATTTTTCAAATAAGATATTTTTAAGAGGAATTGCATTTTATTGACTTACATTAGCATCAGTCAGTGAGGACAGTAAAGATATTTTGAAAAATTCAAAAACTCATAATCGATGCTGTGAAGGCTGGTTTCAATTTTCCATCAGATCTAGCATCCATGAAATTCAAAACAAACTGCAAGTGGGAGCCCGGAAGTACCCTGGAGATACTTGGCATACCTAGAATCTGGCTTATGGTGTTAGTCATGGTCTCAGCAGGGAACAGTTTGCAATCTCAAATTAAGGGACCTCAAGGAGGGCCTAAACTTAGTAAACCATTTAAAAAAGCATAGGTAGGAATAGGGAACCACGCAGGATGGTGTGATACCCCAGGACTAGTAACAGTGGAGCTATTACTGCCCACTTCTCCCCCTCCCCCAACCCGGGGCGCGGGGCATGGAGAGTTGCCAGAAGCCAGAAGGGGAGGACTGTAGACAGGGCTGCCTTGAGAGAGCAGGGAGCTTCAGGAGAGGGACAGTGCTACTCCCAGGAGACCCTGCAGGAAAACAGTAGAGGGCAGATGAATACCCCAGCCTCACTCTCCTCCCTCCTTCTGACCTCTTCCTGGGACTCCCTGGTGGCAGACCCCAGCCAGAAGCCAGAGGGCAAAAGAGTCCTTTGATGTAGTTCGGCCTGGCAGGACAGAAAGTACATTGGAGAAGGGTGAAGTGTGAGGCTGGAGGAGCCAACCGATGCCCCAGAGCACAACTCTGCACTACTTTTTGAGAGCCAGAATGAAGTCTCAGAGGGTTCAGATGACTTGCCTGGGGTCACAAAGGCAGGGGCAGCGACAGGAAGCCAAGTGCTCCAATTCCAGCTCAGCCCTCTGTCCACTGTGCTTTTCCATAACTGTGGTCTGAAGACTACTCTAGACATGGAAATGCTGATGCCATTCACTGGATTTTTGAATCTAGTGTTAAGGGGACAGGCTTAGCCTCGTCTAGTAATTTCCTTTATTAGGGTCAACTATGGCCCACTGTTGCTGTGTAGCCCAGTGATTTTGCAAGTCTAAAGAGAAAGCACAGTTATTTAGGGAAATTGCACAGCAAGGGGCTCTTTGACCTTCTGCCCCACACTCCCAGGTCTAACACTTTCTCAGAAATGGCAGGAAGAATGCCAGCCAAACAATGCAAGGGAGTACACAGAACATGGGCACTAATTCTAGCCCAGTAATATCCAAGAGGATTCGTGTCTTTGAAAGCCAAACAGCTGCAGAGACCTTGTAGATCCCAGGTGACATTTATGCTATGGTCAGTATGCTCCCCCACGATTCCACCCTTTGCCTGCTTCTTATAGAATGTCTGGCTTCAAAAGATCCCTTCTAAAAGCACATGCCCATCCAGGTGGTGGATGACAGTGATTGCCTAGTATTCTTGCTATGATTTGAGGGAATTAGAGGCAAGGATCCCTGGATCCATGAACTCAAAGCCATTTGACACGGGTCATTGACGGTTGGTGTGAGAGTTTTTCGATTGCTCTGACTTAGTTGGAAACAGCAGACAAGTAAGCTCTATGGTGAGGTGAAGCTATTTACTTATTGACGGGTTAGGGCATAAGAGTCGACTCACAAAGAAACCACATGAACCAGAATCTTTGTAAACCCTGACTGATCATCTCAGCTATTCCTTGGCTACAGGTAACCACCGTGTGGCTACACCCAGCCAACCCCCCTACCTTTCCCAGGATGCATTCTCCTCCAACTGGCCAGCTGCACGCCTCTTCTCCACGGCTGCCACCCTCCCGGTACTGCTGGTTGCCTCCTTGAGCTAATCGATGTCCTGCCTGTCTTTTAAAAAGCTATTTACTTAGTCACATTTGACTGGGTTACATAGACATGAACTCTGTGCATTTTCTTTCGTGAACTGTCAGGACACGTGGGTAATCTTGGTATCCCGGGTAACTAAGGAGTCCTTCTGACCTTCTCTCCCTCTCTTCTCTTCTAGAACCATACCTCAGGTTCCTTTTTGTAGTTTTTCAGATTAAACATTAACCTGTGGTTTGGTCTAGGCTGGCTCTTGTCTGTGCATTTCTGTAGTCAGCAAGGTCAATACCATTCGTTTCCCCCGTGCATGGTTCTAATAGAACACTATGCAACTTCCCTAATTGATCATAATGGAGTACCGCAGTAAACAAGCTGAATGGAATTGACCACCAAACTGTTCTCTGTAGAAATCAATTTGGCACTATATAAGTAGGTTTTGAACAACCCTACATATAGGCAACACCTGTAAGTTGTTCCCACAGGATGAACCTCAAAGGACAGCATCATTCCAATGCTTCAGTCTACCCAAAATCTAGCCTATAATAAATTCACACGGTGCAATGTTAAAACAAAAGGCCAAGCAATGTCTTATAGTCACAGCAGGAATATCAGTTAGGAGAGTTAAGGTTTGTGTATATCACTATAGCTGAAGTAGGCTATTTGGCATTGTTTGAAAATGCCAGGGAAGGAAAAAAGTGACTAAGTCTGGGTCCCTGCTGTAAAATACACTACATTCTCTCATTTGATTTAAAAGTAATGAAAAAAATCCTCCCTAATAATACAATTATCATGGGGTTCTGCTCATTGATTGATTGATCACTCTTCATTGCTATCAACCAAAAGCTTATGTAATTCTGATGAATGAATATAAAGGAGCCACTCTATACTATAATTACAGCTATATTTTAAATATCTATTCATTTTTTTCTGCTAAGACCCTTAAGTAAATGTTTTATTTTCACTTAAAAGTATACACTTTCTGTCTGAGCTTTTCTAAAATAGCAAATGTTAAATAGTGCGTTGTTAATGGAAGGTTTGACCTATCTATTCAGCCATATTTTAATTTTGTTAATATTGTTAGGATTTAGGAATAGATTTTTAATTGTTTGATATGTATTAATAGTACAGTAATATTTTTCTTAAAAAGGAAGATTTCCTTTATAATGAGTGGCTTCTCTAAACTAGCTCACTTTAAAAAAAAACTTTTTATTTTAGAATAGTTTTAGATTTACAGAAAAATTGTGAAGATAATGTAGAGTTCCCATGTATTCTAGCCCCAGTTTCCCTATTATTAATATTTACATAAGGACGGTACATTTGTTACAATTAACAAAGCAATATTGAAACATTGTTATTAATTAAAATCCATACTTTATTCATTTTTTTTGTAGTTCTTAGTTGGGGATGTTATTTTTTTATTTCAGTATATTATGGGGGTACAAATGTTTAGGTTCATATATTGCCTTTGCCCCACTCAAGTCAGAGCTTCAAGAGTGTCCATCCCCCAAATGGTGCACACCGCACCCATTAGGTGTGTATATGCCCATCCCCTCCTCCCCCTCCCACCTGCCCAACACCCCATGAATGTTACTACTATATGTGCACATGTGTTGATCTATTAATACCAATTTGATGGTGAGCACATGTGGTGCTTGTTTTTCCATTCATATTTTCTTAGTTTTTACCTGATTTTTTTTTCTGTTCTAGGATCCTATCTAGGATACCTCATTACATTTAGTCATCCTATCTCCTTAGGATCCTCTTGGCTGTGACAGTTTCTCAGACTTTCCTTGTTTTTGGTGATCTTGACAATTTTGAGGCATACTGGTCAGGTATTTTGTAGAATTGGGATTCTATGCTTTTCTCATGACCAGACTGGAGTTATGGGTTTGTGGGAGGAAGACCATAAAGTGCCATTTTCACGTCCTATCAAGAGTATATACTATCAACATGATTTATGGATGTTGGTGTTGATCTTGAGAACCTGAATGAGGTAGTGTTGGTCAGGTTTCTCTACTGTAAAGTTACTCATTCCCTCCTTTTCCACACTGTACTCTCTGGAAAAAAGTCACTTTGCACAGTCCACACTTAAAGAGTAAAAGATTCCTCCATCTCCTTGAGGGCAGAGTATCCACATAAATTATTTCGAATTCTTCTGCACAGGAAATTTGTTTCTTCACCCCATTTATTTATTCAATTGCTTATTTATACTGGTGTGGACTCATGGATATTTGTGTTTTGTGTTATAATCTAATACTACTTCATATTGTTGCTCAAATTGTTCCACCTTTAGGCATTGGGAGCTCTTTCGGTTGGTTCCTGTGTCCCTTTGGCATACTCTCATCCTTGTGGAGTTCTAAATTTTTTATTTATATTTTGAGCACTTCCTTAAATTCTGGCATTATAAGATGATCCAGTCATACCTTGTGTATTTCCTGCTCCAGTCCTAGCATCAACCATCTCTCCGAAGACCCTTGCTTCCTTTTATTGGAGAATGGTGTTAGAGACCAAGATCTGGGCATTAGGTGTGCTTGTTGCTGCTGGTGTATCATTGCTTCTAGGCCCTCTTAGCTGATAGAACGAGGAGATACATGTGTGTATATACTAACTAATATGTTTATATAAATATTTCCATATGTAATCATCTGTATCCATATTAAGCTAAACATGAGTTCATACTGATGTCTCCAACTTTAATCCATTACCATAGGGATCATCGTAGTCTCCTCTCCTTGCTTATCTGTAAACTCCTACTCCAGCAGTGAGAAACCTGGCTTCTACCACCTGCCATCCATTTTCTTCATTTTTCAATTCCAGAATGCATGTATAGTGGTATTGGAATTGTTAACCTGTAGCCCATGTGCATCAATTTTATCAACTAGAGTACAGTCTTAGGTACAGTTCCTTTTGCCTTTAGTCTCACAGACTGATCATTTCCAAAGTTACGTAGGTCAGCACCCTTTCTCTCCACCCCTTCAGTTATGTTGTTTCATACATTTGTAATATAGTTATATTGCTTTGTTACATTGTGCATACCATCCTGGGATCCCTCTAAATGATTTTTTTTAATTGCTTACATTAAGGATCACTCCTTGTGCTGTAAAGTTCTAAGGATTTTGGCAAATATCTAGTGTTATGTATCCACCATTACAATATTATATAGAATTGTTTTACTGCCCTAAAAAATTCCCATGTGCTTCACCTATTCAGCCTTCCTCTGTCCTCAATCTCCTGGCTATTATGAATTTGTTCACTGTCCTCTATAGTTCCAGGATTTTATATAAATGTAATCATATAGTATCTAGCCTTTTCAGAATGGCATCTTTCACTTAGCAATATGTATTTAAGATTTATCTATTTATTTGCATGGCTTGATAGCACATTCCTCGTTAATTGCTGAGTAGTGTTCCACTGTATGGATACAACACAGTTTATCTATTTGTCTATCGAAGGACCTAGATGGTTGCTACCAGTTTGGGGAAATTATGAATAAAGCTTCTGTAAACATTCACATACAAGTTTTTGTGTGGACATAAACTTTCACATCAATTGGCTAAATACTTAGGAGTGCACTAATGGATCAAATGGTAAGACTATGCTTAACTCTGTAAGAAACTGCCAAGCTGCCTTCCAAAGTGACTGTACCATTTTGTGTTCTCACCAGCAATGAATGGGAGTGTCTGTTGCTCTACATCTTCACCAGAAATTGGGGTTGTCATTGTTGTAGATTTTAGCCATTCTAATTGATGTGTAACACCTAGCTTTTTTTTTTTTTGATGTATATAATAGAAGCTCTCTTAATTGACTGCCACTTAATAGTCTTGTCTTCCACTTGAGGGACTTATGGATCAAACAATGTTCTCCACTCTTCCTTTAAAACACAGATGGCTGTTCACAGTGTGCTGTTCCCTCAGGAGACATTGTAATTACTCTGTGGTTCACCTGTGCAGTTAAGACCCCACCTGTAGAGATTATATGCTTACCAGGAATCAGGTATGTTTGTTTTTCTACATGTGTATGTCAGATATGTTTGTTATTGTAATTATGTAATTTATTAAAATAGTAAACCTATAAAATATGAGGCTTATTTTACTCTAAAAATAAGAGTTTAAAATCTGGAACAATGTAATTATCCTCATTTAATCTGACTTTTCCACTTAATTCAGATGATTGTATGCCTTATTTGTAAAAAGCCATGGGTATGTATTTCAGGTATATCAACAAGCGTAATATGCACTTCATTCTATTTTTTAACTTCCCAAGAGTATTTCTGTTGTAACTCGTGTTTTGTTTCTTTTCAAAATCCTTGTGGAAGATTTACTGTGGTATAAATTACGACTATATGCTAATCCTTATTGATCTTTTACACCATTCAAGAGTCGAGGCTAAAACCTTCTTTCTTTTAAGAACCAGTTTACATATTATTCTATTTGAGAATTTTAAAATGAAAACTAAATTGAATGCTTTGGGAAAGGCTTAACAAAGGCAAGAGACTAAAAAAAAGTTCTTGAATTCGGTGTGTGTGAGGCAACTCTAAATGATTGTGGAGAAATCGAAACGTCTGCACTCAGAAAAATTCTCTACTTACACTTCTTGTGGTTCTTAAAGAAAACATAGGTTATGATCTGAGGTTTGTTTTGAAAGCAAGTGAGATAACTGGGAAACCAAATCACAGGTCCTGAGCTTAAAGGACAGGAGTTTGACCTGTACCCCATGATGTGCAGTGCCAGGGCCAGGAGTTTTACCATAAATGATGAATGAAAGCCAGGTGTAGTGGCTCACACCTGCAGTCCCAGCACTTTGGGAGGCTGAGGTCAGGGGAGGGACGCTGTCTCTACACAAAAAATAAAAGAAAATTAGTTGGGCACGGTGGTACACGCCTGTAGTCCCAGCTACTCAGGAGGCCGAGGCAGGAGCATCGTTTGAACCCAGGATTTGGGGCTGCAATGAGCTATAATCAGGCCACTGCACTCCCGCTTGGGTGACACAGTGAGACCTCCTTCTAAAAAAACAAAAATGGCTTGGAGAAAATTGAGTGGGATTATTCACATGGAGAAACTTATCTACTGATTGACTTTTTGCTCAAAAATCATATTTTAAGTTAAAATTTAAGGTATGTATATATTCTTTTAAAATAATTCTTTTCCACCTTAAAAAAACCAATTAACCAAGCAACTTCCAGTCCCCATTGTGCTGGAAAACAGGACTTTTAAAGCAAATTAATTTTTTAATCTGTAAGTGAGGTTATGGTGTAGGCACAGAAGTGTAAAGCAAAATTTAAAATGTCAGCAATGAAAGACCAGAGCTATAGATGAAATCTGTTTCATTCATAACTCTGGTGTCACCAGAGACCTATAGGCACTATTTTTTCATTTTTTGGATCTATGACTCTGTAATAGAAATGAATGTTGTCTCTTCAAACGGAAGCCTCTCTTGCTGGAGGAGTGAGTTTGAGTGACCCGTGGGCACGAACAAAGAGCCTGGCAAAGAGGGTTTAACTCCTTTGGGCTTCCCTAATCTGACTTTTGGTCTTCCTGATACCAGGCTCACGTGAGAAAGGCAGTCAGCTGTTACCAGTAGTCATTCTACTATACATCTACTAGAATTAACAGTAATCATCAAACTTGAGCAGTGACGTAGTTTTTAGTTGTCTTTTTTACTATTCTGTATTTTTAAAAATTTCTAATGGGGGAATTTTGATTTTAGTAGTCAGAAAATAAGTTATAATAAAAAAACTTTTACAGATTTTGAGATGCTTTACTGTTTACAAAGTGCTTTTCTAACAGCCATCTCCAGGGACTGTCACAGCCACCTCTCAGCCCTCAGGAATTTGTCTACTTTCAGGTGGACTTTGGCCCTTACTTTATTGTCTTCTGTCCTGCAAAAGTCCTGCTGCACAGTTCTCACCTCCTCAAATCCAGGTCTGTCCCCCTCTTCTGAGGATATATACTGCCACTGAATCTCAGTTACGGGTCAGGGACACTTTCGAGGTTATGAGTCATCTCTCAGGGAGAAAATGATCTTTTGCACATTGCTTGATACTTTGCATGCAGCTGCCCGGGGTTCGAGGACACCTTGGAGCCCTTCCGTTCAGGGCTGCTGTGCCTGGAACGTCTCTACCCCTGGCATCTCAGCACTAACTGGTCACTCTCAAACCCCAGCTCCTCCCTCCTTTGCTACCACAACGTGTTTTCTCTGATCTCATCAAAACTTCCAGCCCTTTGATCTCAGCATTTTCCACGAATCTATCAGAACTTGCCTATGTTAATTTCTTTCCCTGAGTAGTTTAGGCCCCACAGTCCAACACTCCAACTCTTCTGTTCCTTTTTCTTTTTATTTGACCATCAAGAAAACGCTAATCCTGGATCTAAACTACCATTCTCCTCTCTTATCCCTGCAATTCCTAGTCCTGCTGGGACTACAAATTTATCCTCTCCAACCTCATCTACACCTTAAAAATTACCCAGTCACCCTCCTATGAGCTCCTAGTCGGGGTTTTATCTTCTTTCTTATAGCAACGATTTCTGAATGTCTTCACTCTCCCCACACCTTCCTGACTCTCTGTCTTGACCTTGCCCTCCACAGACACCAAACGCTCTTCAAGACCTTTCCGTCATACCTCCTGAAGCCTCCGCTTCTCTCCATTTCCAAGGCATTCAGGATGATGTAGAAACAGCTCAGAGAGTGATTTTCAAAGTGTGGTTCCCTGTACCTGCAGCTGCACCTGGGAACGTGTGAGCAACACTGTTTCTCACGCCCCACCCCAGATCTACTGAAGCAGATACTCTGGGAGTGGGCCCAGCCCACTGAGGTTAACGAGCCCTCCAGGTGATTCTGGTGCATGCTAAATTAGTGTGAGAACCTTTGCCTTAAAAGAAAGATGTAGCTTCTACATATTTCTTTAGACATATATCTTGCCAACACTGCCAACTCCTTCACTCTATTGTACTCTTTAACCATGCAGAACTGAGCACTAATCATTCCCTAATCTGATCAAGTTTCCTCTTGGCTGGAGGATTTGCAAAAGCTGTGAGCTCAGCTTGGAAGTGCCTGCTACTATTTACTATTCCCTGTTACTCCTAGTCACCCAACATTACAAACTTTAAGGATTTCCTGCATCCGGGAGTTAAAATCTAGAGGTGAAAACAGACTGGGACGTGTGCTCTGACATTATCAACAGAGGCCTCCAGGGCTCCCAGATTAGGGACCCCATGCAGGTGAGGGGTGTGGCTGTAGCTGTGCAGACTTCCCCATCTTGAGTAAGAGGTGACGTGAAGAAGGAAGAGTCTCTGTAGAAGTGTAGTCTACAATGTGCTGTGTCTTTTTGTTATTGTTTTGCAATAAAAGAAAGCTAAATTAAAACCCAGTCTGTGTTCTAACTGTCATCCTTCGCAATTCTTGAACATTGAATTGGCTCTTGTTTATGTGGATTGGGTTATCATCTTGGTTGGAAGTTATGGAATTTCAGGTTGGGTTAAGGGAAAGGAAGAGCAGGGTAATCTCTTTCTGGGTTACCTGCTGCCCCTGTGGTCCCAATTTATGATTTCACATGACAGCTCTCACAAATGCACTGGGCATTTCTGGGATAGATAGCACCTTGGGCAGTTCTTGGAGGAAGAGGTCTGAATGAGGAAATTAATTTGAGATAAATTGCTTACCTCTTTTGGGTAATTTGCCTCTTTTGTGAAGTCAAGCAATCAGCTAGAGCTAAGAAAATTACTTCCAAGTGAATATTCTACTTTGAAATGATGACTCCACTGCTGTAGCAATGCATTTTGCTCACCTGGCTGCAGTGTAGAACCAACCAGGCCCATCAATTTTCACTGGTCATTCACCTGACATTTTTAATTTGGTTAACTTCCTGTGGGGTTTCTACCCAACTCAGGCAAGGCCAAATTTTTGTTGTCTCTTGGACGTTTTTTGGTTCCCTGTAAATATATGAGACCTGATGGAATTCTTTAGTATTTTCCATGCTATTTTCAAGTCTGGTGGGAAGGTTACCTGAGACCTGGATCCAAAGTGAACAAGCATTCTTCATAGCTACTGTGACCTGTTAAGTTGAGCCAAACTCAAAAATTTTTCAGTTCCAATTCAGGCTCTACTACAATCACATGATCTTTCAACTTTGATATTATTCTGTAATTGTTTTGCTTTATATATATTAAGGCAATGCTACTAAGGTCATACAGGCTCAGGACTGTTATAACTTCAGAGTTACTGATAGGTATTAACTATTAATAGTTTATCCTTAATCATTCAGTTGATTATAAAGTATATATTTTACTTTATATTCATTACATGTTATATTAATGTAGTTGTATTGGTTTTTCTATTGTTATTGCAACAAATTACCACAAATCTAATGGCTTCAAAGAACATAAGTTATTATCGTTCTGTATATTAGAAGTCTGACATGGATCTCATGGGGCTGAAACTGAGGTGTTGACAGGCCATGCTCCTTTTTGGAGATTCTTGGGGGTGAATCTATTTCCTTGCCCTTTCTGGCTTCTAAAGGCCACCTACATTCCTTGACTCACCACCCCTTCCTCATCTTCAAAACCAGCCACATTGCCTCCCTCTCTGCCTTTCTTCCTGAGTCACACCTTCCTGACAAGAGTCTTCCACTGCTGCCCTTTGCCACGTCCCAGGACCCTGTGATTACCCTGACCCACTTGGATAACCCAGGACCCGCCCCCCCCATTTTAGGGTTAGGAGATTAGCAGCCTTAATTCTCTTTGCATCCTTCGTTCCCTTTTGCCACATAAGCAAACCTGTCCACAGGTCCTGGAGACTAGGATGTGGGTGTCTTTGTAGACGGCATTATTCTGCCTACCATCTTAGTTGTAACAGTTTCTTTTTGTTAGTATTTGAGTAGCAATCTCTTTACTTTTAATCATTGTGAGTCCTTGTGTTGTGGGTGTGTCTCTTGAAAACAGCATATAACTAAATTCCCTCTCTCCTCTGCCCTCCTCCCTTCCTTCTCTCCCTCCCTCCCTCCTTCCCACCTTCCTTCCTTCCATCCATCAGTGGTAAACTTTTTAAAGCTGGGTTTAGTCAGTGTGCATGTATTCT
>CM052445.1:53277881-53296517 GCA_028533085.1 Varecia variegata | reverse complement strand
AAAAAAATAGAAATTATATAATGTATCTTCTGAGACCACAGTGGTATAAAATTAGAGATCAATTCCAACAGAAACATTCACCACTTCACAAAGTCATGGAAATTAATCAATCTATTGCTGAATGACTATTGGTTCAGGGAGGAGATCCAGATGGAAATCAAAAGATTCTTCAAATTAAATGATAACAGGGACACAAGTTATCAAAATCTGTGCGATAGAGCGAAACCATTCCTGAGAGGAAAACTACTAGAATTAAATGCTCACATCCAAAAGACAAAAAGCTCACACAAAAATCAACAAAGTAATAAATCATCTCAAGAAACTAGAAATAGAAAAGCAATTTAATTCTAAACCTAGCAGAAGAAAAGAAACAACTAAGATCAGTGCAGAACTAAATGAAATTGAGAATAAAGGAACTATACAGAAGATCAATAAAACCAAAAGTTGGTTTTTTGAAAAGATAAACAAAATTGACATCCCTATTGCTAGACTGACAAGAACTAGAAAGGAAAGGACTCTAATAAACTCAATTAGAAATGAAAAAGGAGAGGTCACTACAGACATCATAGAAATGCAAAACATTATCTTTGAATACAATAAAAATCTATATGGCCCCAAACTACAAAATGTGGAGGAAATGGACAAATTCTTGGAAACACACAACCTTCCTGAGCTCAATCAGGAGGAAATGGAATTCCTGAACAGACCAATATCAAGCACAGAAATTGGAGCAGCAACTAAAAAATCTTCCAACAAAAAAAATCCTGGACCAGATCGGTTTATACCTGAGTTTTACCAAACCTACAAAGAACTTATACCTATACTGCAAAAATTGTTCCACAACATTGAGAACGATGCTATCCTCCCAAACTCATTCTAGGAAGCCAATATCACCTTGATACCAAAGCCAGGAAATGACACAACAAAACAAGAAAGCTACAGACCAATATCTTTCATGAATATAGATGGAAAACTCCTCAACAAAATCTCAGCAAACCGAATCCAACAGCACGTGAAAAAAATAATTCATCATGACCAGGTGGACTTTATCCCAGAGATGCAAGGTTCATTCAACATATGCAAATCTATAAATGCAATTCACCACATAAATAAAAGCAAGAAAAAAGATCATATGATTTTCTCACTAGATGCAGAAAAAGCATTTGACAAAATCCAACACAGTTTTATGATAAAAACCCTTAACAAAATAGACATAGATGGGACATACCTTAAAATTGCTAAGGCCATATACAATAAACCCATAGGCAATATCATACTGAATGGGGAAAAATTGAAAGCATTCCCACTTGGAACTGGAACCAGACAAGTTTGCCCACTATGTCTACATCTATTCAACATAGTGAAGTCGTTGCCAGAATAATCGGACAAGAGAGGAGAATTAAGGGTGTCCAAATGGGAGCAGAAGAAGTCAAACTCTCACTCTGCTGATGATATGATATTATATCTAGAAAATCCCAAGGATTCAACCAAAAGACTCCTGGAATTGATAAATGAATTCATTACAGTCTCAGGATACAAAATTAATGCACACAAATCAGTGGCATTGATATACGCCAATAACAGTCAAGCTGAAAATCAAATCAAAGATGCAACACCTTTCACAATAGCATCAAAGAAAATTAAATATTTAGGAATATATTTAATGAAGGAGGTGAGAGACATATATAGGGAGAACTACAAAACACTGAGAAAAGAAATTATAGAAGATGTAAACAGATGGAAAACCCTACCAAGCTCACGGATTGGCAGAATCGATGTTAAAATGTCCATACTACCTAAGGTGATCTATAGAATTAAATCAATCCCGATCAAAATACCATCATCATCTTTACAGATCTAGAAAAAATAATCCTATGCTTTGTATAGAACCAGAGAAGACCTCATATAGCCAAAACAATCTTAAGCAAAAACAACAAATTGGGAAGAATCAGTCTACCAGACTTCAAGCTTTATTACAAGGCTATAGTAACCAAAATAGCATGGTACTGACACAAGAACAGAGAAATAGACCTTTGAAACAGGACTAGAACCCAGATATAAAAACATTCTCATATTGTCATGTAATCTTTGACAAAGGAGACAAAAATTTACATTGGAGAAAAGAATCTCTCTTTAATCATTCTGTGAAATCTAGATAACCACATGTAGAAGACTGAAACTGAATCCCCACCTCTCACTTCTCACAAAAATCAAAATCATGAAGAATAACAGACTTAAACCTAAGACATGGAACCTTAAGAAAATGTTGGGGAAACGCTTATGGACATTGGCCTAGGCAAAGAACTTATGAAGAAGACCCCCAAAGCAATCACAGCAGCAACAAAAATAAATAAATGTGACCTGATCAAATTAAACAGCTTCTGCACAGCCAAGGAAACTATCATTAGAGCAAATAGACAACCTACAGAATGGGAGAAAATATTTGCTTTCTACACATCTGATAAAGAGCTGAGAACAAGAATCTATATTGAACTTAAGAAAGTCAGCAAGAAAAAATCAAACAACCCCATCAATAAATGATCAAAGGACATGAAAAGAAACTTTTTAAAGAAGACAGAATAATGGCCAGCAAAAATATAAAAAAATGCTCAACATCTCCAATCATTAGGGAAATGCAAATCAGGACCATAATGAGATATCACCTAACTCCACTGAGAATGACCTTTATCAAAAAAAAAAATCCCAAAACAACAAATGCTGGCATGGATATGGAGAGATTGAAACACTCTTATACTGCTGGTGGGACTGCAAATTAGTACAAGCCCTGTGGAAAGTAATTTGGGGATACCTCAAAGAGCTAAGAAGAGAAATACCATTTGATCCAGCAATCCCAGTAGTAGGCATCTACCCAAAGGAAAAAAAAAAAACATTCTATAATAAAAGCATCGGCACTCGAATGTTTATGGCAGCACAATTCACAATTGCAAAGATGTGGAAATAACCCAAGTGCCCATCAATACATGAGTGGATTAATAAAATGTGGTATATGTATACCATGGAATACTACTCAACTACAAAAAACAATGATGATCTAGCACTTCTTGTATTATCCTGGATACAGCTTGAGCCCATCCTTGAACTGAGTTATCACAAGAATGGAAAAACAAACACCACATGGACTTGCCATCAAATTGGTACTAACTGATCAATACTAAAGTGCTCAAATGGTAGGAATATTCATTGGGTGCCAGTGAGGTGGGGTGTGGAGGGGTAAACTCACGACTCATGGAGGCAGAGCACACTGTACGGGGGAAGGCACACTTGTAGCCCCGGATTGGGCAAGGCAAAGGCATTACATGGGACCAAAATGTTTTGACATCATCAATAGCGGTACCAGGTTTCCATAACACAGGGTAGGAGTCTCTAGAAAACTTTCTTTCTTTTTGTATCTAAGTGGAAAAAATAAGAATGGGTCAGAAGAGGGACACTTCTTACTCACAGACTGTTTGTAACCCTTATTCAGTAGCAGACAAAACCCTCAGGAAACTATCAGAATGCCTATGTCTGAGACTCTATCAAGAATGAGCCAAGATGGGAGGAGCACTTGAGCTCAGGAGTTGGAGACCAGCCTGAGCAAGAGCGAGACCTCATTTCTCCTAAAAATAGAAAAATTAGCTGGGCGCGGTTGCCCGCGCTCATAGTCCCAGCTACTCAGGAGACCGAGGCAGGAGGATTGCTTGAGCCCAGGAGTTTGAAGTTGCAGTGAGCTATGATGATGCCACACTGCACTCTAGCCCACAGTGACAAAAGCAAGATTCTGTCTAAAAAAAAAAAAAAAAAAAAAGAATGAACCAAGAGAGGATTTAATTTTATTTGGAGCAAGGAGGTGGTAGCAGTGAACAGGGTGCAGAGAATGCCTCCATGCAAAGAAAGGAGCTCATAGACTCTTTATCTGTCCCTCACCCTCCAGAGTTCTCTGCCACCATGTGAGGCTGGTGCCCCAAACCCAAACTACTGTCACGTTGGATGGAGCTCGTACCTCAAGCTTGCAGTTACTTGATCCTATTTGAGAGGCAGGAATGATATTTTTGATTCATGAAGGGCACAAAGGTGGTGGAAGGACTTGAGAATCAGTCTGAATTTGAATTTGAAGCAAAATTTAAGGTCAAAATGCTGTTACACGTGATGGTTAGGTTCAGAAATAAAAAACTGTATTTAAATCTTGATTCATTCAACTTTTTGGACAGGCTTAAAAATTTTCATTCAAACATATAAAGACTTATTTCTAGGGAAAAATGAAATATTAGGTTCCAAATAACTGATTCACATGAGAATTGTTTTAGGGCCAAGAAATGTGTAATTTATAGAATAATTATAGCCAATTTGAGCCAAAACAAGTAAGTATATGCATTTATGTTGTTACTATGTACATTTCTATCCTTTAGCATGATCACAAAAATGTGATATCAGAAAGCTTTGATGGAGCCCAAAGTGAAAGGTGATGACTTTGTATATATATATAGACACGTAAACACACACATATACACACATATGCATATATACACACACATGCATATATACACACACATACACATAATATGCATATAGGTATGGAAAGAGAGAGGGAGAAAGAGAAAGAGATGTGGGGGCAACTAAGATTGGTGAAATTCAGTTTCAGAATTTTTCATGGGAAACAGTTTTGAGGACACCGATTCTGAAATTCTATCTAAAAATTTAGGTCTTCCAGTGAGCTAAGTCATGTTTACTACATCTTTTAGACACAAAGAATTTTGCTGTTCAAATAAATTGTTCACATCATGGCTCAAAGTGGCAAATCTCCAATTATATGTTTTTGCATTTGTTGATATTTAAAGTAAAATAGAACTCCCCGGGTTTGATGATGTTGATGAAGACACTGACTATCTTGCTTCATATGAGTCAGTCAGTTTGAAGTTTAGAGGGAGAGATCCACTGATGGATCTTTAGGAAGACAGAGATAGTGCTGAGGCAAGAAGCAAAAAGGAAAACTGTGGAAGGATACCGAAATGTATGAGAGGGAGAGTACATAATAATGATTCTAATTGAATTTGCAGACAAGTGCCGTATTTGAAAACAGTTCCCTTTATAGGGCAATAAATGTTCTTTTAGCTTTAAAATGTGAAAACCTTAGAAGAGAGTAAATTTGCTGAAAGTTTCTTAACAGAGGAATACAGAATGCTACTTACTCTTCAACGTAGTTCTTTCTCATTATCCCTGGATATTGCCTGATTCCCAGCTTTGTAGACTTTGTCTGTGAGCAAATGGGACTGATAAAAGCAAACATGTTTTGCTGACTAACGGCCTCTTCATGCCTTTTATTAATTTTATTTACAAGTAATCTCACCTGTAGTACTTCCTATTGCACTGATCTGAACTCATTTTACCATGGACTCATTGTAATGAAACAATATATTCTTAAAATTGCTTGTGTCTGACCTGCAGAAATATTCAGATTTTTTTTTCTTCTGCCTCTCTCTTGCCCAGTTATATAACCATTCACCAGCTTTGTCAATGTTGGAGAGAGAGTACTACCAAAGTACTACTGGTCACTGTTGCAATTTGTTGATGTCTGAACAAAGATTACATGGGAAACAAAGGAGGCAACTGATGAATACAAACAGTTCTTCAAATTACCCTGAATTTCCATATTCTAGAATTTTTTTGATCATAGGCCACCAGTGAAGAGTTCACTCTGCCACTTAACTAAATAGTATGTCTGCACATTAGGTGTATATTTTCTGCAATGGGGCTGCCAGGGCTAGGGCAAAATTTGGATAATTTGAGCAAAGCAAGCTTTGCCTTCTTACCACACTCTGAACAAAAGAAATGTTTTTTTTTTTTTGGAGGATGAGCAGTACTCCCTGTGACAAACACCAGTATTTCAGACCAGGGGATAGTCTTGGATTTGGAGTAAAAGCTGGAATCAGTGCTTAGCTCTGACATCTCATATTCACTTGACACTCAGCAAGTCTCTAAACATCTTTCAACTTTAAATTATTCATCTCTAACCGGTAATAATAATGCTGTTTGAGGTATCTATGTACTGAGTATTATGTAAAAAACTAATAAAAGTAAAATATTGTATGTGAAAGTGCTTTTGAAAACTAAAGCTCTATAAATGTTTAATGCTAAAACCCAAAATGAGACAAAAAGTTCATTATAGGAAAATAGGAATTCATCATTTGCCAACTAGATGTGCTCATTTAAAATTGGAATATTCAAGTTTGTCATTGGATTGAAAAGTGCCTTATTAAGTATATCAGTCCTTTTTATATCTTATGTAGTGCAAGTAATTTTCTCCAGGTTGCCTTACTTTTCATTATATAGAAATTTATAAACTTCAAGTAGTCAGATATAGTTAGTTGTTTTCTTTATGACTAATGCCTTGTGGGTTGTACTTAGAAAGTACTCTTAAGATTATAAATATATTCACCAAAATATCTTCTCCTATATTTTGAATTCATTTTCCACATTTAAAGCATAGTAAGTGGTATTATTATTACTATTCCCTATTAATATCTTCCAAAACTAGTGTTCCATTACATACACTTTAGGAAATGCTGGTTCAATGATACCTTTAGTATGACCCAAGGATGCTGCAAGAACAAATGCTGATATGTTTGTGACATGTCTTGTCAAAGGGTTCCCTGTGAAGTTTATCTATTCATTCATCACTTGCAGATTTGAAGTTTTACAGGCATGTGTGATGTGTAAAAGTTCATTTGAAGAATTATTTTCACTGCAAACAATGTTTAAACGTGAGATATAAGATGATGATGCAAAAATGGGATCTCCAAATCTTTCAATTATCACTAGGAAAACCTAATAGAATGTCTAACACCTACATTTAGAGATATCTAAAGTGTGAGAGAGATGATTTAGTACAAAAAGTAAGTATGAAATTAAAATGTCTATTTACTCTAAAATCTCAGAATTCAGTTTCCTACTTATGACTGTTAATGAGATTCTTTTTAAAGACAAGCTAAATGCAAACTCTGAATGTATTATGAAATCTTTTATATGAGATGATGAAAAGTAACTTCATGCCCTTTTAAAGGTTCGATGAGGAATTTGAATATCACTTTCAGATCAAGTATCTGCTCTATTAAATGTTACACTATTTTATGGTTCAAATCTCCTTTGTGGTTGACAGATAGTGGAGATAACTAACGTAGTCTGGTTGACTGATGACACAAATCAGTTTCCCAGAGTTATATGTTGATGGGCACTATGTGTTGGGCATCTACTATGCAGCTTGGCATGTTCATGTTTCCAGGCAAACTAACTCATGTTAATCAAATTTGGAAGACAAATTGACACATTTGAATCCCAGTTTGTTAATTTGAGTCTGATACATAGTTGGAAGGCCGCAGAATATTCATAATAGTTGGTAAGCACATTCTCTTCCCAGAATAAATATCTTCTTAGAACACCCAATCAAGATATGTTGAGGAGGGTAGTCAGGATAAGGGCAGGTGGTGATTTCAGGGACCATGCCCCAACTGGTCCAGGAAACCTCTGTCAGTCTGGTCAAAGCTCATGGTATAGCAGCCAAGGTGAGATCTTTGAGACCTCTTCTCTTACTCTATGTAGGTTCAATCCCTTTCATAACGTTAGAACCTTCATATCACCCTAAGTTAGATACAGATGATCTGACGTTATTTTTAGTTACCTAGCTGAGACCAGGAGACTTGCCGTTCCCTTGAGTCTCATCCATCATTTATTTACAGATCATCTGTAGTCAGTTACTTGTGCTGCTGACTACTCCTATTTGTTTTGTGTGGATTCTCAACAGTCTTAGTTTCTGAGTGTGACATCTTCTATGGACTGAGGGTGACAGCATGGCATGTTTTCTTTCTTATTAATGGTGATTGTGGCATTTTGTGAAAGGATAGTACATATTTATGTTGCCTGCCAAGCAAGAGAATTCCAAGTAAAGCATTGGTCAACATTTTAGAACCAAATAATTCTCAAGTAACTTACTTAGAATATATTACAAGAAAAGAAACGGTTCTATACTTCTAGTGGTTTTTATTACACCTATCTTGAAGTCTTGACTCACACAATATCAGTAGAAGAAATTAAAACAAATTTGGGGCAAAATTGTACAGTGCCCAATGGTGTTCTAACTTAGAATTTGCTGTAGAATAACTAGTTTTTTCTATTTTAACTCATTTCTGAGGTTTTTAAAGTTCTATTTCATGTGTTTGTATGGTTTCCAGTGTTCTTGTTTATTATTGATTTCTAGTTTTATTCAGTGGTCAGATAAAGTATTTGATATGATTTTAATTTTTTGAATTTTTTAAGACTTGTTTTGTGGCCTAACATATGGTCTACCCTTGAGAATCATCCATGAGCTAAGAAGAAGAACATGTATTTTGCAGCTTTTCAATGAAATGTTCTGTAAATATCTATTAGGTCTATTTGGTCTATAGTACAGATAAAGTCCAATGTTTCTGTGTTGATTTTCTGTCTGGATGATCTGTCCAATGTTGAAAGTGGAGTGTTGAAGTCTCCAACAATTGTTTTATTGGGGTCTATCTCTCTCTTTAGCTCTGATAATATTTGCTTTGTATATCTGGGTGCTCCAGTGTTAGGTGCAGATATATTTAGAATTGTTATATACTTTTATTAAATTGACTCCTATATATTATGTAATGATCTTCTTTGTCTCTTTTTATAATAGTTTATATCTTGAAACCTATTTTATCTGACAGAAGTATAGCTACTCCTGCTCTTTTTGGATTTCCATTTGCATGGAATATTTTTTTCCATCCCTTTATTTTCAGTCTATGTGTGTCTTTATAGGTGAAATGGGTTTCTTGTAGACAACATATAGTTAGGTCTTGTTTTTTAATCTGTTCAGCCACTCTTTGTGTTTTGATTGGGGAGTTTGGTCCATTCACATTCAATGTTATTAATGATAGGTAAGGACTTACTACTGCCATATTGTTATTTGATTTCTGGTTGTTTTGTGGTCTTAGTTTCTTCCTTCTTGTCTTCTTTTGTTAAAAGTGATTTTCTGTGGTAGTGTGTTTTAATTTCTTGCTTTTTTTTTTTTTGAGACAGAGTCTCACTCTGTTGCCCCAGCTAGAGTGCAGTGGTATCATCATAACTCACTGCAACCTCCAACTCCTGGGCTCAAGCAATCCTCCCACCTTAGCCTTCTGAGTAGCTGGGACTACAAGCACACACCACCACGCCTGGCTATTTTTTCTGTTTTTTGTAGAGAGAGGGTCTCACTCTTGTTCAGGCTGGTCTCAAACTTCTGACTTCAAATGATCCTTCTGCCTGGGCCTTCCAGAGTGCTAAGATTACAGGCACCAGCCACCACACCTGGCCAATTTCTTGCTTTTCATTTTTTGTGTATTCATCGTAGATTTTTTGATTTGAGGTTACCATGAGGCTTGCAAAAAACACTTGATAACCAATTAAACAAACAAGCAAATAAAATCCAAACGAAATTCTACAGTTTAACTTCATCTCCCTTGCTTTTTAAGTTTTTATTGTTTACATCTATACTATATTTTTTAACTATCTTTAAAAAAGTTATTGTAGTTATTTTTATAAGTCTGTCTTTTAGTCCTCCTACTCAAGACATAAGGGCAATTATACTAATAGTCTGTATTTGTGTACTTACTGTTACCAGTGAGTATCGTATCTTCAGATTCTTTTCTTTTGCTCATTAATGTCCTTTTCTTTCATATTAAGATCTCTTTTTAGCATTTCTTGTAGGAGAGGTCTAGTGTTTAGCATTTCTTGTAGGAGAGGTCTGATCCCAGCTTTTCTGTCTGGGAAAGTCTTTATTTCTCATTCATGTTTGAAGGCTATTTTTGCAGGATATAAGATTCTAGGGTTAAGATTTTTTTCTTTCAGCACTTTGAATATGTCATGCCACTCTCTCCTGACCTATGACGTTTCCATTGAGAAGTCTGCTGCCAGATGTATTGGAGCTCCTTGATATATTATGTTTTTCTTTTTTCTTGCTTCCTTAAGGATCTTTTCTTTATCTGTGACCTTTGCAACCTTGATTATTAAATGCATTGATGCATATTATTAGTGCCTCCTTTTCACTTTCAAAAGTGTCCTGCTGTGGGTAAGAAGTTATGTAGTCACCCTCCTTGAAAACTAGGATTTAAGCTGTGTCTTGCTCCATAATTTTAACCTGAAGGAAGGTGATAAGCCCCAGGGCAGAGAGTCTCAGGAACCATGAAACACTGTGACCAGGCAACTCCTCTGGGTTGTTAAAAGGAAAAATGTTAGACAAGTTAAATATAACAGAGCTTAATTGTGCAAAGAATGATTTGTGACTTGGGCAGCCCTCAGGCCCAGAACAAATTCTAAGAACTCCAGCTTGCCACATAGTCAAGCAGCATTTATGGACAGAAAATGGAAATGAGGTAGAGACAGCTTAATTGGTTACAGCTAGACTATGGCTTTATTTGAAATAGTTGGCCGCCTGCAATTGCCTGAAGCTCAGCTGCTGAAATTGACTGACACTCAGCTATTTGTTGTAAGAGTACACTCCTAAGCAGGCTTTCAGTTAGTTTACACACTAAGTTAGGTTGTAGTTAGTTATGGTAAGGACTCAAATATGGAGGCATCCTCATGACAAATTTAGTTTAACAAGATAGAACACCTTTAAACTCCTGGTCAAAGCAGCAGTGGAGAAGACAGTCTCCCTAGGTTGTAACCTGGGCTTTGGAGATGTAGGCGATGGAGGAGTGAAGGCCCAAGGATTGCTCTTCATCCCCTCCCTATTTTCATTAGCTGAACTAATGCTACCCTAATTTTAGCCTACCTAGCCCTGGGTAGTTGCTGCTGGTTTCTATTGAGAAAGGCAGTGATGGTCCCTAACCAACTCCAGAGGAAGGCAAGACCAGAACTGGAAAGTGTTCCTCCAACTTACCCTCTTTCAAGACTGCCTGGCAGCCCTGCTCCTCAGAGTGTCCATCAGTTAAGGCACAGGTCTCATACCTCTGCATCTCCTAGGAAGGAGAGTTGTTATTTCTTGGGATCCATTCCTCTGTTCCAGTTCTGTAGTTTTGGGAGGATGATGCAGCATGCTTACTGTTTGTCATCTTGAAGGGAATCCACAATTTCTCAGGGCGTCATTGGAGGATATTACTTTGATGAGAATGTTTGTGGTTTTGAAATTAAAGATATATATCAGTTTATATTGTTGTCACATAGTGATTTTTATGGCATAACATTTGATGAAGAGAGCAGGTTGTCCAAAAACCACTATTTATGAAATGGTGAATATTCAGCATGATTTTATGAGGTTGACAGATGCACAGTGTGTTTTGCATGTGTCTTAATTTACAGATAAGGAAATTAAGTTGTTGAGAGATTACACAAGCCAGTGGTTTGGGCAGACAGGCGTCTTGATTTTTGGTTATGTGGCCAAATATCTTTTTTAAAATGAAGTGGGAGAAAAGGAAAAAATATTCTATTAACCCAACTATATCAACAGTAATTGTAAATGTGAATGGTTTAATATATCAATTAAGAACAGAGACTTTCAGAGTTAATAACAAAACAACATGCAACTATATGTTGTCTATAAGAAATCCACTTTCAATATAAAAACACAAATAGATTAAAAGTAAAAGAGTAGAGAAAAATATACCAGGCTAACATTAATTTAAAAAAATCTGGAATAGTTATATTTATTTCACACAAAGCATACTTCAGAGTAAGAAAAATCATCAGGTATAACAAGGGACATTAAATACTAATAATAGTAAAGGAGTCAATTTTTCATGAAAATATAACAACCCTTAATGTGTAGGTAGGTACCTGGCAACATCACATGCAAACATGTGAGGCAAAAACTGAGAGAACTGTAAGGAGAAATAGCATGTCCATTACTATAGTTGGAGATGTCAACATCCTCTCTTTGTATTTTATAGATCAACCAGGCAGAAAATCAGTAAGGACATAGTGGAACTGAACAGCACCATCAATCAACTGTATCTAATTGACATTTATAGAATAATTCATTTAATGATAGAATACACATTTTTCTCAAACTCACATGAAACATTCATGAAGATAGGTCACATTCCGCACTGTAAAACACACTATAACAAATGTGAAAGAATAGACATACAGAGTATGCTGTCAGAACACAGAGAAATTAAACTACAAATTAGCAACAGAAAGATAGCTAGAAAATCCCAAAATACTTGGAGATTAAACAGCACACATCTCATTAACACTTGGGTCAAAGTAGAAGTCTCAAGAAAAATTTAAAAATATTTTGAATTAAATGAAAATGAAAATACGACCCATAAAAATTTGTGAGATGCAGTAAAAGCAGTGTTTCAAGGGAAACTTACAGCATTGGATGTATATATTAGAAGATAAAAAAGATTTCAACCCTAGGAAACTAGAGAAAGAAGAGCAATATAAGTCTTTAAAAAGCAGAAGAAAAGAAATAATAAAAATTACCACAGAAATAAATTACATTGAACACAAGAAAACAACAGAGAAAACTTAACAAAACCAACAGCTATTTCTTTGAAAAGATCAATGAAATTGATAAACCTCTAGCCAGGCTAAGCAGGAACAAAAAAGAGATGTCACAAATTACTAATGACGCAAATTATAGAAGGGTCATCGTGACTATTCACATGAACATGACAAGGATTATAAAGGAATATTATGAACAACTCTATGTCCACAAATTTGATAATTTATATGAAATGGATCAATTCTTAAAAACACACAAACTACCAAAACTCACAGAAGTAGCAATTGACAACCTGAATAGAATTATATTTATTAAAGAAAGTGAATCAATAATTTATAATATTCCAAAATAGGCACGAGGCCCTAGATGGTTTCACTGGTGAATTCTACCAAACATTTGAGGAAGAAATAATACTAGTTCTCTAAAATCTATTCTAGAAAATAGAAGCACGGAGAACACTTCTTAATTCATTGTATGACACCAATGTTACCCTAATACCAAAGCTTCAAAAAGATATCTTATGAAAAGAAAATTGTAGACCAATATCTTTCATAAGCATGCAGGCAAAAATTCTCAACAAAATATTAGCAAATTGAATCCAACACTGTATAAAAAATTATATACCACAACCAAGTGAGATTTATCTTAGGTAGGCAAGGCTCATTCAACATTTGAAAATTAATCATGTAATCTATCACATCTACAAGCTAAAGAAAAATGATATCATACCAATAAATACAGAAAAAGCATTTGACAAAATCAAACACACATTCATGATTAAAACTCTCAGAAAGTTAGGAATAGAGGGGAACTTTCTGTTTCTAAGTGATCTCAATGTTGGACATGTAGGTATCTTTCTATCTTCTTGGATTGATTTGGCTAAAAGAGGAGCATGCCATAGCAGGAATGCTTCTTCCTCTTAGTACTTTTGACACCCTGAGTAGCCACTTGCCAAAATACTTAGGAAATTTTGGGAATGCCTATCTGTAAGACTTTACTAGATTGGCTGAGGAAAGGAGAGAATCTTATTTGGAGCAAGAAGGAGGGATCAGTGAACAAGGTGCACAGGAGCCTTTGCAGGAAAGAAAGGAACTAATAGACCCTATATCTGTCCCTCACCCTATGGAGTTCTGCCACCTTCAGTAGAAAAGAATGGAGCTAATAGACCCTGGGTGTGTTCTTCATGCTCCAGACTTCTGTTACCAGGTGAGGGTGGTGCCCCAAACCCCAAATCACCATCATATTGGATTTTGTCCCTGTATCTGCACTGCAGTTACATGACCCTCTCTGAGAGAAAGAAAAGACAAACATGATGGGTGAAGGTGGAGGTGATGGAGTGACTTAGAAAACATTAAATTAGATGGGAAAATACTACATACAAACTGAAGTTGAGCTTTAAATAAATGCCACCACAAAAGACCTCTAGAAATAGAGATTAGGTTTAGCAGTTTTGAAATCTTGATACTTTAAGCCTTCTTTTACAGGCTTAATAATTTTATTTCTACCATCTAATGCCTCACTTTTAGGGAAAAATGAAATATTAACACCAGTTTCTAAATAGCCAAATTACATGTGAATTTCTTAGAGTTTAATCAATTTATTAGTTTGGTGGTATTGTAGATAATGTGAATTAAAAAGTATATCTATGAATTCACATTGTGTATCATTATGTAAAATGTAATTCTTTAGCTTCGACCCAAATGAACTGACATCACTAACATATGATAGAATCATAAGCAATTTATATATATAAAATATGACCTTTCAAACTAAAAACATACATAAAAATGTGTAAAAATGTACTCAGATATTAAAGATAGATTTTCTAGGACCCTGTTTCTAAGGTATTGAAGTGTAAGCTTCTGTACCTAACATCTTTCCTTTGTGGAAATGGTCAAACAAGGTAAGAAGGAAGCAGATACCTGCCTCCTACCCAACGGGCTGCCAGCCAAAACTATTAGAACACTATCACATTGCCTGTGTAGGAGACTCTAGTAGACAGGGCTGTAGTAGTTTCTCGGGCTGCCGTAACAAAGTGTGACAAACTGAGTGGCTGAAACTCCACAACTTTATTATCTCACAGTCCTAGAGGCTAGAAGTCTGTAATGAAGTTGTCCACAGAGTGGGCTTTTACAAGGGCTGTAGGGCAGACTCTGTTCTATGCCTCTTTGCTAGCTTTTGCTGGTTGCTGGAAATCTGTGGCATTCCTTGGCATGTCGACTCTTCACCCACATCTCTACCTCCATCTTCCCATGAAATTCTTCCTGTGTGTGCATCTGTGTCCAAATTTTCCCTCTTTATGAGGATGCCAATCATATTGCATTAGGGGCCCACCTTACACCAGTATGTCCTCCATCTTAACTACACAAGTTTGCAATTACTCTATTTGAGAATGAGGTTACATCATGAGTTACAGCCATTAGAACTTCAGTAATTGAATGGGAGGGGGGTACGACATTGATCTTTAATAAGAAACAAGTGAGGAGAAACCCTGTCTGGCATCAAGGAAGAGGTAAAGTGAAATGGAGCAGTAGAGCCCGAGGCAGAAAAGATGAAGCTAGTAGACTTTGGATGTGTCCCTCACCCTCAATAGCTCCGTTACCATGTAAGGCTGGTGTCTGAGACTCAAACTGACTTTGATAATGGATGGAGCCCCTGACTCAGCGGAGAGTCTATAACACATTGAGATTAAGAGAATAATAAGGACCTTTCCTTGATTTAAATCTGGAAGCATTACTATTTCACAGGCCTAATATATTTAGTACCAGCACAGAAAGCCTCATTTCTAATAAAAAATGGCCTTTTATATTCAACAGTGACACACACATGAATATTGAAAAATCAAATAGTGCATGCCTACAGTAACTGTATGTATTTATCCCCCAAAATTCAATTTAGAATGATGTCTTATATCTGACTGTATTCTTACATATTCTCTTAGTAAAAATCACGAGGTGGTTGTCATCGAGGAATCTCCTCTCCCTAAAAGGTGAGTTATAAATAGATAAATGAAGATATACGTATGTCTGTATAGGTATATACACGCTTACACACACACACACACACACACATATATAAATACACATACAGACATACACAAACATGCATATGCTACAGAAATAGAAGAGAATTAAACAGACAGATTGACATGTTTGAAATTTACCCTCAGGAGCATCCATGGCCATACAGAGTACTTTTTTTGACAGAGTTCCTAAATCTTCTCACTGTACCATTTGGAGGTACCTTTCCATCTTTTCTACATTGAATCAGATAAAGGGGAGCAGGTCACAGGAGATTTGCTTCATCCTGTTAGTGTATTTGTGACCCTTAGTTATTAGCAATCAATTCCTTAGGAAACAGTGAGATTCCCTGTGCATGAGACTCTACATTCTAGTGTGCCCTCTCCAACTAGAATGGGCCAAGAGAGGAGAAAATTCTATCTGGAGCAAGGAGAATGTTGCAATGGACCTGGAAGAGGGAAGCACTCAGCAAAAAGAACACAGCTAATGAAAACTGAATTTGTTTCTCCCACTCCAGAACTCTGTCAAGGTGTGAGGCTGGTGCCTAGACCCAACCCTACTATCACATTAGATGGAGCCCCTATCATCTTAGCCTGCAGCCACTGGATCGTATCTCAGGGACAGGAAGACAAGCATGATACATGAAAGTACAGAGGTGATGGAGGGACATAGGAAGGAGGACATGAGATGGAATTACAGACCTGACTACCTACAAATGGAAGTTGAATTTAAAATTCCTTCCACTGCAAAAAGACCATTACACATAGGGATAAGGTTCAGCAGGAAATAAAATTTTTAAAATCCTGATACATTGAGACATATCCCAACAGGCTTAATAATTTCATTTCTGCCATATAATACCTCACTTCTAGGGAAAAATGAAATACCAGTTTCTAAATGGCAAAATTACATGTGTATTTCTTAGAGTTTAATCAGTTGTGTAGATATTATAACCCATTTGAACGAAAACGTAAGACTATGAGTACACCTACTGTTTGATTATGTAAAGTTTAATTCTTTAGCTCTGGCCCAAATTAATAGATATCACTAATGTATAATGAAATCATATATATATAAATATCTCCTTTGATATATAAGTGTACATATAAATATATAAAAATATGCACAAATATTAAAGATAGACTTTCTTGGACACTGTTTCTAGAGTATTGGCAGTGTCAGGTTCTGTATGTAACCCCCTTTCCTCTGTGTATCTAGTGGGATAAAAGAGGTCAGAGCAGGTCAGAAGGAAGCAGAGCACTGCCTCCTACCCAAGTGACTGGCAGCCAAAACTTGTAGAAAACTATCTGATTGCCTGCATCTGAGACTCTACTAGAGAGGGCTGTAGTAGTTTCTAGAGCTGCCATAACACAGTGTCAAGGACTGAGTGGCTGAAACACCAGCAATTCATTATCTCAAAGTCCTCTTGACTAGACGTGTGAAAAGGTGTCGGCGGGGTTGGCTTCCTATGAGGGCCGTAGGGCAGACTCTGTTGTATGCCTCTTTGCTAGCGTTTGCTGGTTGCTGGGCTTCTCTGGCATTCCTTGGCATGTACTCAGCACCCGGATCTCTGCCATTATCTTCCCATGAAATTTTCCGTATGTGTGTACCTGTGCCCAAATTCTCCCTGTTTATGAGGATACCAATTTTATTGGAGTAGGGGGCCTCCCCACACCCCTATGAGCTCCCTCTCAACTATACATGTTTGCAATTACTCTATTTCAATATGAGGTCACACCATGAGTTAGAGAGATGGGAACTTCAGTAACTGGATTGTGTAGGTACCATATTCAACCTTTAACCAGGAGAAAGTGATAAGAAATCCTGTCTGGCATCAAAGAAGAGGTGTAGTGGAAATGGAGGAGTAGGGCCCTAAGTAGGAAGACAAAGCTAAGAGACTTAGGATGTTTTCCTCACCCTCAAGAGTTCTGTCACCACGTTAAGGCTGGTGTCCCAAAGTCCAGCCCACTCTTACATTGGATGGAGCCCCTGACTCCGGAGGAGAGGCCGTAACACATTGAGACTAATGTAATACTAAAGAGCTTTACTTAAATTTGGAAGCATTACTACTTCACAGGCCTTAGCTCTTTCTTCCCAGCACATAGAGCCTGACTTCTAATAAAAAAATGACCTTCTTGATTCCATTAGAGCTATACACATGAATATTTAAGGATCACCCAGTTCATGCCTAGAGTCACTAACTGTGACTGTTTATCCCCAAAAGTACATTTACAATGATGTCTTCATTCTGACCTTATTCTTTTATAATCTCTTAGAACACTGACCATCATGTTGAAGGAGGAATCCTCTGACACGTGCCACCACCCACCGTGAGTTCAACTATATAAATAGAGATACATGTATGTGTGTACATACATACACACTGATGCACATACATCAATGAATAAATATATGTACAGACACACTTGTGTCAACCCACATACATAAACAAACATGCATAAAGAACAGAAATAGATGACAAAGAAACACATTGGCATTTGTGAGATTTTTCCCTCAGGAGCCTCAATGGCCACAAAGAGTGTTTGACATTGAGCATCTGTAGTTGACTTTTCACCGTTTTAAGATTGTGTTGGAGAAAAGAGAAACAGATCATAGACAGATGCTTCCTCTTAGGAGTGTACTGCCACCCTTAGTTACAAGCAGGCAAATGCTTAGGAACTCAGATTTTCTTTCTATGAGACTCTGCTATCCAAGGGAGGACAGAATTCTGTTTGGAGCAAGAAGGAGGTAGCAGTGGACAGGGAGCTGAGAAGTCCTCAGCAGAAAAAAAAAAAATTGGTGCTAATAGTTCCTTACCCTCCAAAGCTCTTCCATCATGTGAGACAGGTGCTCCCAACCCAGACTCACCATCTCATTGGATGGAGCCTCAAGCCTGCAGTTTCTTGACCCTGCATGAGAGCATAGAAGACATCTATAATGATCAAAATAAGGTGTCAATGGAGGGACTTGAGAATCGGGAAATTAGATTGCATAAAGGGGATTTATGCCTAGAAACTGCAGTTGAATTTGAAATAAATCACGAAATGTGTTCACATTGTGGTTAGCTTCAATAATAAAAACCTGAACTTAAATATTAGTTAAATATCTTAAAATGTTTTCACAGGCCTAAGATACTTA
>CM052445.1:53248358-53277381 GCA_028533085.1 Varecia variegata | reverse complement strand
AAACAACCCTATCAAAAAGTGGGCAAAGGACATGAATAGAAATTTTTCAAAAGAAAATATAAGAATGGCTAACAAACATATGAAAAAATGTTCAACATCTCTAATCATCAGGGAAATGCAAATCAAAACCACAATGAGATATCACTTAACTCCAGTGAGAATGGCCTTTATCAAAAAGTCCCAAATCAATACATGCTGGTGTGGATGCGGAGAGACAGGAACACTCATACACTCACTGCTGGTAGTACAACCCCTGTGGAAAGCATTGATTCTTTTTGTTTCAATTTTATTTAATTTTGCTTTGATCTTTGTTATTTCTCATCTTCTGCTAGCTTTGAGTTTGATTTGTTCTTCTTTTTCTAATTCCCTGAGGTGTAACATTAGGTTATCAATTTGTGATCTTCCTGTCTTTCTGATGCAGGTATTTAGTGCTGTGAAATTCCTTCTTGGCACTGCTTTTGCTGTATCCCATAGATTTTGGTAGCTTGTGTCACCATTGTTATTCAAGAAATTTTTAAAATTTTCATCTTGATTTCATCATTGGCCCAAAGATCATTGAGCAAGAGATTATTTAACACATTAATTGCCATGTGAGTTGTATTTAACTCATGCTGGTTTTGAGCCTGGGGCCTCATGAAGCATATGAAAACTCAATTCTCCAAAACAAATTCAATAAGTATCTCATGAGTCACATACAACTCAAGTGCCATGCAGTGTAAAAATCGATTCTAGCACCATGTGCATTGCATATAATTCACAAACAGAAAACAATAAAAAAATAACAAATTTTTCATCAAATTAGAAAGGATCATTTTGTTTTCAAAGCTTTTATTCTATTTTCATAATAAAATACCATCGCCTCAGGAATAATATTTTTTTCTAGTGTGGCAATGTGTTAATTTCCACATATTTGTATAGTTTTGAGAGTTCCTCTTGGAGTTGATTTTTAGTTTAATTCTGCTGTGGTCTGAGAAGATACATGGTATGATTTTAATTTTTAAAAAATTTGCTGAAACTTGTTTTATGGCCTAACGTATGGTCTATTTTAGAAAATATTCCATGGGCTTATGAGAAGAATGTACATTCTGCATTTTGGGGGTAGAATATTCTGTAAATGCCTCTTAGGTTCATCTTTTCCAAAGTCTCATTTCTGCCTCGATGATCTGTCAAGTTCAGTCAGTGGAGTGTTGAATTCCTCCACTATTATTATATTGCTGTTTATTTCATTTCTTAGGTCTATTAGTATTTGTTTTATGAATCTGGGAGCTCCTGTGTTAGGTCTACATATACTTAGGATTGTTATATCTTCTTGGTGAATGGATCTCTTTATCACTATATAATGACCATATACGTTGTTTTGTACTGTTATTGATTTAAAGTCTCTTTTGTCTAAGAGTAGCTACTCCTGCTTGCTTTTGGTTTCCATTTGCGTGGCATATGTTTTTCTACCCCTTTACCTTGAGTCTATGAGACTGTTTATGAGTTGAATGGGTTTTTGAATACAGCAGATATTTGGGTTGCCTTCTTTTATCCATTTTGTCAATCTGTATCATTTAAGTGATTAAGCAGTCATTTAATCATTTAGACTGCTTACATTCAATGTTAATACTGGTAAGTAAGATACTGTACCAGTCATCATATTGGTTGTTATCCAGTTGCTTTGTAGTCTCCCTTGTGTTACTGTTTTATAAGAGCTATGAGTTTTTACTTTCAAGTGTTTTTACACTGGTATCAACCATTCTTTTTGGTGTTTAGAGCACTTTTGAGAATTTCTTGTAGGGCAGGTCTCATCATGGCAAATTCCCTTAGTGTTTGCTTGTTTCTCCTTCATTTATGAAACTTAGTTTTGCAGGACCTGAAATTCTTGGCTGACAGTTATTCTGTTTAAGAATACTAAAGATGGGGCTGGGCGCAGTGGCTCATGCCTGTAATCCTAGCCCTCTGGGAGGCTGAGGAGGGAGGATCGCTTGAGCTCAGGAGTTCAAGACCAGCCTGAGCAAGAGCAAGACCCTTGCCTCTACTAAAAAAAAAAATCAAAAAAATTAGACCCCATCTCTACTAAAAATAGAAAAAATTAGCCGGGTGTGGTGGGATCCACCTGTAGTCCCAGCTACTCAGGAGGCTGAGGCAGGAGGATTGCTTGAGCCCAGGAGTTTGAGGGTGCTGTGAGCTAGGCTGATGTCATGGCACTCTAGCCCGGACAACAGCAGAGTGAGACTCTCTCAAAAAGAAAAAAAAAAAAAAAAGATTACTCAAGATAGGACCCCAGTCCCTTCTGGCTTGTAAGGTTTCTGCTGAGAAGCCTGCTATTATTCTGATGGGTTTTCCTTGATGCTTTCATCTCGCAGCTTGTAGGATTTTCTCCTTCATTTTGACTTTGGCCAGACTGATGACTGTGTGCCTTGGTGATGTCCTTTTTGCAGTAAATCTTCCAGGTGTTCAGTGACCACCTTGTATCTGGATGTCAGAATCTCTAGCAAGACCAGGGAAGTTTTCCTCCATTATAATTCCTCAAATCGGTTTTCTAAGCTTTTGGCTTTTTCCTTTTCTCCCTCAGGGATACCTCTGCTTCTTATGTCTGGGTGTTTCATATACTTTTATATAATCCCATATTTCTTAGAGACTTTATTTCTCTTTATTGTTTTTCCTTTCCTTTTCTTTCTTTCCTTTCTTTCTTTATTTTTGACTAATTGGGTTAATGTGAAAGCTCTGTCTCTGCTTGGTCTAGTCTGTTGTTAAAACTTTCCACTGTATTTTGAAATTCCCTAAATGACACCTTCATTTCCAAAAGTTCTGTTGTGTGTGTGTGTGTGTGTGTGTGTGTGTGTTATTTTTTTTAAGTTATCTATCTCTTTAGTGCTTTTCTCATTCATGTCCTGAATTATTTTTTTGGTTTGTATTGTTTTTCAATTTTCTGATCTATCCCATTGAGCTTATTTGTGATCCATATACTGAATTCCATATTTGACATGTCAAAAGATTCTTTTTTGGTTGGAGTCCATTGCTGGAGAGCTAGTGTGATCCTTTGGGGTGTCAAAACAGCCTGCTTTTCCTTATTGCCAGAATTCTTATGCTGGTTCCTTTCATCTGGAAACTCTTCCTCTAGCTCAAAACAGATAGCTTTACAGTTCATGTGTTCTCCTCTGCTGCTGAGCGTAGAGGGAGAGGTATGCCACATTTTGGCTCATGCAGGTGTGTACCCACTGTGGTATTATGGCAATTTGGGTTGATTGGACCTCAGACCCCTGGGAGAGTGTTGAGGTGCCAGAGGTGGTGGACTAGGTTATGTAATTGCAGTTCCCAGGCCCCTGGATGGCGTGCTAGAGTCCTGGGGGGTTCAGACGGAAACTGAGCTAGGAAACTTGCTCTCAAGCCTCCCTGAGTTCAGGTGTTGGCTGTGATGGCGAGGGGTCGGATGCTCTGCTGCTCCAGAAGAATGCTCAGGCAGGAGAAGGGCAGATGCACTGTGAGCCTGTGACAGAAGGGGTGGGCCCCTCTTGACGAGATGGGCACAGGCAGGCAGCTGTGGGACACACAAGCTGCTCTCACCTCCCTTACTTGGCAACAACAGTGGTCTCTGTCCTCCAGGGGCACGAAAGTGCCCAGATTCCCAGCTCCTACCCTGCCCCAGCTGCAGCAGAGGTGGTAGAGGCAGCTCAACACGCTGTGTGCAGGGCTCCCAGACCGGGTGTGGGCTGTGGCAGAAATGCTGCCGCAGGGGGATGTGGTCCTGCCAGGGACTTGCCTCCAGGCAGGGGAGTCTCCAGGGAAGAGAAAGGCAGCTCCCAGCTCCAGGCGTGGACTGCTGGCCCTGTGCTCCCTCAGAGGAGCTTTTGTCTTGGGGCACACAATATTGCTCACTGCTGCTTTTTAGTAGGAAGGGAGTGAGCCTCAATATCTGTGGAAGCCCGGGTGTGACAGTCGCTTTGTCAGTGCTGGGGCAGCTATTCCCAAGTGCCCTGGCTTAGCTGTCCCCTGTGGAGCACTCTCAGTTCCCAGTGGGAACAGCCAGCCTGGGTGTGATAGGCACTCTGTTAGGGGCTGGGCAGCTGCTCCCAGGTTTCCTGACTTAATCGTCCCCTGTGGAGCACTTGCCAGTCCCAAGCAGAAACCCCTTTCACCTGTGGCTGCCTCTGCAGCCGTGGGTGGGGGAGAGGGGAGGAGGAGCAGGCCCCAAATGGCGGAGAGTGTCTGTATTGGGAGGGGCTTAGGGAACTTCAGATCATGAGCCAGAGGCTCTCTGGTGCAGGAGTGTGTGTCCCGCCTTCCTGTGTCCTCAAAAGCATTTGAGCCACTTCCCAGTCCCCTCAGGGCAGCCGACCCCACAGGCCAGCACTCCGGGGACACTACCACCCTCCTGTGTCTCCCTGTTCCTTGGTGGTTGTCACAGTCTACGCAGGTGCTGGGGAATGTTCGTGTGGGATCCCCTGACAGGAGACCAAGGGGCTGTGACTTCCCCAGCTGGATAGAGGCATCTGGGGGAAGGCAATATGGTGCTTGCCGTCTCAGCTCGGGTCCGTGGTGAGGGACAGTGACCTTGTGCAGTCCTGTGGCCCACTGCTTTGTTCCCGAGCTCTCAGTTTGCTGATGGCAGCAGCACCTGGATTTCCCAGGCAGACGCACTCTGGGATGGGGAGCTGGCAGACCACCTCAGGCGTGAGGGCAGGAGATGTCAACGCCCCTCCTGCCCTTTCCACCCGATCCCTCCGGAGTTGGTCTCCACCCAAATTTTGCTCCTCCTTGTCCTGCTCTGCCACGTCTGGTGAGATCTCCAGTAGGGGCACCTTCTGGCTCCTCTCCCTCAGTATGTCACCCAGGCCGTGCTTTCTCACCGGAAACTTCCTCCTCTATTTGGGCAAATCTGGCGACTGATGTCTCCAGTTGGCTATCCTGCCCACCTGAGGTATGTCTTTTTCAATACTGACAATAAAGAGGGAAGGAAACTCCCACTTTTAAGAATCTTTCTTTTTGGAATAAGGAGGTTACAGTTAAGGTTACTCTTCCCCAACCCTCCTATCTCACAAATTTTTTTGGCAATTAGGAGTTGCCACACAATTTTGCTTACATAAATGAAACTTGTTTAGGGCCTTTTGGGGCATTGCTTTCTTAAAACCCAAAGTGAATAATTCTCTGAACAACTCAAGAAACTTACATCATAATATATCAGAATGATACCAGTTTTCTTAAATAGAATTACTAACTTGCAATAGAATTATCCAAAACTTAATAGAAAGCAGTTTAACTATTTTTAAAAATAAAGAGACAAAGAGGCAGAGGCAGAGAGCAAATCTAGAGGGCATAATTGCAGTGTATACAAACTTGTGTTTTTGTCATCTAAATATTTATTGGTGTTCAGTGCTCTAGAAGGTTTATCCTGCACAGGCCACATTACTTGAGGCTCCAAAGAAGTTGTTTCCATCTTCACTGAGGGGAGGTCACATTCCTGTAGAGTGCTGACTGCTCAGTCAGTCGGACTGCTGCTGGTGGCCCATGTGACTCATGGAAAGAGCACCTCTCATTATTTTGCACGTTGATGACTTTTACCCATTATCTCTGGGATTTCCCTGGCATGACCAGGACACAAAAAGCTTCAGGACTTTCTTGCCACCCTTGCATGAGTGTTGGCATGTCTGGCCTGCCCTGAGCTATCACAGGCAGCAGGCGGCTGCCAGGAAGTACCACTGGCTCGTGTTGCTGCTGCTGTCGTGGGGCTGAGCTGGCTTCCCAGTGGCTCCCAACACGGGGTCGTGGTTGAATGTCTCATGGGAATATGCTTTATCAGTGAAAAATGAGAGATTGGAAGAAGCTGGAAGATAAATTCTCCCTTCCTCCTTGCTGATGGACTGTTCTGGGACACAGCGTGTCCATGCTGTTGCTCTGGAGGTGTCCTCTGTGAGTCAGGACCCAGGTCCTTGGTGGCACGGAGGACAGCTCAGTGACACAGCACCTTGCTTCTGTGTCCCTTCCGTTCCAGGCTTATTTTCCTTTTCTCCTCCTCTTGATTCTTGGGATGGAACTCCCCAAAAATGTGTGAACGTGTAAGTTTTGTCTCAAGCTCCTTTTGCCAGAGAACTTGAGCTAGGACAGTTCACGTCTATCTCTAAACCAATGACTGGGTCTAGGGTATCCATACATCTATTCCCGTGACAGTGGGCAGTGAGGTGCTGGGACTGGAAATCCCACTGGGTCACGGCTGGTGGGGGGAGGAGCTCCCCAGGGGAGTGGGAAGGACAGGAAGGGGTACTGAGCTGATAAGAACACAACCACTGCAGTCCACGTCAACATTCCTCTCTCTCCCTCCAGTGGTCCATTAGGTGGCCAAGCAATTTTTGAGTCATCAGAGACATATTGTCCTACCTTGACTGTGTGATGCAACTTAACATCACCACAGAGAGACCACCTGACATTGTGTGCCTTTGATGTGACACAGTATAAGGTATATAGAATCATCCATGAAATAGTCTCAACAAAAATCTTTGATGAAAATCCAATCAAGCTTTTAGGTGTAACTTTCAGGTTATAGGAAATATAGGGGATAGAGAAACTACTTAAACAATGTCAGAAGGAAAAATCTGCCAAATCCAGACTTTGGAATATTCTAGAAGACAACTGGCCTGGTGTGTTTGTTTCCTGGGGCTGCCATAACCGAGGGTGCCGTAAGTACCACTAGGTGAGTGACTTAAATGACAGAGGTGTATTGTCTCACAGTTCTGGAGGCCGGAAGTCTGAGGTCAAGGTGTTATCAGGTTGGTTCCTTCTCGGGGCTGTGAGGAAGAGTCTGTCCCAGGCCACTTCCCCGGCTTCTGCTGGTTTGCTGGCCATCCTCGGCATTCCTGAGCATGTAGAAGCATCACCCCAATCTCTGCCTTTATTTTCACATTGGTGTCTCCCTGTGTCCGTTTTCTTTTTTGTAATAAGGACAATTGTATTAGGAACCCACCCTACTCCCGTATGGCCTTATTTTAACTTAACTCATTTTATCGGTAACAATTCTATTTCCCAATAAGGTCACATTCTGAGGTACTGTGGGGTTAGGCATTCAACACATGAATCTTTTTTCTGAGGGGGACCCAATTCAACCCATAACACCTGGTCTCTCAAAAGTTCAGTGACATAAAGAAAGTGGAAGATTACCCAAGATTAAAAGACAGTAAAAAGACACAGCAACACAAGGCAATGTGTGAAACTTGATTGGAAACTGGTTCAGTAAATTGGCTATAAAGGTTATCTTTTGAGACAACTGGGGAAGTATGAATATGGACTGGATATTAGAGGCTGTGAGAGAATTGTTGATTTTTTATGACATTGCTATTATGAGGGATCATATTCTTATTTTTAGGAGCTACATGCTGATGCCATTAAGGGTGAAACACACGTATCGTATATGAAAAAATGCTAACAACTCATCAATTAAATCTAGGTGGTGGATATATAAAGAGGATTATTGTATATTCTTTCATTTATATATATGTTTGAACATTTAATATAAATTTGGGTGGGAGGAGAGGTATTGTGGAGTGGCCTCTCCGGCCTTTAGTTTTAGTGCCAAATTTTGTCCAGAGTATCCTCCCACCTCCAACCAATCTCCAGGTAGACAGTCCTTGTGTTGGAGGAAATCACTTGGATACTAAAGCAAGTTTTAGGATCTTTTGTTCCGAAGATGTGGTAAAACTTTCAGAAATAATGTAAATAAGTCAGTTATAAAGGAAACTTTTATATATGAGTAGACTTAATGATCCAGTTCCAACATCAAATACATTTGTGTAATAATATTAAATAAAAATTAAAAAAGAGGTGCCGTGGGCTTCCTGCATTTGTAATTGGACAGGCCTGTGTTCAAATCCTGAGTCTGCCGTTTGTTGCCAGCCTCGTGACCTGCGCTACATTGCTTATCTGCTCTGAACCTTGCTTTGGTATCTAAAAAGCGGCAGTAGCAATACCACCTTGCGAGGACTCAGTGAGCTCATATATTCACATCTTCCTTGCTCATAGCATAACATCTGGAACATGGTAGGTGTTTGTATCTGTTTTCTATTTCTGCGCTAACAAATTATTATGCAGTGTCTTGAAACAACACACACTTATTATCTTACAGTACTGTAAGTTAGAAGTCTGACAGGGGTCTCACTGGGCTCAAGTCGATGGGTTGGCAGGGCTGTGCTCCTCTCTGGAAGCTCCAGGGGTGAATCTGTTTCCTTGTCTTTTTGCCTCTGGAGGCTTCGGTGCAAGGCCCCTTCGCCACCTGCAAAGCCAGCAATGTTGCCCCTCTCCGGCAGTTCGTCCCTGTCCCAATATCCTGACTCTCTTCTTCTCCTTCCTTGTCCACTTGTGAGTGGATTACAGTGGGCCCACCTGGATAAGTTCGGATAATCTATTTTAAGGTGAACTTCTTAGCAACCTTAATCCCGTCTGCAACTTTAATCCCCCTCTGCCATGTTACCTGACATATCCATAGCCTCTGGGGATTAGGATGAGGACATCTCCGGGGGAGCCATTATTCTGTCTGTCACAGTGCTCAATTAAGAGAATTCATTGTGATTGTGGTTTAGATGCTCAGAAACTAAGCCATACCCTACTGACTTCAATATCCTGCTGATATGGATCGGCCCTGATTTGGATCTAGGCTGCTTTCCTTTTTCTCCCTAGACTTGATTATCCCCAGAACAGAGTTGGCGTCTAAGGAGCTTCCAATTGTTCTTCACTGCTGTGCAGAAACTCGCATGTTTGGGTCTAGTTCCCCCCAGGTCCTTCACTTACTGCCACAGGTCATCTTGACATCTTTAGCTCAGCAAGGTTGCCTCCTACGTTGGTCTTTTCCAGGCAGGCACGTGGCATTTGACCTGGGAAGGATGTCTGGGGATGTACTGGCCATCTGTTGCTACATAACAAGCCACAGCCACACTTACTGGCTTTGTCAACAACCACTTTACTAATATTATATCTCGTGGTCTGTGAGTCATGAATTTGGGCAGGGCTTATCTGGTGATTCTTCTGCTCCACGCAGTGTTGAGCAAGGTCCCTCAATGATAATCAGCAGCCAGAGGGGCTGGCCTGGAGAGTCCAGGGTGGCTTCGCTCACACATCTGGTGACGACAGCAGTGGCTGGAAGGCTGGGTTCAGCGGGGACTGTTGACCCCTGAGCCAAAACTCCTGGCTTTGGCTAGTGTATGGTCTCTCGACCATGGAGGTTGCAGGTAGTTAGAGTCCATCCAGGTAGCTCCAGAAAGGATGATGTAGCGACCAGGTGGACACCGCATGGCCTTGTAAGCTGACTGGCCTCCTAAGCTACACAGTGTCACTTTCACTGCTCTCTGCTGGCCCCTGCAGTCACACGTCCACCCCAATTCTAGGGCATGGACCACAGACCCCACCTCTCATTGAGAGAATATCAGGGAATTTGAGACCACATTTAAAAACCACCCAGAGGGCATCTGAGTGGGAGTCATTTGAGATGTGATGGGAGAGACGGGACAGCCCCATGCTGGGCTAAAATAGTGTTCTTAACTTTTTGTAAGGGACACATGGAGGTGGACCTTGTTTTAAATTCTGCTGAGAACTAAAATTTTATCCTTAGAGAAACATCCAACACATGCATGCGCCCGTGTGCACATACACACAAATTGACATGTAATTTCAGGAAGTCCATGGACTCTCTGGTACCCATCCATGGGCTCCAGGGTGAGTCCCTGGCTCCCAGTGGAGCTGAGAGCCTTTCTGAAAGAAGGGGACACATGTGTAGCCTGACATCTGGTGGTTATTTTAGAGAATTTCTAGCTCCGGGCTTCGGCTAGTGTGTGGGGTCACCTGCCAAGGAACAGAACACAAAAGGAGGAAGTGGTGCGGGCTCAGTGTGTGTGTGTGTGTGTGAGAGAGAGAGAGAGAGAGAGAGAGAGAGGGAGGGAGAGAGGGGGGCGGAGAGAGAGGGAGGGGGGGAGAGAGAGAGAGAGGGAGAGAGATAGGGAGAGAGAGGGAGGGAGGGAGAATGGCGTTGGAGCATACATTGAGCCTGACGCGTCTCAGGGCTGTCCGGATGGGTGTGCAGGGGACGGACCCGGGGAATCTGTGTACACTAAGTCTGCAAACCTTGTGCTGGGGCATTTCAGGCAGAGTATCACTGTTGAAGACTCCTGTGGCTGGGGCCTAGTCGGGTGAGATTTTTAAATAGTGAGGAAATGGACCTATGACAGTCAATGACTTTCGCAAAGTCATTCCTTTAAATAATGGCACAATTGGCATGAGAACCCTTGTCCTCACTATTGGGGGGACCTTGTTGTATGTCATTCTGTAGGAACCTAGGGGCCCCCGCAGGCTTCTGCGGAAGGGAAGGACAACTCCGTCTTGGTCTTACTGGGCTGCCCCGCCGTGGGAAACACTGGGTAGCTATTGTTCCGCCTGCCCAGACATTCCCCTTTCTTCCGGGCCAGCACGCAGGTCTTCCTCCGGGGAAATGACCTGCTTCCCTTCTCCAGAGGGACTGTCCTCATCTGCTGAAGGCAAGGCTGCACATGTTGCCTGTCCCCGGCCAGTGACAGGTCCTGTCCCCTGGCCACTGTAATTGATTGAAAGATGGGTTTCTGAGTGTCCTGCCCAGGGATTGGAAAGAGACACTGTCTTTCCACTGGGGTTGCTAACTGTCCGAGGGAAGCCAGAAGCTGCAGGTACAATAATGTGCACAACGCTTGCCTGGGAGTGAAGCCAGCCCAGAGAAGAATCAGCTCCGAGAGACTGGGCGTGCACCGGGTCCTGATGATCTGTCTGGAGCCTTTGAATTTGTTGTGTCTGAAGCCGCTCGTACCTCTGGACTTTATACAAGAGCCAGTCGATTCTCTCTTTTGTCTAAGCCAGTTTAATTGGGTGTCTGTTGATTGCACTTGAGGGAGCACTGCCCAAAATAGAAAGTATCTCAGTTTGATAACTTAGGTGATTAGCGTTGTATTAATGTGACCTCAGTGACTAATTCAGTTACCACATGGTTCAGTTAGCATTGCTGAGAGAAAGCTATGCTCCTTGAACATCTCTAATAAAAGTAGGATTTTGAGAAAGCAGGAATGACTAACGACAGACCCTTCTTCAGCTAGCAGAACAATTCAGTGAATTTCCTATTGATGATGGGTCAGCATTGCCATCTCTATATACAAAGAAATGAATGTTCTGGAAAGATGATGGGTGGTACATTAAAACTAATAATACTTTATGTTTTGCCAACATGTGTCCTGAATTGCATTGAAAAAATGAAATAATTGTTGTAATAAAACTGCTGAAAGCATGATCTAATTCTAAAAACCAAATGGATTATGACTCATACGTATTGTATCATAGTGAGCTTTTAAAGGGGGCTGGGTGTGGCATAGAAATAATTTTGAAAAGAAGTAACTTTAACAGTGAAAAATAGTATGATAGTAATTTATCTCCCTGCAAAGTAATTGCAATAATAAATGAAAAATTTTCATCAACATCTTTCAGTATGGATAGTGCCTAAGTAAGTGTAATACTAATCTGACTTCAGAATTTGTTATTTTGAAACAATTTGTAACAGAACCCATTTCAGTTATGCATTTTGGTACAATATGGTATAAGAAGCATATTAAACTTATGACACAGAGGAGGTGTGAAATGTGTTCTGTGAATAAATTTGAAACTTATCTGCTTGATCTGAAGACAGATTGGGACATCTATCAATAATACTAGGGAGGCTGGGCATGATGGCTCACGCTTATAATCCCAGTACTTTGGGAGGCTGAGGCAGGACGATCACTTGAGGCCAGGAGTTCTAGACTAGCCTAGACAACATGGCGAGACCCCGTTTCTACAAAAAAAAAAAAAAAAAAAAAAAAGAAAGAAAGAAAGAAAGAAAAATTATCAGGCATGGTGACATGTGCCTATAGTTCTAGCTACTCAGGAGCCTGAGGCAGGAGGATTGCTTGAGCCCAGGAGTTTGAGTGAGCTATGATCAGGCCACAGTACTCCAGCCTAGGCAATAGAGTGAGACCTTGTCTCTTCCCCACCAAAAAAATACTAGGGGGAAAATTTCTCTTTGTCCTTATAATCAAATAAAATTTTCCCATTTATCTCTTCAGACTATGGAGGCTGTCAATTCCGATGAGTTCTAATGAACAATATCTCATATAGAGTTGGAACTGAGGTTCTGAAATGATTATATTTTCAAGCTATTGAGAATTATTAGGATTATGATAGTGTTAAAAATAGAATATAACTTAAAACTGTGTTTAAGGGAGGCTAAATTTACTTATAAAGTAATCTCAAAGACCAAAGCATCTCTGAATCATGAATCTCTCAGATCTCACCACAACAGCCTTTATTTTCCAACTACTGATGAGTAATTCATTACTTTAAAAAAATATCATGTAATTATTGTGGAGTGAAAAATAAAGTATTAGCCCCTCAGTGACTATAATGACAGGTACATATACAGTTTATGAGCTCAGAAGTCACATTTAAAGTAGTGTTAATGACTACATTAGAATAAAAACACTCAGACAATTAAGGAGCCTATAGCCTGACTTTGCTTTGGAGTACTTTAAAAGAGAATCGTTGCTGTAGCTTTATCTCATTTATCCTACTTGGTGTAGGCTGACACAGAAAACAATGATCAAATTCTTATGAGACAGATGCTGAACTCTAAACGGTCTCTGAGTTTCAGATGTATTAACCACATTTCCCCAATGCTTGATTAAGTTGGGTAGGTTTCTTGCAGACCATTGTTTCTATTCATCTTTGTTACCACACACAGTACCAGGTATAATTTCATTCACTTATTTAATCAACATTTATTGGGCACCCACTGAACAGGACACTGGCTGGGAGCTCATGGAGCCCACAATTTAATGGAAAGACACACAAGTAAACTTCCAGTGACAGCTGCATTGCACGGGGAGTGGAGAAATAGCTAATGTCCAAGTTCAAGGCCCCAGAGCTCTCCATGCCTCTCTGTTCCCATCTGCGGCATGGGGGTAATAACCCCCTCACAGAATTAAGGTGCAGATGAACATGTAGAATATGAACACCCACAGTTTCTGAATTTATCTTTCAGTAGTAGCTACATGGAAATGCTGAATCCACCAATCCATCAATCAATACCTATCACTGCCTTTCCACCAATTTAAAATTCTAGGCCCAACGTGGTGGCTCATGCTTGTAATCCTAGCACTCTGGGAGGCTGAGGCGGGAGGATCGTTTGAGGTCAGGAGTTTGAGACCAGCCTGAGCAAGAGCAAGACCCTCATGTCTACTAAAAATAGAAAAAAAAATTAGCCAGGCAACTGAAAAATAGAAAAAATTGGTTGGGCATGGTGGGACATGCCTATAATCCCAGCTACTTGGGGGGCTGAGGCAGGAGGATTGCTTGAGCCCAGGAGTTTGAGATTGCTGTGAGCTAGGCTGATGCCACAGCACTCTAGTCCAGGTGACAGAGTGAGACTTTGTCTCAAAATAAATAAACAAACAAATAAATAAATAAATAAATAAAATTCTCCGTGAAAGGATTAGACGAATTGAGTTCAGTGAACAGCCCTGGTCCATCATCCATCGTTATTTCTGTACAATGTGGCTGCCAGAAACCCACCCCTATGAATGAAGGGATCGAAGAGTGTCATTGTGAAACAGAAAATCCAAACCTTGTCTATTATACCCACATGTTGATTTTGTTGTAAGTTTTTTGTGGTACATTTTTATTATAGATTTTGTTGATTAGTAAAATGAAAATCAATCTGAAAGTTTTATCGAATTAATGATTTGTTTCCACAGTCTGTTTTCTCCTAGGTATTAGCAGCATGGCTATTATCATGTATGGTTCCATGGACTTTTTTTTAATCTTAAAAAGATGTTTCCATATTTGAAAACTCTGGAAACTTCTGTTCTAGGGAAGAGACATATACAGAAATAGTTCTAGTGCTCCAGGCTTACTCCACACACACAAAAAAAATGACAAAGCACAAAAGTTCTGGAGACTGGTTGCATAACAGTGTGAATATACTTAACACTACTGAAATGTATGCTTAAAAATGGTTAAGACGGTAAATTTTATGTTATGGATATTTTGGCACAATTAAAATCTAGAAAAAAAAAAAGAGAAAATATAGACACCAGACAGACTCACTAAAACCTTTTCACACAATAGATAAGTACTTTCAGTCCAAACAAAATGTTCCATCAAGCTAGATTTCTATTTCATATAAAGTTTGTGTCTGCAGATCAAAAAAATGGATGTACATACCCTGGTATACTGAATTAAACCCATGAAGAAGGAAGCGACTTGAGACATTTAAAATGTAGAGTACAAGAGATTATTCATTATCATGGGTAGAGCATCTCCACGTAGGGACATTTTTTAGAATGTTCATTCAGTTTTTCAACAGAGACAGAGGGCTGCTACTTTCCAGCTGCAGGGCTAGGTATGGGTCCAGGAGCAAACAAGACACCCAGGGTCCCTGTCCCCACTGAGATCACGCTATACAGAAAAGGAGACCATTAGACAAGAAATTACCAGTCTAGTACGTGTTCTGTCGCCTGTGGCAACACATAGGAAAGGCTCTTTAACGGGGTTTCCTGGAGGAAGTGATGTGTCAGGCCAGGGGTAAAGAATAAGCAAGACTTAGCTAGACAAAGGGTGGAGGAAAGAGTGAGGGGCAGAGGGGATGCCACGTACCTGGATGCAGAGGTGAGGGAGAAGATGGAGTTCCATAGACTGGAGTCCAGGATGGTTGGAGAGAAGGGTTCAACATCAGTCTGGATGTGTCCAGGGTTGAGATTTGCTGAGGGGTTGATGTAGAACAATAACGCCAGGGACTTAGGAGGCTGGCAAGAGATTGGGTGAGATGAAGAACCATGATACGGAAGTTGAATTGGAGAGGAAGGGAGATCCCAAAAGTGGAGGAGCTCAAGAACTGAGCAGTTACTAGGATTCATTGAGAAATGGGAAATGAAGGACAGGCCCTGAAGACATAAAGCTGAGAAATGGAAGCAGCACAGTCTATGGGTTAAAGGAATGAGATCTGAGAGCCAGCAGAACCTGCTCAAGCCCTATTCTTTCTCATAAATCTGACTTTGGGTATGCCCCATTTTCCTTATCTGTAAAGGATTATGAAAATAGCTCCTCATAGGGTTGTTATACACCTTTGATTGCATGTAACAAACTTCAAAAATCATTTACTTATAGAAGCCATCAGTGCACACACAACAGCTGCTGCAGTTACTTAGCTCTGTCAGAGATGGGTCAGTCCTGGGGGCAGTGAGAGGGTGCTCTTGGAGACGGCTAGAAGGAAAGGAAGCCTTAAGTCTGCCTTTCCCATTATTACTCACAGCATCTAGATAGTGCCCACACACAGTACATGTTTAATATAATTTTATAAAATTAATGAATCATTAATTATTATCCATTAATTATTCAAAAGTAAGTGGTTGAAAACACAGTCTTTTGGAAAATATTTTGGAAATATATGGTTTAGAAATGTTGACACCCTTTGACCCAGTGATTCAATTTACGGGATCAAAAATAAACATCTCTAGAATGTAAAATCTTAATGCACAGAGATGCTCATTGCCATGCTAGTGATGACAGTGAAAAACTGGAAATAACCTAAATGGCCTGTAATAGGCGAGAGTTGAAATAAGCTTTGGCATATGCACTTGGTAGGATATGAGGTATACACATACACACTTAATTTATTTGTGATGCATATGCACTATCATGGAAAATGCTTAAGAAATAGCATTAAGTGAAAAAGGCAGATTTAAACTGTGGTATTACCACATAATGGAAATATGTGATATTCCTTGGGAAAATAAAAATCTGCATAGAAAAAGGTTAGAAAATATACCCAAATGTGAGTCATAGGCATATAGGTAAATTTTTCCCTTTCTTCCTTTGCTCTTCTTTCTTTATTTTTCTTCAACGTTGTACAACTTATCTGTGCAAAATTCTGCAAGTAATGGCATATAAGCGAGAAACATGCCTACCAAATGAGAAGGAGAGACTGGGTGGAAAGGTTTTATCTGCTATAGCGGTGGCAGCCTTTCTGTCCTAAACCTCAGCAGCAGCGGGAAGCAATGCTAAGGAAAGGGAGAAAAAAGGAAAAAGGAAATGAGAGTTGAGGAGGAAGAGGAGAAGTAGAAGAAGAATACCTTAGATAGTGGTGGGGACAGGAGACACCCTGTTTTCTAATTCTGGTGATGAACTCCTGGTGTTTCTTTTTTAAAGACAGCTAGAAGGATAGTTGCTTGGGAAGGATCTTGCTGCCCCAGCGAATGTCTGAAGCACCTTCCACTGCGCTTCCCTCTTGGTGGGTGCAGTTGAACTGTTGGGGTCATGTGAACACACCCCCAGGTGCTCCCCTTTCTTGGCAACTTCCCAACAGAGGCAGAATTAATCACTTCTTAATGTCCTGTATATATTGTGTTTTGCAAATATAGAGGTATTTGTATACCCAGAATAGGTTATGGGATTTGGGGTGCTTGGGTGGAATTTAGGGATGATTTTAATCCAAACCCCTCAAGCCATAGATGAGGAAGTTTGAACATCGGAGGAGTAAAGTGACTGTACAAGGTGACATAGAATGTTAGCAGCAAATCTGGGTGGATTCACTATGTACATTCTTGGCAAGATGGTCCTTGTTCAGCTCTGTTCTTGGAGACATCTTAAGGCTACTCAGAGAGTGTTTCTTCTGGGGGACCCCAAATTTGCACTTAACACAAATTGGAGTGGTCAGAATGGAAGCTGGTGGAAGAGCAACTCAGAGGAGGTCAGTGGCTTCTCTCTCCCACACCCTTCCAGGGGATTAAATGTTTCTCACTTAAATAATGATGATGATAATAGTAATACTCATAGCTAATCCTTAGGAGTGCCAGAGCTTATGTTAAATATCTTAATATATATTTTTATATTAAGTGCTTCAACATATATATTATTTAATCCTCTTAACATTCTTATGGGGTAGGAATAATTATTATCCTCACTTCTGCAGATGAGGAAACTGAGGCCCAGAGAAGTAAAGAAGTTAGGTGGCCAAAGTCACTCTACTGATAGGTGACAAAGTCAGAATTTGGACTCAGAGAAACAGGTCCAGAGTCCATGCTCCTAACCACTATCCTATGTAAAGGAAAGAAGGAGGAGTAAAGAAAGAGAGAGCCAGAAAATGGGAAAAGGGGGAAGAGGAATGAGAAGGGAATGAAAAATGGACATTGAAGCTTACTAGAAATCTGTACAGTGGAAAATACATGTCTCCTCCAAGAAATGAGGTGATCTTGAGAAAACTTCTCTAACTTTGTGGCAACTTTTTTTTGCAGAAAAATATCTCCAAGACTTTCTACTTACAATAACTCCTTTATACCAGACATTCTTGGTAAAGTGTTAAGACGCCATTAAGATTCAGGAACATGAATTCTTAAGCCTAGACCCTATGGCTACTGAAGTCTTGCCAAGACCATGGAGTTGGTGGATCTCCAATCTTCTCCTGTTCTGTGGTTTGGAGTCCAGACAGATGGAAGAGTAGGAGTGGGTATAAAGGCTGGCAAGAGAGAGGGAGGCTTTATATTTCTTGAGTCTCTTTGGAATTTCTGTTTTATAGCCCAAGGAGTTTATTTTAAAAATTTCCTCATGAATAAACAATCCTGTTTATAGGATGGTATTTGGTAAAGTTTTATTTATTTTTCACTTTGTTATATTTCTATTATAAATTTGGTCTGGTCTCTGAAAAAGTAATAGGCCTTTATGGCATTAAATGTGAGTTCTAAACAAATGAAAAATGAATACATATGCAATTAACTACTCGTTTAGCCAATGTGGTAACAACAGTGGCATTTGAATTAGCTGATTTCCAAACTAGTTACGTCCATAATAAAGCTATCATCTTATATTCTCTTCATCTTTCTTAATTCATGTGGCTTTACAGTGTAAAATGAATGCGGTAAATGTACTGTTCAGCGTTTCAAATGTGGGCGGTCTGGTGGGAAAACTGATGAGAATTCTCAAACCATTAGCCTGTGGCTAAGCTTGCCTACCCAAAAGTTTAAAATAGGCAGTCTCTTTTTGTTCCATTTATCCCTTGGTGCTGTGTTTATTCTCCTAGTAATGTCAAGTTTTCTTTCCATCATCATTTTTCATCAAACCCTGCTCAGGTGCTTCATTCACACTCTAGTGAATATGAACCCGGAGAGGTGTTTGAACAGTGACAAGAATCATAGCCTTAATATAAACAGATAGAAAATATGTAGAAGTAAATGTGTGAGAAAAATAGCACAAAGGTTGAAAGGGGAAAACGGGAGTATACTTTATTGCAGGATCTTTATATCTTAGGTGAGGTAGTATAATATTACTTGAGAGTAAACTGTGATAAGTCAAAGATGGATAGTGCAAACTCCAAGGCAATCACCAAAAAGAACAAAATCAAGATACATAGTTAATAAGGAATTAAAAAGGTAAAATAGGCCAGGTGTGGTGGCTCACACCTGTAATCCTAGAGCTTTGGGATGCCGAGGCCAGAGAATCACTTGAGGCCAGGAGTTTGAGACCAGCCTGAACAGGAGTGAGACCCTGTATCTACAAAAAAATAGAAAAATTAGCTGGGCATGGTGGTGGGTACCTGCAGTCTCAGCTACTAGGGAGGCTGAGGCAGGAAGATCACTTAAGCCCAGGAATTGGAGGCTGTAGTGAGCTATGATGATGCCACTGCACTTCACCCCAGGCAACTGAGAGACCCTGCCTCAAAAAAAAAAAAAAAAAAAAAAAGATAAAATAAATTTATAAAATCTTAATCCAAAAGAAGACAGAAAATGAAGCAAAAAGCAGATGTGACAAATAGCAAACAAATATCAAGATGGTAGATTTAAACACAACCATGTCAATAATCACATTAAATAATATGGTTTTAACACCTCAATTAAAAGCAAAGATTGTTAAATTGACTGTAAAATATTCCAACTATATGCTGTCTACTATACAGATAGGTTAAAAGAAAAAAATATGGGAAAAGATATACCAGGCTAACATTAATGAAAAGAAAGCTGAAGTGGTTACGTTACTATCAGACAAAGAAGATTTCAGAGTTTGCAATGTTTTAAGGGATAAAGAGAGTCATTTCATAATGATACAGAAGTCAATTTCCTAAGAGAACATAATAATTCTAAATGTTTATTGACATAATAGCAGGGATTCAAAATACATGCAGCAGAAACTGACATAACTTAATGGAGAAATAAAGCCCACAATTGTATTAATAGAGATTGCAATGCCCCTCTCTCAACAATTGATAGATCAAGTAGACAGACATTTAGTAAAGATATAGAATACTTGAAAAAATTCATCAACTAACTTCATCTAATTAACATTTATCTGTAAGTGTTCTATCACTTTCCTCAACAATAGGACAACACACATTCATATCAGATGTGCACAAAACATTTAAAAAGACAGACCACATTCTGGGCCACAGAATAAATTTTAACAAATTTAAAGAATTGAAATGTGCTTATAGACTCATTATGATGAAGTTAAACTAGAAACCAATAAAAGAAATATATCTTAAAATTCTCCAATATTTGGAAACAAAATCTCACACTTAGCAATAACCTATGGGTCAACAAAGAAATCACAAGAGAAATTAGAAAACATTCAGAATAGAATGAAAATGAAAACATTACTTATTATCTGTGGGATACAGTTAAGGTGATATTAGAGGGAAATTTATAGTATTAAAGAAATTAAAAAAGTAGAAAAATCTAAAATCAATATTCCAAGCTTCCACATTAAGAAACCTTAAAAAGAAGAGCAAATTAAAAGCAAAGTAAACAGAATAAAGAAAATAATAAAAATAAGACCAGAAATAAATAAGAGATAAAAAGAAAAGAATAGTGAAAATCAAAGAAACCAAAACTAGTTCTTTGAGATAAGTAAAATTAACAAACTTCTGGTTAGAATGATCAGGGGGAAAAAGAAGACACAAATGATCAATACCAACCAATATCAGGAATGAGAGTAGGAACACCATTAAACGGACATTAAAGACATTAAAAGGGTGATGATGGGATATTATTTACAACTCCATGACAATAGTTTGACAAGTTATATGAAAAAGAAAAATTCTCTGAAAAGCCCCACATCTATTAAGTTAAATGATAGCCAAAATGCTTCATAAAAAAAAGGCCATGACTAGATGGTTTTGCTGGTGATTTCTACCAAACATTAAAAAAATACATACTGTAAACAAACATATCCAGAAAAATAAGAGAGGGAGAAATTCTTCCTGACTCTTTGTTTGTGTACAGAATTACTCTGAAACCAAAACCAAAACTGTTATGAGAAATGAAAATGAAAGACCAATATTTTCCATGAATTTAAATAAAAAATATTTTGAAAAATTTTTTAGAAAGTCAAATCTGCCAAGATATAAACCAACTGGAATTTATTCCAGGAGTGCAAGGTTAGTTTAACATTTGAAAATCAATTTGCTATATTGGCAGAATAAAGAAAAGTATAGAAAAATCTCTGTACCATCTATTTAATTTTGCTGTTAACCATATAACTGCTTTAAAAATTAAAATCTATTAAAAAGAAGAAAAATGATATGGTCATCTCAATAGGTAATGAGTTTTTATCATAAAAACTCTCAGAAACTAGAAATTCAATGGAATTTTTAATTCTGATAAAGGGCTATTCATGAAAAACGTGTAGCTAACATTGTATTTAATGTTAAAGGATGAATGCTTTCCCCCTAAGATCAGAAAAAAAGTAATGATGTTCTTTCTCACCACCTTTATTGCACATTATGTTGAAGGTTCTATCCAGTGCAATAAAGAAAGAAAAAGACATAAAAAGCATAGAGATTGAAAAGAGAAAGATAAAACTATATTTATTCACAGATTGTTTCGATTATTTATCTAGAAAATCTTAAGAATCTACTCCATAGCTACTAGAACTAATAAGTGAATTTAGTAAGTTTGCAGGACACAAAATCAATACACAAAAATAAATTGTATTCTATATACTAGCAATGGTCAATCAAAAATGAAAAAAAATACCACTTATAATAGCATAAAATGTAAAATACTTAGGGATAATTTTGACAAAATATATGCAAGAACTGTGCACTAAGAACTATAAAACATTGCTGATGTAAAACAAACAAAAAACCCTAAATAAATGGAGAGATATACTATGTTCATGGATCAAAAGACTTACTATCTCCTCAAATTGGTCAATGCAATACCAATCAAAATCTCAGCAGGCTTTCTTTATAGAAATTAACAAGATGCATCTGTTTATGTGGAAACAAGAAGGACTTGGAATAGCCAAAACAATTTTTTTTTTTAAAAAAAAATCTCCAGATCGCAATAGAAGCAAAACAATTTTAAAAAGAAAACAAAGTTGGAAGGTGTATTATACCTGTTTTCAGACTTTTTATAAAGCTACAGTAATAAAGATACTGTGATATTTGCATAAAGATAGATATATAGATTAATGAAAGAGGATAGAGAACCCAAAAGTAGTCCAACAACCAACTGCTTTTTGACAAAGGTGTAAAGGGAACTCAGTGGGGAAAAGTCTGATCTTCTGAGAAAATGGCAATGGGACAATGGACATATATATGCAAAAGAAACGAACAGCTCCTATCTCACAACACATGCAAAAACTAATTTTAAATGGCTCATAGACCTAAATGTAACAGCTTGTTAAAAAGAAAACTTTAGACAAATTAAATCTAGCAGAGTTTATTTGGGCAAAGAATGATTTGTGAATTGGGTAGCACTTAGAACCACAAAAGCTTCAGAGAGCTCTGTCCTACAGTGTGAGCAGCAAGCTTTTATAGACCAGACACAGAGGCAAAGTAGAGAAATCACCTTATTGGCTGCTGCTGGGCATCTGCCTTATTTGGTCATAGTGCCTTATTTGGACATGATATTTGGGTTGGGCATTTGTCCTCTTTGGACATGGTGTGATGAGTTGGCTGCCTATGATTGGCTGAAACCTGGCTTCTTGTGATTGGGTAAAACTTGGCTGTCTGTTATACTCCTAATTAAGGTTTTGATTTGTCTACTTACTACGTTAGGTTGAGATTCATCATATAGGAACTCAAAAGTATGGAAATAGCCTCAGGCTAATGGCCCCTTGATTATTTAATTTAACAAGCTAAAACTATTAAACTTCTAGAAGTAAACATTTGAGACATCTTAGTGACCTTGGCATAGTTTTCTTAAATAAGACCAAAAAAGCACAAATTATAAAGAAAATGTTAACACATTTGACTGCAAAATGAAAAGCTTTTGCTCTCAAAAGATATAATTAATAAAATAAGTGTCAGACTGGGAGAACACATTTTCAACAGATATTTCTGGCAAAGGACTTGCATCTAGGATCTAAAAAGAACTCTCACAATTCAACACCAAGAGTATTTCAAAAATCCAATAAAAGTGGCCACAAGATTTGAACAGGCACTCACCAAAAAAGACATATAGATGGCAAAGAAGCACATGAAAAGATGTGGATCATCATTAGTGATTAGGGCAATGCAAAATAAAACCATTATGAGACTTTTATTGCAGTGCCATTCACAGTAGCCAAGATATAGAATCAACCTAAGTGTTCATCAATGGATAAATGAAGAAAATGTGGTATATATACACAATGGAATACTATTCAGCCATAAAAAGGATTGAAATTCTGTCATTTGCAGCAACATGGATGGAACTGGAGGTCATTATTTTAAGTGAAATAAACCAGGTGCAGAAGGACAAATATATGTTCTCACTCATATATGGCAGCTAAAAAGGTTGATTTCATGAAGGGAAAGCATAGAATGACAGATACCAGAGATTGGGAAAAGGGAATGTGTGTGTGTGTGTATGTGTGTGTGTGTGTTTGTGAGTGTGTGTGTGGAGGAATGAAGAGGTTGGCTAATGAGTACAAGCATACAGTTAGAAGGAATAAATGCTAATGTTCGATAGCACAGTAGGGTGATGATAGTTAACAATAGCATACTGTATACTTCAAAATAGCTAGAAAAGAAATTTTGAAATGTTATCAATACAAAGAAATAATAAATGTTTGAGGTGATGTATATTCTAAATACTCTGATTTGATCATTACACACTGTATGCATGTGTAATGCATGAAGAATTATCACATGTACCCCATAAATATGTACAAATATGTATTAATAAAAGACAAAAAATATGAAAAATCACAATGAGAAACCGTTATACATCTATTATTAATACATGTATGAATGGCTATAATCCAAATACTAAAAATATTAAGTGTTGGTGAGGATTTAGAGTCCCTGGAAATCTCATATATTGCTGGTGGGATGCAAAATGATATAACCACTTTGGAAAACAGACAGTTTCTTAAAATGCCATGTATGTATGATCTATACAACTTAGTGATTCCACTGCTAGGAATTCACTTAAGAGAAACAAAAGTAAATGTCTATCCAAAGACTAGTACATTTATTGCAGATTTATTTTTAATAACAAAATACCGGGAACAATTCAAATATCCATCAAAAGGTGAATGGATCAATACATTGTGACATATGCCTACAATGGAATGCTACTTATCAACAAAGAAGAACAAAATATTGACACATGTAACAACATGGAAGAATTTATTTTGCTGAATGAAGGTAGCCAGACAAAAAATAGTACATACTACATGATTGCATTTTTGTAAAATTCTAGAAAGGCAAACTAACCTGTATTGAAGGAAAGCAGAGCAGTGGTTGCCTAGCATTGGGGGAGGAAAATGGGGAGATGAATTACCAGGGGGAATGAAAAAACTTTTGACAGTGATCTCGACTGTGGTGATGGTTTCGTGTCTGGGCATATGCTGAAACTCATGGAATTGCACAGTTTATTAAACATAGGCAGTTTTCCCATGCCATTTATACCTCAGTAAAGCTATTATAAAATTAAGGAGCATTAAGCAGAGGGTGGAGGAAGATGTGTTGGGGCCTTTCCTGATGCTTCTAAAATTTCATCAAGTAGACTGCTACCTGCTCTGCCTATAGCCAAGTTTGGCCCTATTTTGGTGTCAGAAAAAATAGCTAATATAATCTAGGTTTCATGTTTAGGAGGCTTCTGAACATGCAATGTATTTATTTCAAGTGGATCAGCTGTTTACGTGCTGTTACCTTGATGTACCCAACACCAAAGAAGGAACTTGCAGTAACCATGGAGCTAAGTTCCTTGCTCCACATACCAGGGAATCAGGTATGAGGCAGCTTAAAGAGCTCTTATTTTTTAATCTTATTTCTCCCCCAAATGAAATATATACCCTGTGTTGATGCGTTGGAACACTGAAAATGAACACAGATGGTAAATCAAATTTAGGGAGGAGGGATGTTCTATATAACCACTAAATGCCAACTTCAAAACACTAATGTATTTTAGATTGGTTTTAAAAATAGGGTCCTCATCAGAATTATTGAGAAAAATGACAATCATTTTTCAAGCAACAGGTGCATCCATAAGGACTATTACTGATGAAGAGAAAGAAAATGCAGTGCAGACTGAATAAAACACACTTAGGAAGGAGAACCTTTGGCTGTTTCTTTCTCATTAAGCCTAATAAACGCCAGGTGGAGGCTAACGACTTGGTTGCCATTGAAGGAATCAGGACCATCCTTTTAAAAATTGAACGTGTATTATTTCAGGAAAGAAACAGTAAATGGTTCTTTTTTTCAGAAACAATTTTAAAACATATATTTGACAGTTGGTGTGATAAAAATATCATAAATAGCAGTAAGAGCTGAACTTGCCAACCTTACCTTCTGCTGAGACCCTGTGGATATTTTAGAACCAAAATTGTGGTGCTTAAAGGGAGCCAGAAACATGCATTGGCTGAAAAGTTAGAGAACCTGATGAAGAAGAAAAAACACAGGCTTTGGAATTAATCATTCTCAAATATTGCTAGGTATGTGAATTTACCTCATTTTTCTCATCTTTATAATGGGCATTCAAGAAATGTTCATTTGCTTCTCCCCACTAATGAGCAGACTTCATTCTCTTTGTGTGTATATATTTAACAAATCTGTATCTATATTTGCATGGTGGCTTAAAGTTTGCAAAACAGTTTCATATTTATGAGTAATCTGCAAACTTTTTTTCAAAAGGAATGCACTTTTTCTTGCATTTCCTTACATGGAAGCACAATATATAAGAGAATAATAAAAGTGGATTTACTGTGGTTGAACAAAGGGGTGGAGTTTTAATGCTCCAAATGTCTCCACTTGTACCCACATCTTCTTCCCCTTAATAGGATTCCTTCCCTACTGAGCACAGTTCGAAAACCTCTAGAAGTTGTATCGTTTGATCAAATATAGGACTTAAGCGGACCTTTATATGATACATACAGAATCTTAGACGCTGAAGAGTCGTGGTTACTCTAAGCTCACAAATTTACTTCACTGCAAGCTTTATTATAAGAGAAAATATGGTCTGATTGCAAGAAAAGTGCTGTAACGATGGATAACAGGGATATTTTTTCCAGCTGATCTATTGGTTCACGGAGGAGTTGAATTCTGTCTCCATTTCTCGGTCTCTAAAATGGTTATATTAATTAATGGCAGCCTCCCTTCTGTTTTCAAGGATATCAGGAAAGTGACTCGAGTTCACAGATGAATCGTTATGCAAAGCCAGAGAGAAATAATGAACCTAATTTGAAAATGGACTTGGGCAAAGAAATTTTCTTTCATCTTAGACAAGCCGACATTTTCACTGATGTCAATTTTTATAATACATCTTGGCTTAGTGACTAATAATGGAGTCATCTCACTTTTGGGATTGAAGAAAAGAAATGGCCAGTCCAGTAGCCCACAGGAGGTTCCTTTAAAGTGAATGAGCCTTGTTTTCCAGGAAGGAGTGATGCTTCTGCCCCCTCAAGCCCTGTGGAATGGTCTTCCTGGGAAAGGGTCTCAGTTCAAGCTTCTCCTTTAAGCTCCGAAGAGATGAATGAATCCTGTACAAGCCTGTGATCTTTAAAGCCACACAGAAGCCTGCAGGTTGCTGTGTTTGGCTCCAAACACCTGCTCCCATTAACTAGGAGATTCACTTGCGGATGCCAGGCCTGTGCTAGGCTCTGACTGGGTGCAAGATCTAACTGGGATGGGCTGCAGAAAAACCTCATTTTCAAGGATCTGGATGTGGATGCATGATTCAGTCATTTGGGTCTCCACCTCCTCCTTTGTGTTGCCTGATTTTAGTCATCAAGAAGATCAAGAGGAGAAGCGGCACAGAAAAGTCTGCCTGGGCTGGCAGTTCTAGCAGGAGAGTCGGTGCAAGAAGTAGGTGGTGGGACCTTTGGGTTGCTACAGTTTCTGGGTTAGGTGGTGCTTTCAAGTATCCAAGTTTGTCTTATATGTATTTAAGATCCTTGGAAGAAGTGGGGAAATCTGTCACTGAGGACAATGAATCCCAGACTTTGGGATTTTTATGAATTAGGAAAATTAAAAAAAAATTTTTGGATCATGAGAACTTTGCCATGGACTAGCATTTGGGAACCCAGCTCTAGAAAAACCTGGAACACCAGGGAAGATCTCCCAGGAATCTATTTCATGTGGAATCAATCATCCCAATGGAGAAACAGTTTCAAGGTCTTTGAGTGGCTAATGATGAGGTGCTCAGGACATTGTCATTAGAGCTTCCCATTTCTTGGTGATTGGGGAGATATCAGAGGTAAGGGTGAGGCACAAGGCATTGACTTACTTTGAACACAGAGGAATATTTTGTATGTGATTTTGTGTAGGGTCACTTGTATAACACCTTATTCAGTCCCAAAGGCATCTTGGTTAAATCCCCTGGACATGGGAAGGAGGCAGGGGTTGTAGGCGAGCTAACATCTAATTAAAGGGTGTCAAAGGCTGAGGCAGGAGATTGGTAGATCAGGATCATCCCATTCAGTCACTTTATAATCATGGAATTCTTGGTGGGGAGAGAATTCTTGGTGTGCTTCCCCAGCAAGAGCAGTGTCAGTGTCCAGGTTAGCATCAGTGGAGAAGGGAGAGGGGGCTACTGTGGCAGCCACAGACTCCAGACGGAATCAAGGCAAGGTCAGCCCCACTGGGAAACAGGAGTGCCAGAGGCAGCTGGGATCACAAGGGCAGAGGCACCAGAGGTGGCAGAGGTGGGTGCCAGTGACCAATAAAATAATGATGACCTGACTGCTAAGAGAGAGGAGAAGTTTTGGGAACTCGATTTCCAGGATTCCACTGGTGGACCACAGGGTCAAAATAAAGAGAGCTCCCACATACACTCAATTTCCCCAATTTTTAACATCTTACTTTGATGTGGTATATTTGTTAAAATTGATGAACAAGTATTTATACAGTATTATTAACTAAGGTCCATAGTTTACATTAGGATTCACTTTTTGTGTGATACATTCCATGGGTTTCAACAACTGTGTAACGTCATGTATCCACCACTGCAGTATCATTCCGAATAGTTTCACAGCCCTAAAAATCCCTGTGCTCCAATCCACCTATTCATCCTTCCCTTGCTCTCCACTGAACATCAGGCAACCACTGATCTTTCTACTGTATAGTCTTGCTTTTTCCAGAATGTTATATATTAATAGTTGGAATCAAACAGTGTGTGGACTGACTTCTTTCACTTTGCAATATGCATTTAAGCTCCCTCCATGTCTTTTCTTGGCTTGAGAGCTCATTCTTTCTTTCTTTTTTACACTATTTTTAATTGTGATAAAATACACATAACATAAAACTTACCATCTTAACCATTTTTAAGTGTAGTTTGGTGGTATTAAGTACATTCATATTAATGTACAGTCATCAGCACCATCCACCTTCAGAACTCTTTTTATCATGCAAAGCTGAAACTCTCCCTATTACACAGTAGCTCCCCATTCTCTCCTCCCTTCAGCCCTTGTAAGCACCATTCTACTTTTTTTCTTTTTCTTTCACTTGACTACTTTAGGTACTTCATATAAATAGAATCACATAATATTTGTCGATTTGTGACTGGCTTATTTCACTTAGCATAATGTCCTCAAGGTTCATCAATGTTATACCTTGTGTCAGAATTTCCTTCTTTTTAATGTCTGAATAATGTCCCATTGTGTGTCTACCCCACATTTTGTTTATCCACTCACCCATCCGTGCATACGTGGGTTACTTCCTTCTTTTGGCTATTGTGAATAATGGTGCTGTGAACATAAGTGTGCAAATATCTCTTTGCTTTCGGTTCTTTTGGGTATAGACCACAGAAGTGAAATTGCTGAATCATACTGTAATTCTATTTTTAATTTTTTAAGGAACAACCATACTGTTTTCCACAGCAGCTGTACCATTTTACAGTCCCATCAACAGTGCACAAGGGTTCCAATTTTACCACATCCTTGTCAACACTTATTATTTTCTGGTTTTTGAGAGTTGCTATTCTAATGGGTGTGAGGCAGTATCTCATTGTGGTTGATAGCTCATTTCTTTTTCTCTCTGCATAATATTCCATTGTATAGATGTACCACAGTTTGTTTATCCACTCACCTATTGGAAGACATCTTGGTTGCTTCCAGGTTTCAGCAGTTATGAATAAGACTGTTATAAACATTCATGTGCAGGTTTTTGTGTGGACATACATTTTCAACTCCTCTGGGTAAATACCAAAGAGCATGATGGCTGGATCATACAGCAAGAGTATGTTTAGCTTTGTAAGAAACTTCCAAACTGTCTTGCAAAGTGGCTGTATCATTTTCCATTTCCAAAAAGACTATTTTTGTGTCTATTACTTTTGCCACCCATATCCCTTGACTGACCTCACTCTAGTTTGCGTATTCTGGTGAGAAAAAGCTGCAGACAGATCACTGACAATTGGTAGAAATTGTTTTTATACTCTTTAAATGTGACCTTCAGTCAGCTAGCCCTCTGGAGAGTGAAGTTGGAATGGACTGAAGGAAAAACTGCTTGGCTTTGGGTTCTGACTTCAAAATTAATTTTCTACAGTGACTGAAGTATATTAAGAAAATTAAAACTTCTAACGCTCCCCAAAAGAAAAAGCAC
>CM052445.1:53206948-53247858 GCA_028533085.1 Varecia variegata | reverse complement strand
CTTGGAGTAGGATTAATTTTTTTAATAAGGAAAGTAACTTATATGCATGGCTAGTGCATAGCCGTTGACCTGGGGAAAGTGTTTGACAAGGCCTTTCATTTTACATTGCTTAGCAGACAAGGGAGCTGGGGAAGAGACTCTGATAATTTGTAGAAAGAAACAAGACTCTTCTGGGTGGTAAGAAACAGGAACCCCTAATACCTTCTCCCTGTGTTTTGGTTTGCTGCTATAACAAGGTACTATGAGCTAGTTGTCTTATATAATAGAAATTTATTGGCTTATAGTTCTGGAGGCTAGAAGTCCAATATCAGGGTGTTGACAGGGCCATATTACCTCTGAAGGTGCTGTGCAAGAATCTGTTCCATGCCTCTCCTCTAGTTTCTGTTGGTTTGCTGGCAATCTTTGGCATTTCTTGGCTTATAGGAACATCACCTGTATCTCTTTATCTTCACATGGTGTTCTCCCTGTGTGCATTTGCCCAAATTTCCCCATTTCATGAAGATACCAGTCATACTGGATTAGGGACTTGCCCTACTATAGCATGACCTCATCTAACTAATTACATTTGCAATGAACTTATTTCCAAATAAGGCCACATTCTGAGGTACTGGAGGCTGGGGCTTCAATGTATGAATATTTGAGGGATGCAATTCAACTTATGATACCCTGAGACACAGAGTTAAGAGAGAATTATCGGGGTAGACTAGACTGGTTCTATTCAGGCTCATTTTTAGGATAGGCTTTAAACAGGGTTAATACAAGTGAGGAAATTGATAGGGCCAATGGGATGAAGACAGCTCAGGGTGAGGAAGGAAGAGGGAGGACAGTCGTCCTGAGTCTGAAGGTATAAGCACCGGTGCATGCTCTGACTTGACTTTCCTGTAGGCAAACCTGTGGAAGGGCCAAAGGAGCTCTCTGGGGCTTCTTTTTTATAATTTCATTCATGAGGTTTCTACCCCCATGTCCTAATTAATCTCTTAAAGGCCCTACCTTTTAATACTATTTCATTGGGGATTAGGTTTCAGCATATGAATTTGGGGGGAGGCAAACATTCAGGTCATAGCATTATGCCCCTAAGATCCCCCAAACCACGTCCTTCTCACATGTAATCCCCAAACTTTTGCTCATTCCACCATCAACTTTAATGTTCTAAGTCCAAAATCTCATCTAAATGTTATATAAGTCAGATATGGGTAAAACTCAAGGTACTATTCATCCTGAGACAAATTGTTCTTCAGCTGTGCACCTGTGAAATCAAACATGTTATGTGCTTCCAAAATACAATGGTGGGACAGGCATAGGATAGACATTCCCATTTCAAAAGGGAGAAATAGGAAAGAAGAAGAAAGAAGTGATAGGTCCCAAGCAAGTCCAAAACCCAAGAGATCAAATAACACTAAAGCTTAAGGTCCCAGAATAATCTTTGATTCAATCTTTTGTCCTCCTGGTCCACTGGGGCAGAGGTCCAACCTCCACTGCATTGCTGGGTGGATGTTGGGCATCCAAGGCTCTGGGTAGCCCTGGTGTCTCCACTGGGTATTGCCCTTGTGGGGGCTCTCTGCTGTGGCCCTGCCCCCACAGTGGTTTTCCGCTGGGCCCTTAGTTCTCTGGGGCACCCTTTAAAATCCAGGTGGAGGCAGTCATGCCCCCACAGCTTGTGCACCTGTGGAGATGGCACTGTGTGGGCACTGCCAAATGTACAAATGCCTTCTACAGGGATGGCCACCATGGCCTGCTTCACACCTAGGGCTGCCAAGGAGTACTGTGCCAGAATTCAGGAGCAGAGACTCGAGGTGGTACAGACAGCAAACACCGAGATTCTGCAGAAGCTTAGGACCCATCTTTTGACATTGTTCTTTCCCCTGGGCTTGTCACTCTGGGACTGTTGTGATATGGGCAGCATTGATAATCCATGAAATACCTTGAGGTCATACTTACATTGTTTTGATGAACAATCATCAACATTGTTTTGATGATAAACCTGGCCACTTTATACTGCTGTTAGTAATAGAGGCAAAGGAATTCAGACTCATGTATGCCCACATTCTTTTTTTTTTTTTTTTTTTTGAGAAACAGTCTCACTCTGTTGCCCAGGCTAGAGTGAGTGCCGTGGCATCAGCCTAGCTCACAGCAACCTCAAACTCCTGGGCTTAAGCGATCCTACTGCCTCAGCCTCCCAAGTAGCTGGGACTACAGGCATGCGCCACCATGCCCGGCTAATTTTTTCTATATATATATATTTTTAGCTGTCCATATAATTTCTTTCTATTTTTAGTAGAGACGGGGTCTCGCTCTTGCTCAGGCTGGTCTCGAACTCCTGAGCTCAAACAATTCGCCTGCCTTGGCCTCCCAGAGTGGTAGAATTACAGGTGTGAGCCACCGCGCCCGGCCTTTGCCCACATTCTTGCCTGGGAGAAGGACAATATCTTTCCATTTTTCCATACTCCTACAGGATCAAGAAAAAAAAATCACAAATTAATATCTTAATAAATTATTCTGTCACATTTGTTTACCCATTAAGTGTTGGAACTGTTTATCTTCCTTTTAAATTACACCTGAGCTCTGCAGAGCAGAATATTTTGTCTTATAAAATTTATCATGAAATTACTTGTGGCTGCTGCTCCAGAAATGTCAGGCTTTTGAGTTAGTAAATAGAGTACCACAATAGAACAACTTTTCTTTATGAGGTATGTGGAACTCCGTCATTTGGATTAAGTAGAAATATCCATTAGCAAGCACAGTTGCCTAGACAGGCATGTAAAACATTAACAAAAAATCCTTTTAATATTGGGGAGCTTTAACAGGGTGTTTTGAAGAAAAATACAAAGGCATGTTCACTTTCTATCCTCTACTTTTTTTTCTGTAAAATAATATATCCAGAGATATTACCATACTTGCTCTTCAGAATCCAGAATAATCCCCAAATCCTCTTCTCTTGGATTCTACATGCATAGGGTGTTTATAATGAACAGGACCACCATGAATGGTTGTGTAGACCCCTGGGCCCATGGGCCCATCTATCCAGAGGGACAGACATCCTTTTCTAATTTTCCAGTGCTGGCTCAACAATGGAGGGTGGAGATTAGGGCAGAAAAGTAAGAGTGTTTGAGCGTGTATGAATTTATATTTGTCTGTTCAGTAGAACTGTGTGTGTTTTTAGGCTGGTATCAATGTCCATTTCTCTTCCCTTTGGAGGGTGAACTTTGAGAGAATTGGAACAGTGTCTTATTGAGCGCAGTGCCTGGAGGGTGCTCAGTTAATGAACCACCATTCAGAACTCTACACTGGGCACTGTGTGGGATTGGGGGTGTGTGCAGTGTAAATAGAGCAGCTGTCAACAATGGGCCAGTGATAATCTATTGATTGATGTCAAAACCATAGCTGGCCATGCATCCTCCTCCTCTCCAATGTGCACCATCCTCCTCCTCAGTCAAAGACCTCCCTCCCTCCCTGTCTCCCTTCTTTCTTTCCTCTCTCCCTTTACCCTCCCCTCCACCCTCCATTCCTCTGCTCTTCCTCTTGCAAAGCTCACATCAAAGCAGGTCCTCAGGAACAAGATATTCAAGAATCCTCTGCTGGGGCTTACAAGCCAGTGGATAGATTTGAGCCTGTCAGATTCCTGTAAGTCCAAAGTCAAATAGTTTCTATCAAAGACACCTCGGAGCTCGCACAGTCAGATACACAAATAAATCAAACTCATCCAGTTTCTGGTAATGCCTAAGGCACATTATAAAGGCAGAGTATGCCAGCGTGTTTCTGAAGGAGTACACAGGGCATTGTGTCTTGGGGCTTGTGCTATTTCGAAAAGCAAAATGAAGATATTAATATACACAGATGTATAGTCTAACTTGGATCCTGGGCTCAGTGTTTTTGAGTTTTGGCCAAAAAAAGTCTTTCTATGGGCTATTCTAAAATAGCAATTTGTGTATTTTGGGCCCAGGTGAATAAACATGTCTTTGGGAGAGGCAGTAAAGGAAGGTGAAGAACTTGTGTACTGGTTGTTTAAATATTCCCTCCCTCCCATTGTATGTAGGTGCAATTTCCTATGGAATATTCCCTCCCCTGCCCTTTCCTTTTCCCCTCCCTGCCCTGATCTCTTTTTCTTCCTTCTCATTTTCCTGTCTGCCCCCTCCCTAACTCCCAGTTCTATCTTTTATTCCCCCCCCTCTCCGAAGGCCAGAATGTGGCACGAGTCAGGAGCATGATCAGAGTTGCACAAGGTCGGGGTGGGGGCTGTCCTGCCCATGTCCTTTCTCTCCTTAAGGAGAAGTCACAGTTGACCTCTGTCCACCAGGGAACTGCACTGCCAGCATGTGGGCACCAACAGCCCAATCCTTGGGTTCAGACACAGAGAACATGAGAGGTTTTGGTCTTAAAATCTCAGGCCGTTTGAGTTTAAAATATGGTAGGCTAGCATTAAATGAAAGAAAACAGTCTCTGCAGTGGAATTACAGTCATTTTGACTATTGCAATTAAGACTGAGCATGCTACAATCAGATATATCCTTGTTCTTCTTGTTAGTGTTCTTTTAAAATCATGGGCAAGATGGTATGGACTGTTTGAGGAAAGCTTGAGATTGAAGATGGAGAAAGAGAAAGAAACGAAATTCCTTGTTGATTTGACATGGTGAGACCACTAGTGGGTTCCTAGTGCAACGGGTCAGAACACTTATTTTCAGTTTGATTGTGCTGTTCCCTAATTCTGGGATGTTCTTTCCTCTTTTTACCAAGTTAACTCCTGTTCATCATTTAGGCTTCAGTTAAATGTCACCACTTCAGAAAAGCCTTCCCTGACTACCTCTTATAAAGAACTTCCTCTATTATACTCTTCCCTAACACTTTCTTTTATTCTTCAGAGCATTTATCTCTATTGGAAATTATGGTTTATTTATGGGTGTTTGTCATTTTCTACTGCAATGCAAGCTCTACTGTAGAAGAGACTGTTTCTGATTGGTTTCTCGAGATATGCCCAGCTCCTAGTCTGGTGCCTGACACAAAGTTGAGACTTGGTAACTCCTTAAATAAGCAAATTAGTTACCATAGTGGGATAGGGACCTACTTAACATGACAGAAAATTAGGCAACTACTTACAATGGCATATATGGGTATTTCAGAATTTGTTTGTCTTAGAATTCCTAACTCTCATCGTGGGACTTAATGATTTCAATACTAGGTTAGTGTTCTCTTACCCATTTCCTCAGTTCTTTCTTTCATCCTGGGTGTCCTTTCTTTTGCAAAGGTGCCACTTCCATAATGTGTGTTTATCTTAGCATTTCATATCTGCTAATTTAGGGATCACGTTCACCTTTGACACCAGGACTACTTGTCCTCTGAATTGGTGCCTGGAGTGTGGTAGATGCCTTCATATTTGTTGATCAAACCTACAGGACAGCGGAAAGGAGAACAAATGGCTTCTGCCCTTGGACCAGAGCCCATCAGCTCTGATGGCTTGTGGCTTTCTTTTTAAATATTTTTTGTCCCACATCCTCGACCTTATCCCTCAGACAGTGTGTTCTAGGTTAATCATGTTCACCTGGGCTTATTTCCTTGGGCCTTTTAGCCAGTTCTGTCTCATGGCAAACTGTATCCTCTCCACTGAATTTTCCCCACTCACACTCAAACATGCTCAAGTCTCTAGCTCCCTTTCTTTGCCAGCTCTGAGCTATTTCTTGCCTCCTCTTCATAGCCAAAACTTCTCGAAAGAGATCTCCTTCTGTTTATTTCCCACTGACTTCTCCATGCACTCCATCTAGCTTTTCACTCACTTCATTCAGCTAACAGCACCTTCAGTTTGTTACATCTAACAGGGAATTTTCTGTCATCACCACACACTCAGCAACTTTTGTTGCCAGTGATTACATCTTCCTTTAGAGACTTTCTCCCCTCCATTTCTATGTCAGAGCCTCTCTGGGTTTCCATCTGCCTCTGAAGCTGGTCCTTCTCACTTATTTTATTGTAGCTGCACTGTAAATATGACAGTTGTTTAAGAACATCTTCTTCAGTCTACAGTGTCTTTCCAGGTGACATCATCCACAACCAAAGCATCAATTACCTTTAACATACATGCACAATCTAAATTTCTATCTCCAGACTCAGATCCATATATCCATCTGCTTGCGGATATCTACTATTCAATATCTTACATGCAACTCAAATTCAAAATGCCCAAAACCAAACTCATAATCTTCCCCTAAATCCATCCCTCCTCCAGTTTTCTCTGAGAGAATCTCCCATTGGATACTCAGTGCTCTTGCTGAAAACCTATAAGATATCCTTGCTGCTTCATCTTGCTCCTCTGTGGCCAGTCCATTGCCAAATTAATTTTTTCTTCTAATTGTCTCTCAAGTACAGCTATACCTCTCCACCTGCACTTTACAAGCTATCATAATACTTTGCCTAATCTATTGAAACAGCTGCCTAGTTGATCTCTCCACTATCCAATCACTACTTCATACCGCAGTTGAGGAATCTTTTAAAAAAAGCAATCTCTTTAAGATGATGCCCCTGCTTAAATGAAGTCATGTGTCAACGGTTTTCCATCAGAATCCTTTGTATAATCTGCGGTTGGACTTCCCAATATTCTTTACATGTTAGCACACATAGAAAATGGGAGTACTTGTTTTGATTTCACAACAAAACAAATGAGGTTGTTTATGTTGAGAGGCAACCAGCTTTGAGGCTCAGGCTGCCCTAAAGGATGATGGAATCCACCTGTTGGTTTACCCTGATGCAGCCGTGGCACATGGGCATGTTCCACGTGCACAACCAGGAAGCTCTGAACCAGCAGGTCCTGAGTGATGGGACTGAGTCTCCCAGCCTCATCTTCTCACGCTCAGGGATGCGGGCTCAATAGCATTTCCTGGGTGTTCACACCACTTTCCAGGGATGTGCTGCCTATGCAGGCCCTCCCCGAAATGCTCTTCTCCTCCACCTCACCTGGTTAATTCCCACTCAGCTCAAATTTCTGTTCGCATATCATTACTTCAGGGAAACCACTCACTACTCCACCCACTTCCTCACATGACCAGTACGCCTTTCTCACACTCTCAATTCTCACTCTCCTTTTAAAAAATTGACATAATGTAAAAATTCATGTATCATAAAACCCACCATATTAGAGTGTATGATTCAGTGGATCTTGTTTATTCAAAAAGTTGTGCAATCACTACCACTATCCAACTCTAGAACATTTTTATCACAATTAAAAGAAATTTTGTACCGATTAACAGTCACTCCCGATCCCCCCTTCTCCCCAGTCCCTGGCATCCACCTAATCTACTTTTTGTCTCTATGGATTTGCCTATTCTGGATGTACACGGAATAAAAGGATATGTGACCTTTTTTGTTTGACTTCTTTTGCTTAGTATAATGTTTTTAAGGTTCACCTATGTTGTAGTATGAGTCAGTACTTCATTCTTTCTTATGGCCAAATAATATTTCATTGTATGGATGTGCCACATTTTGTTTCCCTGTTCATCAGTCAATAGACATTTGGATTGTTTTACATTTTGGCTATTGTGAATACTACTGTTATAAAAATTCATGTGCAAGTTTGCTTGAACACCTATTTTAATGCTCTTCGGTATATACCTAGCAGTGCAATTGCTGGGTCACATGGTAACTCTATGTTTAACATTTTGAGTAACTTCCAAACTATTTTCCACAGTATCTATACCATTTTACATTCCCATTAGCAATGTATAAGGGTTCCAATTTCTTCACAGATTTTTTTCTTTCTTTTTCCTTGATGGTTAATCTTATGTATCAACTTGACCGGGCTAAGGGATGCCCAGATAGTTTATAAAAAATTATTTTTGAGTTTTTCTGTGAGGATGTTTCTGGAAGAGATTGGCATTTGAATTAGTAGACTGAGTAAAGAAGATCCACCCTCACAAATGTGGACAGGCATAAACTTAAAAAAAATTTTTGTAAAAAATTGATTAGTTGACAATGGTCAACTAATTTTCAACAAGTGAGCCAAAACAACATAATGGAGAAAAGAATAGCCTCTTCAATAAATGGTGCGGGGAAAACTGGATAACCACATGCAAAAGGATAAAATTGAACCCTTATCTTACACCATACACAAAAACCAACTCAAAATGAAAGATGAAATACTTAAATGTAAGACCTGAACCTGAAACGCTCCTAGAGGAAAAGGTGAGGAATAAGTTCCATGACATTGGTCTGGGCAATGATTTTTTGGGTATGGCACCAAAAACAAAAGCAACAAAAGCAAAAGTAGACAAGTAGGACCACATCAAACTAGAAGGCTTCTGTACAGCAAAGGAAACAATCAAGAAAATGAAAAGGCAACCTACAGAATGGGAGAAGATATTCGCAAATCATATATCTCGATAGGGGTTAGTATCCAAAATATAGAAGGAACTCATACAACTCAATAGCAAAAGACAAATAACCCAATTAAAAAATGGGCAAAGAGCCTGAATAGACATTTTTCTAAAGAAGACATTCAAATGGCCAATAGGTATAAGAAAGAGTGCTCACCATCACTAATCATCAGGGAAGTGCAAACCAAACCATAACAAGATACCACCTCACACCTGTTAGGTTGGCTATTATCAAAAACACAATAGATAAAAAGCACTGGTGAGGATGTGGAGAAAAAGGAACCCTTGTACACTGTCAGTGGGAATGTACATTGGTATAACCATTATGGAAAACACAGTATAGATGTTTCTCAAAATAGTAAAAATAAAACTAACACATGATCTAGTAACTCCACTTCCGGGTATATATTGGAAGGAAATGAAATCACAAGGGATATCTGCACTCCCATGTTCATTGCAGCACTATTCACAATAGCCAAGATAAGGAAACAACATAAGTGTCCATCAATGGATGAATGGATAAAGTAATTATGGTGTATATTTACAATGGAATATTACTCAGTTTTATAAAAGGAGATACTGCCATTGGCGACAATGTGGAAGAACTTGGAGGACGCTATGTTAAGTGAAATAAACCAGATATTGAAAGACAAATACTGCCTGATTGCACTTATATGTGGAATCTAAAATAGAGAAACTCAGAGAAACATAGAGTAGAATGGTGGTTGTCAGGAGCTGGGGTATGGGGAAAATGGGAAGATGTTGGTCAAAAAGCACAAACTTTCAGTTATAAGTTGAGTAAGCTTTAGAGATCTAATGTACAGCATGGTGTGGCTATAGTTAATAATAATATATTGTATATTTGAAATTTGCTAAGAGAATAGATCTTTAGGGTTCTCACGACACACACACAAGGCGACTATGTCTGGTGATGGATATATGAATTAGCTTGATTGTGGGAATCATTGCACAGGTATACTTATATCAAAACAACATGTTATACACTTTAAATATATATAACTTTTTAATTTGTCAATTGTGCCTCAATAAAAAATTTGATTCTGATAGTTTTTGCTAGTTTTTTCATTGCTTTTATGGAGGCATAAATTTTCGAGGTCCTTACTCTTCCATTTTTGCTGACATCACTGACTCATTCTACTTTTCTTTCATAATATTTACTATAGCTTGAAGTAAAACATTTAGGTGATTGTTTGTATGACCAGTTGATTTTTTGATTAATATTAGTCTTTCTCCTGAGATTATAGACTTTTTCAGGGTAAGGATCTTGCCTGTTTAAATTACTGTTGCATTCCTAGTCCTCAGCATAATGCCCAACACATAGTAGTCAACCAGTGTCTGTATGTCAAATGAATAAATAAGGAAATTAGTCAGTTAATTACTACAGGAACATGGTGACTAAAACTGTGAGATCTAGAGTCACAGAGCAGTGTTTAAATCCCAGGTGCATCACTTACTGTGTATGTGGTATAGTGTGACAACCTCTCTCAGTTGTCTTGGGGAATAGTACAAATCATAGCTTTAGCTAACATTTTTTTAAGAGATCATTATTTTTAGGTACTGTGCTAAGCACTTGAAATGTATCATCTTACTCCTCACAAAACATTTAAGGTAGGTACCATAATCTGCAATTTAAAGAGGAGAAAGTGGAGGCTCCGAGTAGCTAAGCAATTGCTCAAGATCACACAGCTGGAAAGAGGCAAAGTCTTTTTAAGGATTAAAGAAAATTATATAGTAAATTCTAACACAGAGCTTTAAGTGTTTAATAGGGGTTTACTATTACTGTCATTCCTTCTCCCAGTTAGACTCTTACCATAATGTACCCTGTAACCTGGTCTCTAACTGCCATTTCTATATTTATTCAAAAAATATTTACTGATCTTTTAGTATGTGCCGGGCACTGCTCTGGGGGTTGGGAATACAACTGAGAATAAAACAGAAAAAAACTGCCCTCCTGGAGCTATATTCTAGGAGAGGGGCCAAATAAGTAAACAGGTGTATGATACCTGGTAGACAAGACCTGTGAAGGAAACTGAAGCAGGACACAAGGCTGCAGAGTGAAGGGAGTCCTCTCTAAGACAGGGCCATAGAAGGTTCTCTGGGGAGCAGAGACGGGAATGTGGCGGGGAGGGAGGCTATGCAGATTTGTTGGGGAGGAAGAGTCCCGCAGAGGAAACAGCAAGTGTAAAAGCCCTGAGATGGGAATGTGCTGGGTGCGTTCAAGGACCGCAGACTGGGGCACAGTAAGGGGAGGTTGGGGGTGGGCTGGGCCCGGATTGAGCAGAGCCTGGCTGACCTCCTAAAGAGCTCTGATTGATACACTAAGCATAATGGGGGTGGGGGGTTGAGCAGAAGAGAGACATGGTTTGACTTAACTTTTAACAAGATCCAGCTGGCTGCACTGTAGGCATTGACAGATGGCAGGAATGTACAGAGCAGAGATACCTTTTAGAATGGTGCTATCTTAACAGTCTAGGGTGAGAGATGATGGTGAGACTTACATTTCATCTGTAGTGATGGAGGCAGTATAAAGTGATTGGATATTCAGAAAATAGATAGGATTTGATTTTTCTTTAGAGTCTCACGCTGTTGCCCTGGGTAGAGTGCAGTGGTGTCATCATAGTTCACTGCAACCTCAAACTCCTGGGCTCAAGTGATCCTTCTGCCTCAGCCTCCATGCGTAGCTGGGTCTACAGGCATGCTCCCCCATGCCCAGCTAATTTTTCTATTTTTAGTAGAGATGGAGTCTTGCTCTTGCTCAGATTGGTCTCGAACTCCTGAGCTCAAACAATCCTCCCACCTTGGCCTCTCAGAGTGCTAGGATTACAGGCGTGAGCCACTGCACCTGGACACTTTGTATTTTTTATTTTGTACTTTGCCATGTACTTTATACAACTATACCATGTAAACTGTTTTAATCATCCATAATCATGGAAAACAGAAAATGTGAAAAATAAAAAACTATAAACAATTAAATATGCTTAGCATTATATTTAATGGTATGGACACTGAGCCAGACAGACCTATCCACACTAATAAACATTAACTAATAATTATTCTGGGCTTATCAGATGTTATTATAATAGATACTCAGTTACACCTTAAACATTATTTACTACCTTGTTGAATTATCAGAAACTTATAAATTAGCTACTATTAATATAACCATTTGGCAGAAGCGGAGTAGAATTGTAGTAACTTGCCTAAGGTCCCACATGAGGAAGTAGCAGAGAAAGAGTTAGAATTCAAATCTTTTAGGCTTGGTTTCTGGAGTCAGTGTCAGGGATACGTTGCTGTAATTAACTCAGCTACCCTTTCACACAAGCCAAGAGTCGGTTTCCATTAGTGCCCTCACTCCTGGGAAGCTCATACAACATTGGCACTCATGACACGATTCTTGTTCTTGAATTTTAATGTAAGTGTGTGCATTTATTAAAGATGCTTTTGAGAAGCAGGCCAGTATTTAATTTTAAAAACCAAACACACATGCACATGTATTATACCTCCTTTTCTGCATCTGACCCGTCACGTTGGGGTGTCAGTGTGCCAGCTCCACCAACAAACAGGTGAGAAAACTCCAGAGATGCGAATCACACAGAGAAGGACCTCGAGAATGACTAAGCATGGACCAGAGCAAACTCTAACTTGGAGATTGTCCAGAGCTTCTGAAAATATTCTAAACATTTGTAACCCAAATGTCATGGGAATGAAAGAGTTTGAGAAAATTATTATCTGTACATAAGGGCCAGCTAAACTGGCATTCCTCAGGGTGCCTGGGTCTGAGATCTCTATTTGCTGTGAGAATATTTGCAGTAAGAATTGGGAAATAATTATGGAACAAACAATTTGTAAGTAATGCAGGGAGGGAGTATTGTCTTCCCGGCTGCCTTCTGCCTGAGAGCGCTTCCCTTCCTGCCCAAACCTCCCCAGGGGAGGATCTGGCAAAGCAGGAAGTGCCAGAGGGCAGCCCCAGCAGAAGGAAGGGGAAGTTCAGCCCCCGGGATTATGCAAAGGCAACAGAAACAAAAGTAATGATGGAAATGGGATTAGGCATCAGAGCAGCCGGAGGTTCCTCTGCGTTCACCAAGTGGCTCTGACTCAGAGAAACCACTTGTTGGGGTTGGACAAAGATAAAACCAGAAAGAAAAAAGGAAAGGATTTGGAACAGAGCTGGCAAAAACCTTACAAATATACAACTGAGTAGGGATTGGCAGTTAAACCATAGTTATTATATCTGCATGTCATGTGTTTAATGTTTTGGGTATGTATAGTCTTGTATATATAAACAAATATGTTTACATAGATATGTTTATATATGCTGTGTATATATTTACCAAAATACATTTTTAAGTTGACTGAAGTAAATCTGTACATAATTCATTGATAATATTTTGGGTCATCTCAGTGGCTCTATTCATTCACTCATTCACTTATTCATTTATTCATTCATTCAGTTCCTAGATGTTCCAGACACTGCTGGAACATTGGCTGTATAAAGATCACATAACACAGTGCCTTCTGCAAACAATCTCACAGTCCCACAGAGCTTTGAACAGTCAATTATAGAGCAATGATAGGGTTAAGGGTTATATGGAGGGCTTTATGAAAATACAGATAATGGGCTCCGTTATGGGTTGAATTGTGTCTTCCTCCAAAAGTTGTATGTTGAAATTATAGATCCCAGTAACTCAGAATGTCACCTTGTTTGGAAATAGTGTCTTTTAAGAGCTAACCAAGCTAAAATACGGTCAATAGGGTGCGCCCTAATCCAATATGACTGATATTTAAAGGGGAATTTAGGAGACAGACACTCACACACACAGGAGATGACTATGAAAAGATGAAGGCAGAGACTGGAATGATGCTTCTACAAGCCAAGAAACTCTAAGGATTGCCAGAAAACCACGGAAGCTAGGTGAGAGGCATAGAATAGATTCTTTCTCACAGCCCTCAGAAGAAACCAACCCTGCCAACACCTCAATCTTGGACTTTCATCCTCCAGAACTGTGAGACAATGCATTTCTATGGTTTAAGCTATCTAGGTTGTGGTATGTCCTAACAGCAGCTCTGGGAGACTACTATAGGGTCTTAACTACATAGCTTTGCAGAGAGAGATCAAGGAAGGCTTCTTGGAGGGGATGAGACAGCTGAATTTTGATAGATATAAAGGTGCCAGGTGAAAGGGGTGGGGTGAGCTATCAAAATGGCATTCCAGGCATTGGAGGAGGTAACACAGGCAGCAAAAGTATCGAGATGAGAAGTGACTAGTGAGTGAGGCATTCGGTGAGGTTTAAAAGCAAACTCTGAAGCTAGAAGTAGGAAGAGCTGTATCTACTAGGATATGCCAAGCATAGGCAACACACAAGGACAAACAAGACAAGTCTCCTGCTCCAGTGGCAAGGACAGACACTTAAATCCCATGCTGGAAACCCTCAGTGGGGCAACTAACATCTTGTCACTCTTCTGTTCCCAATCACGGTTGAAATCTGGTGGTTGGACCAGTGACTTAGTTTCACAAAATTGGTGCCTTGATGGGGACGAATCCTTGTTCAGCTGTGAAAGGAGCACCACATTTTTGGACTGCTCAAGTTTCATTCTTGGGTACTTGAAGGTCTAGCTCTGCTCTAGCTGAGATTTCTTTTCTTTCAGGGAAAGCGATTTCTTCTCCATCATTAAGCAAAAGCTCCTAGAGGATTTTTAATTATGAACATATTCAAGCATCATCTAGTGTCATAATCATGTACTGATTCCTGGACATTTTTGTGTCTTTTAATTTCTTCACAATGGGAATATTGCTAACAAAAAGCCTTTGGCTTAGACACTTGGTTTTATAAAATCTGGTTTAAAGGGTAAGAAGCGGTTCTTGCAAAGACCACCTGGTGTTCCATACTCTGCCCTCCTCACAAGATTCAGTGCACTTTTGTATAAGTTTTCCACCTCTGGTAGACGTTTCAAAGGACTTTGTGAAAAGAGACGCTGTTCTGGAAGCATATAGCCAGAAATGCAAAGAGATTTATTCTGATTAATTAAGCACATTTTTACTTTAATGTCAATTCACTTTTTATACAATTTTTAAAAACTCTAGTGCTGTGGCCCAGAGGTCAGACTATTAACCCCCGGAGGATCTTTAAATTGAGAAATGTTTGTAACCTCTTTCTTTTAGGTTTATTTAAAATTAAGCCTACAGCAAAATATTAAACACTGAAATATAATGGTTTCTGCCTTCATATAATTGATTTAAAACATCTTATTTGAATTATACATTAAATATTCTGGTTATGAGTACCATACATTTCTTATGAGAATGGAAGAATTAGTTTATAATCCAGGTAGTCTTCTCCTTAATTTTTTGTTTTGAAAATTACATTATTATATACATATGAAGGATGCATCTATATTTAAAGTCCAATACTCTGTATTCAGAGGAATTAAATGATCCACACAAACACATACTTGAAGATATTTAAGAGTTACCTTTGTAACAGAGAAAAATTAATGACAGAGGTTGTAGAGCATCCCTACACCTGACATGCCTGCAACATACTACACTGCCATTTACATTTATCAAATACTTGTTGGGGGTGAGCTTAGGTACTTGGTCTTACAGTTTGAATGTGTCCCCTACAAAATTTGTTTTGAAACTTAATCTCCACTGTGGTGGTAATAGGATGTGGGGCCTTTGGAGAAGTGATTACATCATGCGGGCTCTGACCCCATAAATGAGATTAGTGGTTTTATAAAAGGGCTGGAGGGAGCTAGCAATCATCTCTTTCTGCCCCTCCATCTGCTACCAGGTAGGGAAGTCACCACAAGAAGATGCCATTGATGGAGCTGGTCTTCAGCAGATATCGAACTGTTGGTGTCTGGAACTTGAACTTCCCAGCCTCTAGAACTGTGAGAAATAAATTTTTGTTCTTAAAAATTACTCTGTCTCAGCTATTTTGTCATAGAAGCACAAATGGGCTCACTACTCATGAGGAACCACAAGTCTAATAGGGGAGACAGATGCATAAACATGGCAAATGCTGCAACAGGGGCGTGAATGGGGTGTTGAGACAGCTAAGCAGAGGAGGTTGAGAAGTGCTACTTACCCTGGGATCTAAAGGAGGGGCAAGAACTCATAAGGTGAAGAAGTAAGGGAGGCATGTTCCAGTAGGAAAACTTCCTGGATAAAGGAAGATAGGAGGTGTGAAGGTTACAGCACATGCTGGGACAGCTGGAAGCTCAGTGTGACTGGATCATGGTGCATGGGCATAATGGCTGGAAATGAGACCAGAGCAGTAGGAGAGGGTTAGACTGGAAAAGACTGTGCCATGAACAATTTATTGTGTCAGCCTGGATGTCCTAATAGGATATGTAATTTTGGATGCTGATCTGGCAGCACCAAAGTGGAAATACTTGAGGAGGAAGAGCAGCAGGAAAGCCAAAGCAAGTGGTCTGAGCAAGGCACAAAAGGGCCGTAATTGAAAGTGTAATGGCAGGGATGGAGAGAAACGACTGGATCACAGAGAAATAGGGCCATCAGCCCAGGAATTGGGGTTTCCAGCTGAATGTCAGGGGAGGAGACAGGGGTGAGATCTAGCTTGGGACATGGGCGTCTGCTATAGACTGAATTTGTGTTCCTTTCAAATTCATATGTTGAAGCCCTACGCCCCAATGTGACTGTATTTGGAAATAGGGCCCTTTAGCAGATAATTAATGTAAAATGAGGTCATAAGGATGGGGCCCTGATTTGAAAAGATTAGTGTCCTTATAAGAAGAGACACCAGAAAGTGCTCCTTCTCTCTCTCTTCCATGTGAGGACACAGTGAGAGAGTGGCTGTCTGCAAGCCAGGAAAAGAGCCCTCACCAGAAACCAAACGGGTCAGCACCTTGATCTTGTACTTCCCAGCCTCCAGAACTGTGAGAAAATAAATTTATGTTGTTTAAGCCACCCAGTCCATGGTATTTTGTAGTGGCAATCAGAGTTGACTAATACATATTTTGGTACTAAAAAGTGGGGTGCTACTGCAACAAATACCTAAAAATACGAAAGTGGCTTTGGAACTGGGTAATGAGTCAAGGCTGGAGGAATTCTTAGGTGCATGTAAGAAAAAGCTGAGATTTCCATGAGCAGAATGTTGGCAGAAATATGAATGTTAAAAGTCATTCTGGTGAAGTCTCAGATGGAAACGAGGAACAGGTTATTAGAAATTGGAGGAAAGACCATCCTGTTATAAAGTGGCAAAGAAACTTGGTTGAATTGAGTTCTAGTGTTTTATGAAAGGTAGAACTTTTGAGCAATGAAAGTAGATATTTAGCTGACTAGATTTCTAAGCAAAGTGTTGAAGGAGTGGTTTGGTTCCTCCTGGCAGTTTATAATAAAACATGAGAGGAGAGAGATCAATGGAAGAAGGAATTGTGAAACAAAAAGAAACAAGAGGCCGGGAACAGTGGCTCATACCTGTAATCCACAATCACCCCATAAAGGGGTTACCCATGACATTAATCAGTCATCTCTGCAGAAGCTAAGAATTCCACCAGCTGATGGGATTACACCAGCAGAGACACTACTTGTTTGAACTAAAGGAGAGAGAGAAGGCAGGACAGAATGAAGAAAGGGTGGCAGGTGTTCTGGATTCCACAGGACATGACCATCGAGTTATTTGGCCGTGATTGTGTGTTATTCTTTAAGAAAATGGAGGGACAGCCCTGAGGGTGATTTAGGAGCCCCAGGGGACAAAGCTATTTCCTCCTTGGTTTCAGAGGGCAGAGCCCTTGCAGAGAGCTGCAGGATGGGGCAGCCCCTCTGAGACAAAGGGGCAGGGCAGTGCCCCCCACCCCTGAGCTGTAGAGCTGATGCTTCCTCCCCAGCTGGCCTGGGACATGGGACATTGGGCCAAACAGGATTACTCTTGAGCCTTAAGAGCTCATGGAATTTGCCTTGCTAGGTTTTGGATTTGCTTGGATTTGCTCACCCCTTTTTCTTTCCTATTTCTCCCCTTTGGAATGGAAATGCCTATCTTTTGCCTTTCCCACTGCTGAATTTTGGAAGTGTATAACTTGTCTGGCTTCACAGGTTAACAGCTCAAGTGGAATTTTGCCTCAGGATGAATTGTACCTTGAGTCTCCCATACCTGATTTAGATGAGGCTTTGGACTTTAGGTTTTGGAGTTGATGCTGGAATGAGTTAAGACTCTTGGGGCTGTTGGGGTAGAATGGATGTATTTGGCATGTGAGAAGAACATGAATTTTTGAGGGCTATGAGCAGAATGCTATAGACTGAATTGTGTCTCCCAGATTGACATATTGATGCCCTAATCCACACTATGACTGTATTTGAAGATGGGCCTTTAGGAGGTAATTAAGGTAAAAACGAGGCCATAAGAGTGGGACCCTGATCAAATAGGTTTAGTGTCCTTTTGAGAAAAGACACCAGAGAGCCTGCTCTCTCTCTCTCTCTGCCATGTGAGGGCACAGTGAGACAGCAGGCACCTGCAAGCCAGGAAGAGGGCTCTCAGGAGAAACCGAATGGACTGGCACCTTGATCTTGGACTTTCCAGCCTCCAAAGCTGCGAGAAAATAAATTACTGTTGTTTAAGTCCATGGTGTTTTATTAGGGCAGCCTGAGCTAAGACAGTGCCATTAACTCATTAAAGAAAGAATACCAAGGGGACAGATTTTTGTTATTGTTGTTTCATTTTATTTATTTTCAGTTTGCTTTTGCACATGTCAAGTGTGAGACACTAATAAGGCAGATGGGAAGAGATGTCCAGCGGGCAGCTCATCTATCAGATAGGAACAACAGGGAGAGGCCAAGTCAGGAGGGGGTTCAAGGAGTCCTCAGCAAGATGAAGCAGAAAGCAGAGGAGTAGGGAGATTGTCCAAGGAAAGGATGTACAATAAATATTACAAGAGAAGAAGGCCCAGGGAAGAAGCTGCGGAATCCAGACACCTCCAGGCAAGCAGGAAGCAGCCAGAGCAAGAGTCGCAGGAGAGAGGTAGGTGTTCTAGGGGCTAGGGCAGAGGGAGTTTCAAGGTCATTTGTCCATAGTGTCACATGCTGTAGAGGTCTCAGGTAGGCTGAAGACCAAAGAATAAAGCACTGAGCTGGTAATTAGGAGATATTGCTAGGAGCCGTATCACTGAAGTGCTGTGGGGTGAAGTCAGGCTGCAATGGGCTGAGAAGTGCTTAAGTTAACAGAGAGTGAGTGTTGTCTTCATCAGTTGGGGCTGCGATAACAGAGTGCCATGGACTGGGACGCTTACGCACCAGACATCTATCTCTCACAGCTCTGGAGGCAGGACGTCTGAGATCAGGCGGCTGGCATGGTCAGGTTGTGGTGAGGGCCCTTGTTGGGCTTGCGGACTGCTGACTTCTCATTGCATCTTCACATGGTGAAAGGGAGTGGAGAGCTCTCTGGGGTCTTTTTTATTATTATAAAGATACTAATCCCACTCACCTAATGACTTCCCAAAGGCCCCACCTCCTAATACCATCACACTGGGATTAGGGTTTCAACATGTGAATTTTTTGTGGGGATACAACTATGCAGTCCCTTGCAAGTATAGACTATGATTTTAAGATCACTGCTTATGAAAAACACAAGGGAGATGTGGGGGTAGCTCGAGGGGAGGCAAACGTGAGACACTGTTATTTTCCTGTTTTACGTTTCTCAAACTCCACATCAATCCCTATTTTTATGTGAAGGAACAATAGACAGCTAAAGAAACAAAATTATACCTTCTCTTTAGCAAATTAACCTCTTGTGTTATTTGAGATTTTCAGAAGTCTGTTTATTGCCGAACAGGGGCAAACTCCCTGTCCCCTCCCCTGTAGGCTCTTCACCCCCCTGGTTCATCTCTACCGTCCCCCTGACAAGCATCGTGTTTTAGCTGGGTGTTAGGACTGCCAGGGTGAGGTCAGGGGTGTGCATGTGTTTGTGACTGTGTGTGTGTGAGAGTGTATGGGTGTGTGAGTGTGTGCAAAAGCATAAGTATGAGTGAGTGTGTGTGTGGCTGGCTGTGTGTGAGAGTGTGTGCAAGTGTTTGTATGAATGTGTGTGTGTGCACACGAGGGGACAGGATGTGAATGTACAACATAATTCCATAGGCCTATATTCTGTGAAGAGGGTCAGATGTTGTTCATGGTAAGTTTTACATTATATATATTTTACCACAATAAAAAAAAAAGAAGAAGAAAGAAAGCTACTCACAATAACAATTACTGTGGCCACCTTTTCCCAACTTCGGATTCCAGTTAGAATGAAAACGCTAAAGGACACATTTGTGTTTTTTTCCTTTTTCACCCTATCTGTTTCTCACGTACAGAGAGCTGCTTAGGTACACATGCATGGATCTTTCAGTCTTGGAGACTGGCAGCCTAAAGGGATGTGGTGTAGGCCTCTTTTTCAAATTGCTTAATAGTTGAAGCCAAAAGGAAATATGTATTAGAACATTTTTCTTGGAACATCAAAATAATGTGTTAATTTAGGAAAAAAGTGATTCATATATGACCTTGTATAATATTTGACTTTTTAAATGCCACACATAGCATTTATCTGGTTTTCAGCCTTGCTGGGGAATGGCTGTATCCAGCAAGGATAAAAGATTTCCAGCTGGGATAACTATCCTATAATTAGTGATGCATTTTTTAAAAGGAAAACCAGAAATTATTGGAGACAGTTGATGTAAAAATCTCCACATTTCTAAAGTATGCATGTTGCTAGCATGACAGGTTTAGCCCTGTGGTGCGTCATTACTCACACACACACCAGTTCCTCCTGCCAGGGTATTTGAGGAAGTCAGTTTTCTTTCTATTGATTTCAGTAGAATTCACTGGAAATCAAGTCTCAGTCTTGTGAATTTGTGTCCACGATACACGGTGATTTTATCACAGTGGTGTGATATGATGGAAAAAAATCGTTAAGAATCTCTACTGAGAGTCTAAGAGACAGATCTGTTGTTTCTCAGCACAGGAAGCTGAAACCATCGGCTACTTCACCAGGGCAATTTAGTCTCTCCTTCCTTGGTGCTTCTAGAACATTCAGGTCATATTTTTATTGCTACATTTTCCATGTTATATTGTAATTTTGAGTTTGCATGTTGTTCTCCCCATCAGACCTTGGGCAGACACATCGGCAGTTTGCATACCTGGACAGTGGTTCTCAAACATGGCTGACATCACAATCGCTCAGGGAGATTTAAAAAATACGGATAAATGGGTCCGCGTGTTGATTCCGATCCTCCAAGAATCAGATGCCAAAACAGGATTACACAGGCAAGAGACTGATTCGGGGAAATCTGCTCAGGACAGATGAAGGGGGAAGAGGGGGAGCAGGCAGGGAGAAGGGAGGAGAGGAGGAGCCTCAGTGGACAGTCCTCAGACTGCAGCGCGGTTCTGAGAAGGCGCAGGCCAGACTGACCCGAAGTCCTGAGCAGAAGTTGCCAGTCAGAAGACTCATGCACCTGGCAGGAATGAGCCAGAACTAGTATTCCACGGTTGTTAGTGCCCACTGGGAGCTTTTCCTGCTGCATGGTAGGAAGCCAATGCACTGAGACAGCAGGGGTTGCAGTGGAGAAAGAGTTTAATGTCAGGGTGCTGAGTGAGGAGATGGGAGGAATTTCTCAAATCCATCTCCCTGAGAACTTTGGGGCTGGGGTTTTTAAAGGTAGTTTGGTGGACAAACGGCTAGGGAATTTTGGGGTCTGGGGATGAACTCACAGGGTGGGAAGAAGAAATTGTCTTCTTGGCTGAGACAGTTTCTGGGTGGGGGGCGGGTCATAGTGGCCACTGGTCTGGTTGTTGTCAGTGGGTATCCCCTAAATGCAGAGCCTGGAGAATATTTCAAAGACCAGTCTTAGGTTTTACAATAGCAATGTTATCTATAGAAGCAATTAGGGAAGTTATAAATTTTATGCCAGTCAGGCATATGTAACTCCGAAGCAGTGAGCAGTTACAGGAAGGCAAGTGATGAAGCGGTGGCTGGCTAACTTGTGGCTATGCCTACACTTCCGTGGAAACCAGACTTCTACTACAGTTCTCGCCTTATGGCCCTACGTTACTTTAACATTGGCTGTTTCACAGTGCTCAGTCACTGGCTGGGAGCAGTGTGTGTGTGTGTGTGTGTGTGTGTGTGTGTGTGAGTGAGCACCATTAAAGGACCAACTTACAAACTGTCTGCGACTGAAGGGGTTACCAGGATCTGGAACTTTCATTGCTAAAGCTGAAAACATCTGACGAGTGGGACAAGTGGGTTACCTAGTGTGGCCTCAGTACAATCTCAAGGTGGGATCCAAAAGGGTGGCAGCTGGGGCCCCCCAGACCACGTGATAACTCTTCCCTGGAAGGTTCTTTTGAAGGAGAGTTGGATGGCATCTTTCTTTTTTTCTTTTTTTTTTTTTAGAGACAGAGCGTCACCCCAGGTAGAATTCAATGGCATCATCATTGCTCACTGCAACCTCAAACTCCTGGGCTCAAGGGATCCTCCTGCCTCAGCCTCCTGAGGAGCGGGGACTACAGGCACACACCACTGCACCTGGCTAATTTTTGTATTATATTTTTTGTAGAGATGGTGTTTCACTCCTGCTGATGCTGGTTTTGAGCTCCTGGCCTCAAAGGATCCTCCTGACTTGGCTTCCCAGAGTGCTGGGATTACAGGCGTGAGCCATCTCGCCCAGCCAAGTGGCATCTTTCATAGCTGCCCTTGGGACACTAACCACTTTTCCAACTCTCCAGACACTGCTGGGAGTCTGACAATTCAATTCAATTCTGAACTCTCTCTCTGGAGTTAGCGTCAGATCCTGCAAGTTAAAGGGCTCAGTCCCACGGGACTGCTCCATTTCAGGTGCCAGCTGCACTGGGGTCCCCAGAAGACCCACACTGCTGCCCAGCAGACTACAGATTTGGGGGTTCCCCTGCTTACCACCCCTCTTCAGGTTTGGTGATTGACTAGAATGACTCAAAGGACTCAGAAAAGTGCCCTACTTGTGATTCCAGCCTTGTTATGAAGGATTCGACTTAGGAGCAGCCAAATGGAAGAGGTGCATAGGGCAAGGTACTGGTGGGGTGAGGGGTGTGCCCAGTTCCCACAGCCTCCAGGGCTGCCACCCTGCCAGCACTCCTGTGTCGTCTCAATCTCACTGTTCACAAGTTTTTACTGCGAGCTTTCCTCTCAGAGACTGGGCATGGGGCCTGGGGAGGCGAGGCTGGAAGTCCCCACCCTCTAATCATGTTTGCTCTGTCTGGTGACCAGCCATCCTGAATCTATCTCCGGCCCCTCCACCCCGTTCCCCCTGCCCAGTCACCTCATTAACATAAATGCAGGTGTGGTCCACAGGGGCTTCTTATGGATAATAAAGACACTCTTGTCAGTCAGGAAATTCCAAGGGTTTTAGAAGTTGGTGGCAGGAACTGGGGACAAAGATTAAACACATATTTGTATTATACCAGAGCACCCCCTAACCAGAGGGTCTGTTTGAAATGACCTGGAGTGGGGCCCAGGCATCTGTATTTTCTCAAAACCACCCTTACAAGAGACCAATGTACAGCCAGAGATGAGAAACACTAGAAGACATTCTTTACGTTTACTTTGACGAAGGAAAAGAGGCCAGTACTGTTGTGAGGGCTTGGTTGTGGGGGTCAGCTGCAGGACAGGGCGCGGACTGGGGAGTGGCCCAGGCTGGGCCGGCTGCATCTCTGGACTGGGTGCTGAGCGCCGGGGCTGCCAGCTGGGGCCAGGCCTGCAGCCAGGGTCCCGGAGGCCCAGGTGGGGCTGGGCGGGGACACCTGCAGCCTCAGTGTTACCCAGCCAGGCCCGTTCTGCTATTTTTGCTTTGCAAAAGAGAAAGGGTTTGTTTACAAGGCAGCCAAGCCAGGAGATGGGACAACAGGCCTCACATCGTATAGGGTCTGGGGACATGTATGGGATGAAGGAGCAGGGTGGTCTGAGGCGAAGAAAGGTGATTGGGGCTGAGAAAGTGAGGGAATCGGTGGTCTGTGCAAGCGCAGTCCGGCTTCATGGCTCTTCATGGGACGCATGTGCAGGAAACGGCAGCGTTGGCATGATCTGAGGGTGGAGTTTCTGGTCCTCTACTGTGAAGATGTCACCCTTCTGTATTCACGCAGGCCCAGCTGAGGGTCGGTGGTCTCCATCAGCTTGAGCTGGAGAAGGGCTGACTCTGAGTTCCTGAAAAACAACTAGAGCTACTGTTACTATGGTGATGCATAGAGATGTTATCTGTGAGGAGCTGGTCGGGGGTTGGCCGTATACTGCTTCACTAGCTGCCTGCCTTTTACAATTGGTGATTTTTAAAATCTAAAAACTAGCGAAGCAGGTCAAGTTGGATCGCTTAGTCATGTTGGCCCCGGTTTCATCAGCACGCACAGGTACAAACAATAAACAGACGGCACCAGAGGCCTGGATCTTTATTCACACCCTAAGTCCTTGGTGCAGGGGAGGCGGATTTCGGCAGAGTGACCCAGGCTTTATAATTTCATGATCATAGGAATGAAAGGCGTGTCCATCCTCCTCTGCTGCTGACGGAGCTCACAGTCGAACTTCAGGCTCCAGGAAATTCCTGCAGCATTGAAACCCAAATAGAAGGGGAAATATAGAAAAATTCACGAGGAGGAGATTCAGTTCCACACAGGCAATATGTACATTCCTTTAGTGTCCTTTTAACCTCTGTAGTAGTTTGGTAGGGCTGCTGTAAACAAAATACCACAAACTGGGTGGTTTAAACAGCAGAAACTTACTGACTCACAGTTCTGGAGGCGAGAAGTCCAAGACCAACGTGTCCACAGGGTTGGCTGGTTCCTTCTGAGGGCTGGGAGGGAAGGGTCTGTTCCGGGCCCCTCTCCTTGGCTTGTAGGTGACCGTCTTCTTTCCCTGGGTCTTCACATCATCTTTCCTCTATGGATGTTTCTCTCTGAGTTCAAATTTCTCTTTTTAGGACACTGGTCATATTGGAATAGAGCCCACCTCAATAACCTCACCTTACCTAATTACATCTGTAATGACCTTGTCTCCAAATAAGGTCACCTTCTGAAGTACCATGGGTTAGGACTTCAACATATGAGTTTTGAGGGGATGCAATTCAACCCATAAAAACCTCTTAAAAAATAGTTCTTTTACTACCTTTCTTTTTGGTGCACATCAGAAGAGAGCAACAGCCACCTGGGAATGGCAAACTAGCCCACATTATAGAGCTGATGGATTAGGTTACTGGACGTTGGCCTTTGTACTTGGCCCATGGGATTGATGCTATCTTTGTTTATTTGTGGGTCTGTGGAATTATCACAGCATTCTTGTGCTCTAAGAAGCTGAAAATAGCTCAATGAATACATGCCATAAAGACACAATGTGCTACGTGCTGTTATAATGCAGAACAGATGGAGTCTAGCTAAATTCTATGGTTGAGTGGCAAGGAACTTTGGTCTGGGGCATATCAGTGCCTTTCACAGGTGAATTTGGCTGAAAAAAGAAAAAAAAAGGTATTAAAATCTCACCTCATTAGTGAGACTTTCACCAGAGGCAACTGCAGTTTAGATGACCACTGAAGTTTCTTCTCTTTGTAAAATGAACTTTTGCATTGAACCTGAAACACAGTCTAAAATTTTTTTTTTTCTGGGCCAGCATATGCCTCAGACCCAACATCTCCTTTAGTAGGCATCTCCTGTTCTTTGTGGTCCAACAAGTTCCTCTAAGAGCAGGCACTCAAGTACATTGCTTTATGGACAAGGCTGACTCTGTTCATGGGTGCTCTGGACAATTCTTTCCACAGTGATCAAAAGCGGCAACTAAGGTTAAGATGCAATGTGCCTACGGACATAAATTTTGTGTCTTCTCTCTAGTGAGAGCGGCCAATGGCAAGAATTTCATTTAGTCCAGTTATTCCCAAGAGAGAACAAATATTTGTGATCCAATCAAAGAGAACCAAGAATAGCAAAGAGCCTGATGATAACATCTGGGAAGCACATGAGGAATGTGACACATTGACCCTAGAATGGGGATCCGTCTATCTGGGGAGACCCTTAGCAAAGAGGCTCTTGCCATAATAATCTTTACTGCTGCCTGTACATCACTCTGCAGTGTACAAAGCACTTTCAAATACGTGAGCCTGTTTCTTCTCTCCCTACTGCCGTGAGGTGGGCAGAAGAGAAATGATCTTTATTGGCCACTGAGGAAACAGAGTCTCATGAGGAGAAGCGAATTGTCTAAGGCCATATGGGCAGGAGAAGATAGAGACAGGCCTCGTGGATTCTGACCCAGGGTCCAGTCATCTTATTTTTAATTTTTTATAATTGTGAAATGTTTCATTCACATAGAAGAATATGTGACATATATGCTCCCCCAGAGGTAACTAAAGCCCCAATTTCTATGCTGCTCAATCTCTTGCTTTTCTTTATGTGTTACCATGCATGTATGTAACCCTAGCAATATATTATTTATTTTGAAGAACAGAGTAGCTGCACGTTGCCACTGTCAGATGAAGGTTCCCAGGAGAGAATAAGCTGGTCTCTGGGTCAGAGTTGGGCTTCAGCTCTCCTAAGAATTTGCCAGAGCCTTCTGGGGAAGTCGAGGCAGGACGCTGAGTGAGTCCTAGGGCACGCGTCAGGCTGTTGTGTGGAGCAGGTATTGGATCTTAGGCAGCAAAGCGTTCAGGGCCCCTGGCTGCCCTGTCTTGTACTTTCTGCTTCTAAGCTCGTGGTGGACTGTCTCCACCATCAGGGGTACGCCAAAGCAGGACTCCTCGGAGGGGTGAACGAGTGTCCCAGCGGATCCAGGCAGCAGATTTTAAAGGGAGGGCGGAGACTTCATTTTCCAAGCACCCAGTGAGAATCTGGGGCTGGGAGCCTGGATTCTGCAGCCAGCCCACCTGGGTTTGAAATTTGGCCTTTCCAGGACCGTGAGGCTGTTTAACCTCTCTGGGCCTCATTTTCCTTATCTGTAAAATGAGGATAATAATAATATCTACTTAGTAGGGTTATTTAAAGAATAAATGAGTTAATATTTGTAAAGAAATCAGAAGATCGCCTTACACACAAGATGCGCTGCATAAGAAAAAGGTGTGGCCATGGTGGTCGCGCATACGTGTTTCATTGGGCAGTCAGCGCTGGGCTCACTTGGCCCTTCCAAGCTCAGGGTAAAAAGCTGTGGCATCTGGCGATGACGCTCCCAGTGGGTCTGAGTCTTGTGCCACACTGCTGCAATCGGGACTGCCTGTGACTGGCGCTTGGTTGTCATCAGGGTTCCCCGCTCATCATCATTCTGGGACCTCCCCTTAGCTACATGTTTTCCGTCTTCTGAGTTTATTTCCTGATTTAATTGAAACATGTCCTTCAGTAGCTTTCTGGAAAGACTGCCTGGGAGGTAAAGATTTTGAGACATTGCATTTGTAAAAATGCATTTTATTCTCAAATTTAATTGATAATTTGGCTCATACAGCCTTTTAAATGAGAAACATAGTAATTATTTTCCTTTAGAATTTTGAAGGCATTGCTCCATTGTTTTCATGCTTCCAGTATTGCTGTAGAGAATTCTGAAGCTGTTTTGATTCCTGATCTCTTGCATGTGATCTATTTTTCCCTCTCTGTAGACTTTTGGAATCCTCTGTTACCCTCCTGTTCTGAAATTTCTCAGTGACATGCATGGTGGTAGGTCTGTTTTTATCTATTGTTCTGGGTACTTGGTGGTTGGGTGGGTCTTACAATCTGAAAATTCACACCTTTCAGTTGTGGTTATTGTCTTGCAAAATTTTATTGATGATTTCTTCCTCATCCATTTTCTTTATTCTTTTTTTCCTGAAATTTCTTTTCTTTGAGATTAAATTTCTGGACTGGTCTGCTAATTTTACTTGTTATTCTTTCTTATTTTCTATATCATTGTCTAGGAGGCTTCCTCAATTTTATCTCTGGACACTTCAATGGCGTGAGCTTTCCATCTGTGCTACCGTGTTTTTAATTTCCAAGAACCATTTTTGCTGCTACTACTTCTTCTTCTCCTTCATCCTTTCCTCCTCCTTCCTGTCCTCCTTCTCGTCCTCCTTCTCAAATAGCATCCTGTCAGTTTCTAGATGCAAAACTTATTTTATCTTTCTGAGAAGGTTAAAGCTATTTTATATTCTTTTTTTTCTCTTTAAACAGTGTCTGGAGGTCTCACAGCCAATAACTTTTAAAACTGAGATTCAAACTCAGGCAGTATAACCTCAGGGCCTGCTCCCTGAACCATTGTGCTAAAATGCCTTCTTTTAAATAAACAATGGATTCTAGCAGGCTAAAAAGGCTGATTAAACACAAATATCAATTTTTTTCATTTCTGAAATCCCACTGATACTAAATGAAGGAATTTTTAAGAGAAAGACAAACTCACAAGGATAGGGAGAACAACATAGCTAAAAAGAACAACAAAATATCAGCAATTACATGGGGGAAGGACACGCTTGTAGCTCCTGCCTGAGTGAGGCAAATGCATTTAATGTAACCAAAATGTTTGTACCCCCACAATATCCTGAATTAAAAGTAAATAAATAAATAAATAAAACAAAATATCAGCAATTGGATTTTTATAAGAACTTATTAATTTGTGTAAAAGGTTTTAACAGTGCCTGGCACCCAATAAATGCATAAGCTAGCATTAATGTTAATGTAACAACTAAAAGAAGTTTTTTCAAAAATATTCTAAATGTGTTATATATGATTTAAGAGCTTCCTTGTACTTAACCAGGTTCTTGTTTCCAAATTTAAGTGTTAAAGAAGAAAAAAACTGTCATGTTATTGTAATGATATCATAATATTTGGGCTGAATTAATGCCTAGTCTACAAGAAAAAAATGTATAACATATAGAGAAAAGAATGTATTATCAAAAATCTGGGTTTATATAATTTAATAGTGGATGGTGTATTAAAACTTTATTTTATTTTATTTATTTATTTTTTTGAGACAGAGTCTCATTTTGTCAGCTGGGCTAGAGTGCCATGGCATCAGCCCAGCTCACAGCAACCTCAAACTCCTGGGCTCAAGTAATCCTCCTGGTTCAGCCTCCCGAATAGCTGGGACTACAGCATGTGCCACCATGCCCAGCTAATTTTTTCTATTTTTGGTAGAGACGGGGGTCTTGCTGTTGCTCAGGCTGGTCTTGAACTCCTGACCTCAAATGATCCTCCCACCTCAGCCTCCCAGAGTGCTAGGATTACAGGCGTGAGCCACCACGCCAGGGCAAAACTTTATATATTTTAGCTCAACTTGAAAATGCCCATAGAAAATACTAAATTAATATGAATACAGCACATGAATTATTATATGCAAGTATAATCTCTGTATGATGGCAAAATTAAATACTGTGAACAAATGTTTATTAAACATTGATGAAACAACAAGGTGCTGAGTTTGAAGAGAATCCAAAAATGAAGTCTCAATCTCTGCCTTCAGGAAGTTTGTTAGGGAAGATTAAGATTGATATTTGCTAGTTAACTATAAATCAAAGCAGAATTAAGTAATGATTTTAACAGAAGTACATGCAAAGTGTAACGTAGGAGGTTGGAAAAGGGAGCAATTAATGCCAACCAAAGGGATTGGCAAAGACTTCACAATGAGGGGGCATTTGAACTTGATTTTGAGAGTGTATCAAGTATGGTTACTCTGGTTGAAGAACCTGCAAGAGCAAAGCTCTGAAATGGAGAAATTCATTGCCCATTCTAAGTACGGTCTGGTTTCAACGTATTATCCGTCTCTACCTCTTACTATATCTATGACAGGGTCACATAGTGTAAACGTTAAATATTCTTAAATGAGTCCATTGGTCACTTTTGTTTCTCAAGTAGACAGTAATCTTATTAGGGGCAGATATCATGTTATATAATTGTTTTGTATTCCCCCCAAACTCATCTCATGGTGTTGGTACATGGCAAGTTCTCAGCACATACTTATTGATTCAGGAACTTTTTGCTTAGATAATACATTTTAATGTAGGAAAACTTGGTGTGCAACAGGAAATCAGCAATCAGAAAAATATTAGAAATATAGGATTTCCAATTGTTTTGAAAATATTTTTGAACTTGGTTGTAAGTCTAGACATTAATCATGAAACAAAATTCTAGAGTTGTCAAGAAGAATTTATTATATTTGACATCAATTGCAAAAAAAAAAGCCATTCAAAAAGTGCTTTTCTCCTGCTGAAAGTGCTCATGGGAACATAGTTAGAATTTAGAAATTCTAGGAAGGAACACTGGTAGAGCTAGATTATATTAGAAACTGTGACTTCGTTCCAGGATTCTAAAAACAAAAGGGCATATTGTTTGCGGTTCTTTGAGTAGCATTTATTTTAGTAGTCTCTATTGTGCAACTGGGTGGACTCCTAGAATCATCTAAGCCATCTGCTTGACTGCCTAAGGAGATGCCTGCCCTCAGAATTGGCCTTGTTTTGATAGAGTAAACTTTCTATTTATTAGTTATCTACTTTAGAATTCAAAGTCAGAATCAATAATCAAACCACCTTACAACATATTCAGAATGTATGCCATTTGTCATGAATTCCATTTTCTTTTTCTTTTTAAAAATTTTTGTATTTGGAATTTAAAAAACATTTTTTTTTCTTGAATACCATTCTGTGCAATGCAGGCAGTGTCTTCATGCCATGAACCCATTCTACTAAATCAGCCAAAGCGGAGCTCTTATTTCTGCAAGATTTCAGCATGGATGAGAAGATCCTGAAGGACGTGTTTCTATACCTGCAGAAATGTTGAAGAAAATTGTATGTGTCTGAAAGCCCCTTGAGAAGAACAGATTCCAGGGCAATAATATGAGACCTCATAAAGTATAAATCCTGGCAGACCAATTTAATTTTTCAGGAATATTGTGGCAAGCCTGATCGATGAAGAGGAAGCCAAGGATATAATCTGCCTTGATTTTGCAAAGATTTTAGGTCCCTGCTTAAAAGAACACTCATCAAGAAATGGAAAACTGCTTTAGGGCCATACAAGATTGGGCAGTGCTGAATGAAGGTATAGCTTCTTCACTGGGCTCTGGCTTTATTTTCCGCCTGGGATATTTATCTCACTTCCATGACAGTGTGTGGAGGTGAAGAAAAAGGGATATATGCAGCACAGGTTGCTATGATGTTCAGGGTGTCTTCTTCCACAAGGAACAGGAGGGAAGCAGGAAATAATAGCAATACCTGTGCTTTGTGCATTACTCTTGACATTTACAAAGCCTATTTAATGAAAAGTGGCAACTGGAAGGGGTGTGTGTGTGTGTGTGTGTGTGTGTGTGTGTGTTTGTGTAGGGAGTGTGGGGACAGCAGAAGCAGCACTGGTCCCTTAAATAAAGAACCTTCAATTCTTACATCCTTAATGAGCTTGCTTTCAGTGCCTAGCCATGAATTCCCTGTGCTAAGAGGACTGGATTAAGCACAGAGGTTTAAGCACTGTCCTTCTGAAGGATGTAACTGAGCTTGCTTGGTGGGAGGCTTTTTGTCTCAGAGGCACATCTCTGCACCACATTTAATTGAGATGAACTGAAGAAACTTACCTTTTGCCATTCATGTTGTGCCCATGGTAGAGAACCCAAGTTACCCATGTTAGCTTCAGGTGGACTTATAACTTTACATATTGGTTGCCTGTTTTAGATGGTAAGTCCCTTAAGGACAGGTACAACGTTTTCTTGTGTCTTTCTGTTCCCAGTGCCTACCAGCATGGTGCCTAACAAATAGTATGAGTGCAGTAAAAGTTTTGGGAGAGAGAACATAAGGCAGGCAGGGAGGCCAAGAACCTAATGCTGAGGCCAAGAACCTAATGTGGGCCAGCCAGCCCCAAAGCTAGGTGTGGCAGAGGGAGAGGAGATTGGGGAAGGTGGGACTCAGGTGTTTGCAAATTCTAGCAGAGGTGAGAGTAACGAGAGTAAGAATCCAATCTCCAAAACATTCTGAGGTCAAGACTGAGAGGGATGAACATAGAGGACAGGTGAGGGAGGTGGGATAAGCAGGTCACAGTTTCGGCCAAGTACCTTGGGCAGCATTCCAGGGTGCCACCCCTCCCCACCGCCCTTATGAAAGTGCCCTGTCCCTCCTCCTGTTCAACAAGAGCACCACTTGGAATCTGGTGTTAACCAAGTCTAAAACTATCTTCTCCTCCTTTTCCTGGCCTCCTTATCTCTTGTAACATTTTCATAAAGGCAAAATTGAATGAAATGAATAGCCCATGCTGCCTTCTCTTATGTTAGTCTTATTTCCTCAAGAACCACAATGTTTCTTTTTTTCCTATTCTTTACAGCTCTGAACAGTGTCTTACACATAACAGGTGCCTTAGGAACCCTAGATTGAGAAACTTTCTGTATCCCTGATGGAAATGCTATGGAGACCATCCTACTTGCTCGGCCTTTCAGGCCAAGTGGCATCGGTAGGGCAGCTCTGCTTTGGATGATACTTCTTAGAGTGCATTGGTGTTCCACTGCCAGGGAAGTTTCCCTTTTGTTTGGAGCTGGGAAAAAAATAGCAAAAAATGAGTTCTAAGGATATTGGTAAGCTTGATTTGGGGAATCAACTCTAAAATAGATGTTGAATAGGAAAGACAGTGGTTCATGTCAGGGCCAAGCTGAAAGCAGAAGAGGGAAGGGAGAACGGGGCAGAGGAATGTAAGAAGCTGTGTAACTCGGTGGGTCAGCAGATAGTGGTCTGGACTGCTCCAGAGATGTGGCCCCTAGCTTATTCTTAGTTTTGCTTTTGGTTCACATTTGCATGAGTATATGCACCTAAGAGGCCAGGACAGGAGTAAAGCAGCCATTCAGGAAGGGACAGGGAGAGAGAGGGACACACCTTTAGCTTAAGCTGCTTGGCATTCAGTCCTGTCCCACACTGAACAGGTCACAGATAACCCCTTCCTGTCCTTGGGAGAGGAGAACAGACTTGCATGACTTTGCAAAATCTGCACTTCTATTCTGATTACTGCCAAAAGATAGCCATCTAACCTGTTTGTGCAGAGAAAAATGAGTATTCAGAGCAGGAAACGTCATCCTGTGCACAGAGAGCAGCAATTCAGAACCCTGACGTGCTTGAAACAATGTAGTATGTCGTGTTCAGGAAAAATTCATTTGTTGTCTATTGATGTCACAACCAAATATATGCCTGTTGCTAAGTGCTCTTTAACTTTTGTTCATGAAGATGGAGAAAATGCTCTTGAAAGGAAAGAAAGAGCTTTGAACCGATGCTGCCTAGCAACCAATACCTCATTTTTTTTTCCAATTTGTTATTTTTAAAAATTCTACCTCATGTTAAATTGATCTGGGTCTGAGGCACAATGTTCTTGTTTGTTTGATGAGTGCTGTACACAAGTAAAAGACGCAAACACTTCTTTTTGGTCATTTAACTTCCTAAATGGGCCACAGAGCCTAGGAGCAATGGTCATCAGCTTAAGAAAAATGTATAAATTGGGGGGAAAAAAGGACAATCCCATGCCTCTGCCCTCCCAGCTGGTGATCGGCTTTTCTGGTCCTCTACTGATAACTGAACACTGGGGCTTCTTTTTCTCAGCCATTCTTCTGCTAGTTTTGGACCTCAATCTGTGGGTGCTACCTCTTTATCAGCCCAGTCCACATTTTGTCTCTGTTTTCATTTTCAACTGCCTTGTTCCTTTGTTTAAGATTTAGTTTAGTGGTGCCTGTCCTGACCCTTCTGTGAAGATGAAATGTGGTCCCGGACTGGTTCGTCAGGACATTTGGGTTCTGATGCTAGCCCTGCCATGAACTTGCTGACTGAACTTGAGCAAGTCGCTTCATGTGTTAGTTAGGACAGGCTAAACTATGCTGCAGGAACAAAGGAATCTTGAAATCTCTGCAGCTTTGTACCACAAAGGTTAGTTTCTTGTTTATGCAAAAATCCGATGTATGTTGGACAACTCTCCAGAGCAGCTTTCTTCCATGGGATGACTCAGAGATCCAGGCAGCTTTCATACTGTGGTTCCACTATCTCAACATGGGGGCCACCAAGGGGAAAGAGAGAGAAAGGGACACATCAGCTCTTCACAATTTCAGCTGGGAAGTAACAGGCCACTTCTGTTCATAGTGTATGGGCCAGAACTGGTCACGTGGCTGCAACCAAATTGTGAAGATGGGGTGGGGTGGTGAGGAGGATAAGGCTAGGATATGAAAGAGAACATCTGGAATATTTGGTGAGCAGAAGCTATCTGTGCCACTGTCGGCATCTCTGAGCCTCAGTCTAGTCATCTGCACAATGACAGGGTTGAACTAGATAATTCCCAAGGGCCCTTTTATAGCTGAAAGATCTAAGAGGCTATGACTAATCACACCGCCATGATTCCAGATTAAGTATTCAAACTTTTCCTCTAAGCATAGTTCTATTTTTAAGAGGAATAGATTAGCATTATCTTCACCCACTCACTTTATTGTCCTAACTTGAATAGTTTCACTTCTTTTACCATAAAAACTATTTCTTATTTTTAGAAAAATTAGACAAAATAGAAAAAAGTATTTCCATAGGCTAAACCTCTTTCAAAACAAACTCCTCAGTTGGAAGGACTTAAGAAAATTCTAATTATTTATTGTTCTAACTACTTAAGCAGATCCTGCAAAACATGTACAATATAGACACATAACTCATTTCTCATCAGGGGAAACATCTATTTGACTTCCTATATTAAATTATTATAAGGTCATGTCTAATTTGGTGCTGAATTTTTCAGAGAGGTAAGCAATTTTAAGTGAAGGACAGACACGAGGGAGGTAAAATTTAAATTTACTTCTTTTTTTGGAAACATATGCCCCAGCAAATCTATAAATAAATACTTTAAATTCCATCCTTGTTCTTTGAAAAGTGAGATTTCTGGCAGCTTGGTAAAGGACTGTGAATGTGTACCCTTTTATGATAGCCAGTCACCTCGCATTGAGGATGAGCCTATATTCTACATGCCATTCAGTTCTATGCAACATCTATAGTTCTTTTTGTTCTATGGAAAAATGGAATAATTTTCTAAATTCCTCTTTTGGAGGATCACTATTTTATGAGTATATTCAAACCAAATGACTTACAGACATAGTCTTCCATTTTGGATTTTTGTCAGTGTTGGTTTTGATTTAGTGTGTTACCTGCATTTTCAAAAATTCCGTAAATTTCCCTTACTGTGGGACAGCTCATTTCTCATTGCTGATTTCGCTGGTTGGTGGTTTTAAAACTTGGTTAAAAGTTATTTGACTCTTCTCCTGTCAAGAGGTAGGATCTATGCTCCCACCTCTTGAATCTGGGCAGATTTGTGTTGCTTTATAGCACGGTCAATTGAGTATGGCAAAAGTGAGGTAGTGTGAGACTTCTAAAGTGTGATCGTAAAAGGCCATGCTGCTTTTGCCTTGTTCATTGGAGCACTTGGTCTTGGAGCCCTGAACTCCCGTGTAAGAAGTCTGACTGCTCACAGGCCACCATGCTGTGAGGAGCCCAGGCCATGTGTAGGGTTCTGGCCAATGGTCCCAGTTTAGTTTAGTCTTTGAATTATCTCAGCCCAGATACCAGACTTGTGAATAAAGAAGTTTCCAAAAGATTCTGTCCCCAACCACTTGAGTCTTCCCAGTAATGGCCCGAGACATTATGGGATAGATAGGAACATTCCCAGTTTGCCCTGTCTGAATTCCTGACCCACAGACTCTGTGAGCATAATAAAATGGTGCTTGCCAGGACAGCTACCACCTACGCTGCCTTAGAATTTGAATATGCATTATCATGTTTTTGTCTATTTATAAACGGAAAATTTAAACATAGTGTGCAGCAAAATCCCTACATTTAAGTGGGCATTTTCTTTGACAAGACCACATTCAAAACAATATAGTATTGCTTGATTACTTAAAATTCTAATACTTGAGGGCACAGATTGACTTTTTTCATGTCTATATGCCCAGAGCTTGGCACTCAGGAGACATTTAACACATGTTAATTGAGTGAAAAAAGATAATGACACCAACATTGGCAGATGTCATAAATTGCCAGGTGATTTTAATATTAACCAGAATGGCTAAGAATTTAAATAATGAGGTTTAGAATCTATTCCAATCATCAGTTACTAGGGGTTGGCAAACTATGGCCTGTAGGCCAAATCCACTTCATCACGTATTTTTGTAAATAAAGTTTTATTGGCTCACAGCCATGCCCATTCATTTATGTTGTGCCTATAATTGCTTTTGTGCTGCAGTGACTGAGTTAAGCAGCTGTGACAGAGATTGAATGGCCTGTAAAGCCTAAAATATTGGCTATCAGGCCCTTTCCAGAAAAACCCTGCCAAGCCCTGAGTTAGGCAACCTGACTGATATAACCTAGTAGCTTATAGAAGCATTGAGAGTCAGTATAGGTGAGAACAGTAGTTCTCAAACTTGAATGAGCATCAGGATCATCTATTAAGGGGCTTATGAAAGCAGAGTGCTGGGCCCCACCCCCAGAATGTCTGATTCGGTAGGTCCAGGTTAGGGTCTGAGAATTTGCACTTGACCAAGATCCCAGGTGATGTGATGTTGTTGGCCTGAAGACGATACTTGGAGAAGCACTAAAGTACAGTTGACCCTTAAACAACACAGGTTTGAACTGCACAGGTCCACTTATATGCAGATTGTCTTCTGCCTCTGCCACCCCTGAGACAGCAAGACCAGCCCCTCCTCTTCCTCCCCCTCCTCAGCCTACTCAACATCAAGAGGACAAGGATGAAGACCTTTTTGATGACCCTCTTCCACTTAATGAATAGTAAATATATTTTGTCTTCATTGCAATTTTCTTAATAACACTTTCCTTTCTCTAGCTTCCTGTATTGTAAGAATACAGCATATAATACATACAACGTACAAGCTATGTGTTAGTTGACTGTTCATATTATCAGGAAGGCTTCTGGTCAAGTAGGCTGTTTGTGGCTAAGTTTTAGGGGAGTCAAAAGTTATAGATGGACTTTCGAATGCATAGGGCTTGGCACCCCTAACCCTTGTGCTGTTCAAGGGGCAACTGTAGTAGAAAGGTCAATTCAGACAGAAACTTAAAGTTTTACTCCCGGCTCTGTTCTAACTTTCTAGCTGAGTGATCTTGAGTAAGGATTCAGTTTCCTTCCCTGTAAAGTGAGGATTCTGGCCTAAAGTAGGCCTTTTCAACTAGTGTCTCAAGATGCCAATGCCCTCAGCTCTTGGGGAGCCGGTGGGGCCATGGGCCAGTTGCCTTACGTCCTAAGCAACCTCCTCCCAGAGTGCTTTACAAATGTTGTCATTTTCTGTGTGTGCTCTGATCCAAAAAAGACTGGAAAGTTTTGGACCAGAGGACTGTTAAGGCCTTTTTAGCTCTAAAATATTATGGGCTTGGATGTTTTGGTCGATAAATGCCTCCACTCAGATATGTTGGTCATTGTTCGACAGATAGGGCAGTGAACCCACATCATGCATATGTGATGCTTGTATTTCTTTCTTACGAATCAGATTCTTCAGATGCTTTTCCTACCTAGTTGTTTACTTTGTCTCAGACTGGAATCAGTTGCCCAAGAGCCTATCTAAGGCCATGGACTTGATGTTTATTCACTCATTCAACATTTACATGGCACTTCCTGGCACTGGGAGCTGCACGAGGTTTATTCCTTCTATCCTTTAATGACACTGTCTACGCTCTCCAACAGTGATGCCACTAGAACGTGAGGCTGTCTCACCTTCCCCACCTCCTCCTGCTCTTCCCTGCTCCAACAGAGACACCTATAAAGAGATAAGAAATCTTTTCCTTCCAGTCATAAGAGTTCTCTCTGATATGTTACAGCTTAGTAAATGTTGATCAAATGATGAATAAACAGATGGCACAGAGTGGTATTTATAGGGCAATAAATAATCAAATGCAAATACTCACTATTCCCTATAGTCCAGGCTCTCTCTCTCTCTGTAACATGTATGAATATATGCATACATATATGTACACACATACATATTCAGACATACGTACTCACACATATTCATATTTTGTTGAAATCACTGCTGTGCCGAATGGACTTCATAGTTACTGCCATGTGATTCAGTATGTATTAAATATCTACTAAACTCAAGCTAGTGCAAGATGTTGTATAAAGGAAACTTAGACACAGCTATTATTTTCAGCAAGCTTACAATTTTGCTCTATAATTATTCTTTGGAAAACTGAGAGAGGAGGTGGGTGAAAACTCTGTACTGAGAGACCATCTTTTGTTGTAGGATTGGTTTATAGCCTTTTTGTCTAGTGTCTCCCAATGATATCAAAATGGAAATAATTTGGTACATGGTGAGCATGAGTCATCATCTAGTGAAGTGGGCACCATGAATTCCAGAGGCAGCACAGCTAGAACAAAATTTATAAAAGTCAAGGTTGGAAGGCAGCCTGCCTCCAGAATAAGCTGAATGATCAAAGGTACACGGTGTACCTTTCTGCACTGAATAGCTCCCTGGTTTTGTTGTCTATATGGTTTAAAAGGCCATTTCTAACTTCTGACATCACAGCTCCACTTTTGTAAAGATTTGCACAGCTGCTGTCTGGAACCAAAAGATTTGCTGCCCAATCTTAGCCAGACATAATGGGCATGGAATAAGTGATCTGACAAATATTTACAGAATGCCTGCTATATGATAGATGCCTGTATAGCTACAGAGATGAATAAGATATAGTTCCTATCCTAAGACTGGTGGAAGAGAAAACCCCACAAGCACCATGACAAGAAAAATCCTGAGAAAAGGTGGAAGGAGCAACTACCTACTTGGGCAGCCATGGAAAAGCTCACAGGGGAAAACATATTCAAGACTTTGGCATCTGAAAATTTTAAATATTTTGATCCATTAGAATGGCCTCCAGTGCAAATAGTGAATTTTTGGATTAAAATCAAAGGCTGATAAATAGGATGGAGAACAGAAATTGCTGTTTACTGATATGACTGCATTTTAAGGGGGCTGATGTTTTCACTGTGGGAGGGATGTGTTGCTGAGCAACTGCCTGAGGAAGACTATGCCAGGGCGGGTCTGGAGCAGTGTGTGGGAATACAGGTGGAAAGATTGAATTGTTCTGCTTAACAGAGGGAGAAGAGTTGGGAGCTGGAGGTAGAAATGGGGAAGAGGAATCAGAGGGATGAGAGGAAGCCAGAAGCCCATTTGAGGAGGGAGAGTGGGGCTCTAAGTGGCCACAAGTGGCTGGTAGAAAGGAACCTATCATAGTCGAGTGGTGTGATAATATAAGGCATGGTTGTCCAGTGTTCTGTTTGAAGCTGTCTGCATTGTGAAGAAATAATGCTGGGTCTTCCTAAAGCTACCTTAAACCTAACATGTGCACACAAATTCTTTGTGTGGGTGGTAATTTTGTTGACAACTAACTTAGAGTTGCATTTCATGGTGCAGAAGACAGAACATGAGCAAGAGGTGGAGAAGTCAAAACAGAACTAATTCACAGGTAAAGGGTCCTCAGACCAGAGGTGGATGTAAAAATGGGAGCTTCCCTGCAATTTGCTAAAACCTTGGCAAGAGATTTAAATTTTAACCAGGAATGAGGGTTCACAGCAATTTTATCCAGATATTGGGGAGGGGTGGAGTGGTGGCAGCCAATATCTGGATTTCAAGTAGAAATGGGTTTCAAATATAGAATTTGCTGCACAGTCCCACCTTTTTTATGCTGATGCCTTGTGTAATAATAATTACTTACTGATATTGTATAGAATAAAATTAAAACCCCGACATAAACGGTAGATTTTCTGATGCTGAGATACCAAATTATTCTGGAATACATGAATTTTATATACGATCTTTGGCTTTGTTTTGCTCATGCACACTTTGGAATGAGGTGAGGTATAAATAAATGAACAAACAAACAAACAAATAAGAACATTTACAAATTAGCTTCTTTTGAGACATTTACTTTTTCAGTGTTGGTTAATTGTATGGTTTGTGATGTGAATTTCTCTGTTCCTTGACCAAACACACTAATTTTGTCACATATGATTTATTGTAGCTTTCAGATTTGTAAATATCTTTCACATTGGAAATTGCTGTGTTTGGCAATGTGCTGCTTAAAGATAAACTAAGAATTTGTTTTTATCAACTTGATCAACTGTTGGAGGAAATTTTAAATTTTGTCTTCTGAAAAATAGCACAAAATGTTTTTCTCTAGAGGTGCAATATGAATCTTTCAACAGAATATTTATTGAGAGCTTACTATGTGCAAAGTAGGTACTGAAGGAGAAACAGAAGTGCTGAGTCTCTTCATGAGGTGGTAACTTGGAAACGTGCCCAATAAATGATAATCAGTAATACAAGGCAGTAAATGTTAAGAGTCAAATGGATAGATGAGGCATTAAGTACTCATGCATCTCAGGGGAGATGAGAAAAATGGTGTCAGAGATAGCTCTTAGAAGATTTGAGTTATGAACTGCATTTAAAAATACTTTTTACATTTTAGTAGCTTTATTGAGTTAGACTTGGCATCAATAAACTATGCATATATAAAGTATAAAATTTGACACATTTGGCATAAGTACACATCCATGAAACCATCATCAAAATCAAGATAATGAACAATTTATGACCCCCCAAAGCTTCCTCATCCCCTTTGTAATTTCTCCCTCCACATCTTTCTACCTCCAGGCAGTCACTGGACCGGCTTGATGGAAATTTTTGTCTGGCTTCTTTTACATAGTACAATTATTTTGAAATTCCTCCAAACTGTTGCATGTATCAATAGCTCATTTTTTTATTGGTGAATAGTAACTCTTTATATGGATATAACACAATTTGTTTCCCTACATACCTGTTGATGGACATTTGAGTTGTTTTCAGTTTTTGTCTGTAACAAATAACAATGCCATGAACATTCATGTACGAGTCTCTGATGGACATATGTTTTTATTTCTTTTGGGTGACCACCACTAGCAGTGCAATGGTTGGTTCCCATGATCAGTGTGTGTTTAAGAAGCTGTCTATTTTCCGCAGTTTTCCATTTCTAAAATGATTGTACCATTTTATGTCCTCACCAGCAGCATAAGAGAATTCCACTTGCTCCATATGCACACCAACACTTCACATGGTCAGTCTTTTTAATTTTAGCCATTCTAATAGGTGTGTAGCAGTATCTCACTGAGGTTTTAATTTGCATTTCCCTAAAGACTAATGATGTTGAGCATCTTTTGTTGTGTTTAATTACAATTTAAATAGCTTCTTTCAGGAAATGTCTATTCCAATATTTTGTTCACCTTGTATAGGGTGTTTTTTTCCTTCTTATTGAATTTTGAGAATTTTCAATATATTCTGAATTCCAGTGCTTTATCAGATATATAATTTGTGCATATTTTCTTCCAGTTTGTGTCTTATCTTTTCATTTTTTAAACTTGTCTTTTGAAGAACAAAAATGTTTAATTTTGATGAAGTCCAATTTATAAAGTTTTTAATCTTATACATCATGCTTTTGGTGTTGTATCTAAAAAAATCTTTGGCTAACCTGGGTTCACAAAGTCTTTCTTCTAGTTTTTATTTACAAGTTTTATAGTTTTAGGTTTTGCATTAAGGGATATGATACATTTTGAATTATGAACTAAATGTTATTGAGGAAG
>CM052445.1:53128324-53206448 GCA_028533085.1 Varecia variegata | reverse complement strand
TTTAATTTTGATGAAGTCCAATTTATAAAGTTTTTAATCTTATACATCATGCTTTTGGTGTTGTATCTAAAAAAATCTTTGGCTAACCTGGGTTCACAAAGTCTTTCTTCTAGTTTTTATTTACAAGTTTTATAGTTTTAGGTTTTGCATTAAGGGATATGATACATTTTGAATTATGAACTAAATGTTATTGAGGAAGGAGAAGGGCAATAAAATATGTCAAAGCAAAGGCATTAAGGCTGGTGGTTCCAACGTGTGATCTGGGCACAGTGAGGGCACAGCGAGGGCACATTGAGGGCACAGGTAGAACTCCCTGCACTCCCAGTTACAAAGCTTCCTCTTAGTTCCACGAACATGTCAAGATCCTTTCTGCCTCAATGCCTTTTGCATACTAATCTCTGGGCCTGGAATGATCTACCCCTCCATTTAGCCTCATCAACTCCAATGCATCCTTTGGTGTGCAAATCAAGTGTTCCTTAGCCAGGAATTGTCTGACTGTCTGGACCAGATCTGCCGAGTTGCATAATCCATGTGTGAATGTTGCCTCTGGAGTGAGAAAAAGTTATGGTGCTCCTCTAAACTAGCTCAAGAACCTTGTTGTACATTTGCATAACACATACTTTTACTATACAGTGCTTATTATAATTTGTTTTAATATTTCATTAAAATATCTTTCGCTCAGGAGACCACAGATTTTTGAGGTCAGGGTCCATGTCTTCTTTGTTTACTAATCAATCTCCACTGATTAGCACAGTGCCTGGTATATAATAGGTGCACCATATTTATTGTAGGAAGTTTTGCATTTAACACTGGAGTCAGATTGTAGAGAGTCTAGAATGTCAGGATAAATAATTTAGGCTTTATTTAGGCAATTGGGTTCTATTTAAAGCATTTGAACAGGGAAAATAGCATAAATGAAGCAGTATTTTAGAATCTTCTTGGTGTGTATATGCCTTTTTGATACAATGACTTCTTTTCCTTTGGGTAGATACACAGTAGTAAGATTGCTGGGTAGAATAGTAGGTCTACATTTATTTCTTTGAGGAATCTCCATAATGATTTCCATAGAGGTTGTACTAATTTGCAGTCCCACCAATAATGTATAAGAGTTCCTATCTCTCTGCACCAGCATCTATTGTTTTTTGACTTTTTAATAATGGCCATTCTGACAGGGGTAAGGTGGTATCTTACTGTGGTTTTAATTTGCATTTCCCTGATGATTAGTGATGTTGCCTTCTTTGAAAATTCTCCACTTTTGGTCAGCCTCTCGATTTTGAGAGATTGACTAAACCCTTGGGCATTGATGCCATTCTCTGTCACCATGATAATAGACTCGTTTGTTCTTAGTATGGAATTCGCAGATCATGGTGTAAAGTCAGTTGAATGATTATGCTCTCTTTGTGTTTTTGTTGCTCTGACTTGACTGAGACCATTTGATGTGCAGTGGATGGCTGCATGCGAACATTGAAGACTCTTGGAAGGGTACAGTGTACAAGAGACTCCTATGATAAGTATCAGGAGGATCACAGCAAGAGACTGAAGTATGCTCCTTAACCAAGGCTCCCATGAAACAAAACAATTAAAATCAAATAAATCAAAGAATGAGTCAGAAGAGGAATCCTTAACCAAGGAGTCAGTTTATTGATTTCCTGTAACTGAGTTTTTACAATACCAGATATGTTTATCCAAGTGCAGGAGGAGATGTTAGCTATTGTACACACTCCCTTCTATTTATCCAACAGATAGCCCAAGCCAACTTGGTCCTCTAAAACAACTTTAGCAAGGGAGTTTAGAGAACTTTGTTGGACAACTACAGCCTTTGTAGTAAACTTAGCTATAGTAGCTAATGTTTGAGACAGATTTTTAATCATAAACTTATTTACATTTGTGCCAAGCCAAGGAAGTAATATTCTACCAAAAGATCCCCATTTAGAAGGATTTATACCTGATGGCAAATTCCTCTGTATTTTATAGGGCAAATTAAAAGGTATAGATCAATGCTTAGTTTCCAATTGGTTAGGGAGTAACAGTGATTCCTTTAGAATCCCTAATCCACATTGACTTCTTATTTACCATTTATTGAGACATGGAGTTGCCTACACTCATGGTTGTTCATTAAATTCTTCACAGATAAAATGTGTCTCGGTTGGGAACATACCAACTAGGACATATTCTTGTGAGATACCTTGAGTGGTAGAGGCATGAGTAGGGAAGTACTAGTAGTATTTATCCAAAACTCCACTATTAAATTATTGAATGGTGGAGGTTACCAACAATTAGAAAATTGGGGTTATAAATTTGTCTACAAACTGTTGAATTATCTTTACCTTCATTTTTTTAAAAGCCCATTTCTGACATAATTTAACTGTAAAACCCTCACTATAGGCTTTGTCTACTGTCAGATTTAAATAAGGACTCTGAATATGTGACTATAAAAGCCTAACCCTATAGAAAGAACCAGATATCACCTTGGAATATCAGTGATATCTGTTATAGGATAAACTAGAGGATCTCTAAGATCATGTAGGGATTTAGGTTTAACATGACATATTCAGCATTTAGGTAAGTTTCCTACAGAAGCTATTGACTATGAAGTCATAATCTTAGCATGAGTTTGCCTTACATAAACAGAAGATGACACAGGGAAAAGAGGACAAGGAACAAAGGTTTCATGATGACCAAAAAGTCTTGATCTGTGATCTTGGAAAGCTGTCCACATCTGGGATGTCATTTGCTTCAGGGGAGGAATCTCCCTGATCAGTTTTACCTTGAGGTCTCCAATGGGTGTACAGTCCCAAGAGTCTGAGGGACCCTATTTAAATGAGAGATGTGGACCCATGGCTTGAAGCCCTGAAGTTTTGCTGCAGTGTGAGTGGTGAAAAGAACTTGGTATTATCCCTTCCAATGAGGTTCAAGGACAGTCTTTTCCTGGTGTCATTTCCAAAAGACCATTCTCCGAGTTATAGTTTGTGAAAGGTCTGGTTTTCATCAGTTGGTGAGTCGCAGAAGGCTTCCTTTATCTGATGAAAATATACTTTGGCATAGTCATTAAAGCCTTGAAATACTGAGTCAGGTCAGTACTCACAAATACTGAGTTTAAATGGGAAGAGATACATGAGGTTCTATTACTAGGGGCAAAGTCTCCCAGTAACTATTTTATAAGGGCTAATTTGTGTTTTCCAGTTGTGGTGGATTTGATTGCCATCAAGGCCAATATTAATACCTTAGGCCAAGGCAATCCAGTTGATTCAGTTAACTGTCAATTTCAGTTTTTAAAACGCTATTTTTCCTTTCAACCCTCCCAGAAGATTGAGGATGATGGGAGCAATGCTAATGTGTAATACTGTATTTAGCTGTTATATAACTTGTGCAGTAAAATGAATACCTCTATAGCTGAAGATTTCTCCAGGAATGCCCCAAATGTGAAACGCATTTTCTAATAATCTTTTAGCTGCTGTTATAGTATTGGCCTTCCTGCATTGGAAAGCTTCCATCCAACCAGAAAACACAGATTATGACAAGAACATTTTGAAATTCCACTGAGAGTGGCAGTTGAACGTTATCCATCTGTAAGTGTTCAAATGATCCAGCAGGGAGCAGAAATGTACCACCTGAGGTTTTCATTGTTTTATCAGGACTAAGTGTTTGACAAATCAACCATTGGTTATAAGCCATTTTAGCAATTTTAGAATAGTTACCAAATCACTATTTTTTCCATAATTTGTATCATTTTATCTATTCCATGATGAGTCATAGAGTGCAGAGTTTTTAATTATGAAAGCTTCAAGGACTCAGAAAAGAGCAGGTGGCCATCTGGGTCTTCTGTGAGTCCATGCTTAACATTAAATTTACATTCTTTCAGATAACAATTTTGTTTTTCCAAATCAGGTGCATATAAAAGGGTTTATTAAATAGGTTATCATAGCTGATTTGACTTGGATCAGTACCAGCTGGCTTAGCGTGAAAATCTGCCAAGGAATTTGCTTGGTATTCAAGTAGTTCTTGTTTTGCTTGATGATGGGTTAGCAGTTTTATGAACCAATCAGTTTCTACACTAGAATCCTGAGAGTCTTACCCAGTTCAGTGGCATGATCTTAAAGTTATCAAAAACCTGTAACTTTTTTGAGGCCTTTTCATGAATTTTCTGAAAGACAAACACTCTAGGTTTGTAGTTGCTTGCAATTGCTTTCAGGAAAGTATCAGAGTACACCAATTAACTCTTTGCAGATGACAAAACTTAAAATGGCTGTAGCAAAGATCTGATGAGAGTTCATTATATTGCAGTTGATAAGGAAATTTTGTTATTTCTGTGACTTATACTATTTTAAGATAATAACTAAAATTATGACTAATAGTGTTATACCAAGATTATCATATTTCTAGGAATTTCATAGTTTAGGAAACATATTAATAACATACACATGTAATATGGCTTAAAGAAAGTTCAGCATTACTTATTTGATAATACTTCCCATATAATTTAACATATCAAATAAGCCTAATTAGTTCATTATCTCTCTTTCTATTATGAGAGAGAACAATTCTTTTGAGATATTCCAGGGACCAATCTGGAAGTACCCAGAGTAATTTGGGGGTCAAAAGTTGTTAATTTAGGATTTGATTTTGGAAAATTGTCAAAAATGTCAAAAGGTTTAAAACATTTGATTAAAATAGGATCACAGGTCACTGTGAAACAATATTTATTCATTTAACTACAGTGATAATTAAAAGTCTTTAAAGGTAAATACACAAAGCCATACAATTGTAGAAAAAAACCTTATCTCTTTCAATAGAGAGGGTTTAGTTTTCTTAAGTAATCAAAGACCTAACAAAGACAACATAAAGCACAGGGAATTATCTTGATGAAACACAGAATTTTTGTTTCCTAGACCAATTACTTAAAAAGTAAAAACAAAAAACCAAAAAATAAACAAATGAAAAATGCTTTCCCCAATTTCTTATTAAGAGCAAACCAAACTCCAAGAAAACATTATTTTAACAGAAAGGACAAAATTCTAGATTTGCATCAGTGTACTTTTGATAATGCTCAATTAAAAAAAACTTATAATTTCCTTCAAATCTTGGTCAGCTTGACCACACATAAAATTTCTTTCCCAAGATTCCTTTTCCACAAACCTACAACTTTCCTATATTCATTCAGTTTTTGTTCTATACTTTTCCTCTTGGTCATTGTAGAACAATGAGGACAAAAATTACTCTTTTCACCTTAACAAACAAAACATATCCTCCTACCTTACAGCCTTGCTTACCAAAAACATATCTTACCTTCCTCATACCCTAACATATGGTATTGTTTCCGTTATTATTTCTAGTAATTTTAGTTACATATATTAATTAGAATTCTTAACTCTTAATTTCCAGTGACAACTAGGAAGCAAGCAATTGTGAACTGCTTGAAATATATCAACATTCTGTAACTTAACATCATTTTATAATTCTATTATAGAAGTATCTGCTTCCACATGGTACAATTTTTCAATGTGGCAAAGGACATGTTTAATAACAGATCTAGCTATCTTTAGTCTCTCTGTAATCAGAAGCTGGAGAGAAGGCAAAATTTTATCTCTTTGTCTTAGGGTTTTGGCTAAGCCCGATAACTAAATTATTATTTGTGCAGATTTCCCTCATCTTCAACTTCTTGATAAGAATGTTAAAACCTTCTGGTATAGGGAGAACATCTTTCACATGGGAATTATTTTCTTCCTTATATCTATTTAACTCACTTTTAAAAAAGAATTATGCTTTGAATGCTTATGAAAATGAGATAGTTAAGTCATCTTAAGTTATTTTTCTTGCTGACAAATTTTATAATATAGAGATAAATGAGCTTATTTTACTAGTAAACATAGGTAGGAAAAGTTGTACCTCTGTATTATATTTAATGCTGAGAACTCTAGAGAGTTGTCCATTTAATATGTAAATTTAACATATCTTTTATTTTTGGAAATAATTTGCTCTGCTACAATTTCTTCATTTTCTTCCTCTTGATCTCTTTCAGATGACTATGATTTTTTTCTTAATATTTTATTTATTTTTATTTCTATAAATTTATGGGCTACAAGCATAATTTTGTTACATTGATATATTGCATTGTGGTGAAGTCAAGGATTTTAGTATATCCATGACTGGAGTAACATATATTGTATTCAATAAGTAATTTCTAATTATCCACCCTCTCCCACTCACTCCCACCTACCCCTCTGAGTCTCCATTGTCTATCGTTCCATACTCTGTTTCTATGTGTACACATTATTTTGCTACCACTTATAAGTGAGAACATGTGATATTTGTCTTTCTGTGTCTGAGTTGTTTCACTTATTTTGTTAATATTTTAAATAGTTTTGGAGCTTGATTTCCAGTTCTTTTTGTTGTTTTCCCCATTTCTATCTTCAAGATCCTATACAATGTCTATTCTACTTTGTGCTTCCTTCATTTTTACTTTTATTTCTGTGATGATTTGATTTTTTCTTCCACTTTTCTGAGATTTGCTAGTTCGTGTTTTATTTTTTTCTGCATTTTCAACATCTCTTTACTAGGTTTTCACATGCAGTACTTCAGAGGGGCCATTGATTCATTAAAAATTTTAAATGGACTGCAAAGTATTTGGTCACTGTTTTCATGTGCTACATGACAGTGAATGTTCATTGTCTACCATTGATTTTCTTTTCCTGTTACTCTCCCCCTATGCCCACCATGTTGTATATTATTAATAGTTCCTGTGATGGTTCTTTTTGATTACTCATTTAATTGAGGTGAATTTTTCGTGGACCAGCAATTTTCCCAAGTTTCATGTTGGGGAGGAGCCAGGGCTATGTTCTGGACTGGCTGGAATTTTGCCCCGACCCAGTATTCCTTGTGTCAGATCATTTACCTTCCACTTCTCCCCATCTCATGGAGCTATCTCATAAAGTTTTCACCAAGTACAATCTCTGTTATTTCCCCATTGCTAAAGAGATAAACTGCTGCCCATAAATATGCTTGTCTATATGTAGTCTAACATTCTCTGCTTCCCAATTCCAGGCAAACTCTTGATACCAGTACATTGACTCTGTTCCTACTACTGCACGTAGTTTTTATTTTGCCCATCAGAGGTGTCCCTCACTGTCAAGAAGTATAGTTTGTGACTCTTCCAAGACCCAAGATCATAGCTGTTTTTTCTTCTCTTTTTATACACATATCCTACTTGATCTTTGCTTTTGACATCCTTTTCATGTATTTGGTGGTGTGGGGTTTCTCTTGCCTAGTTTCATCACAAATAAAGTTTGCATTTCTTATTTCTCATTCTTGAGGTTTTCAGATGACTCACAAGAAAGTAAGGAAGATATTCTGACTTTAAGCCACCATCTTTAAACTGGAAGTTCAACTTATGAATTGTAAAGACAGGTGGGCTTTTTATGAAAATGTACTGCAATGTGTTGATGTTAGTTTTGATAACAAAAACTTTTTTAAGAACAACATGATGATCAATATTTCAATCTCACTTACAAAAAAGAGGGCATCAAAACAACAATTTCTGTCTGGATTTAAAAAACAAACAAATAAACAAAGGCCAGATAATATCAAAGATGTGTACAGCATACCCCCAAACAAGTTTTTCTGATGTCCTGAATCATGATTCAAATGTTCATTCATCTTGTGATTTTTAAAATGTATTATATGAAAGGAAGATAAATAATATGTGAAAGAATTTCTGTGATATTGAAGTAAACTGAAGTCAATTTAATGTGAACAGATCCTGGTTTGCCTTGTTTTATCAACCGATATAGACCAAAAAAGTTTTATACCATGAATGCTAGTTGATTCAGTGAGAAGTTTGTGGTAATTTTTAATGAAAGGATGGGCATTAGATTTTCATCAAGAACTGCCCCCTTGATTAAGCATTATTATTAGGGAGAAAATAAGAATGGGTTTGAGTCATTTTGAACATAGAAATGTAACTCTTTATAAACATTAGAAATTTCTTTAATTGATATCATCTTATTGAAATATCACTTTTTGTACTGGTAAAAGAGAAAAATATTAAAGGAATTTTTATTTTAAAATTTTCTGATTCTTTCCCATAATTTTGGGATGTAGGTTTTTGGGAGTTTTTCTGTTTCTCACCTTTCAAAGGATAAAAAGCCTTTGGCTGAAAATAAAACGTATCACATTATGTTTTATTAAAATAATTCTTGTGGCTAAAAATAAGGGGTATCACGTTATATTTTATTAAAAGAATTCTCTGTAATTGACTTCCATATTTGTTTCACTTGAGAATACTTCTGCTTACTTTGAAGATAAATGCAAAACAAACAAACAAAGCAACCACCACCATCTCCAAACCCTAATATGGTGGTTTAACAATATGTACATAAATTCTTTGAAACTCCTCCCTTCAAGATGTGGAGCTTAATTCTCCCCCTTCTCTTGATGTGGGCTGGATTTAGTGACTTGCTTCTAATAGAATATAGTGAATTGGTGTGTGGATTCTGAGAATAGGTAAAAAAAAAAAAAAAATCCTGTGGCTTTCTTTTTAATCCCTCTTTTGGATCTCTCCCTCTGAGGGGAGGCCAGCTGCCACATTGTGAAAACACTCAAGTAGTCCTATAGAGTGTTCACGTGGCAAGGTACTGAAGTGTCCTAACAATCGCAAGAAGCTGAGGTCTTCTTCCAAGAGCCCTGAGAGTGAGCCATCTTGGAAGCAGATTCTCCAGCCCTGGTGAAACTTGAGATGACAGCAGCTCCCACCAATGTCTTGACTGCAACCTTATGAGAGACTGTGCACCAAAACCATCCAGGTAAACCACACCTAAATTCCTGACCCTCAGAAACTGTCAGGTAATAAATATTTGTTTGAAGTAGATAAGTTTTTGGGTAATTTGCTAGATAGCAACATAGAGCTAAAACATTTAATGTGACCAATTTCACTCTCTCTATAAGGACATACCAACACAGATTTTGTACCTATATTCCATACAGTGCAAAGCAACCAGCTTAATACCCATCACTTGTTTGCTTACATTTTAATTTCTTGGTTCTCTTTTCAAAGATCTTGATATACCTACAACTGCTTAACAGTTAAACCAATAATAAAGAAAAATATGAAAGCTTCCAAAATGTTTTGGATTCAGTGGGAGAAAAAGGCTAAATATTTTTGCCGGTTGAAATGGGCCTCTTGTCTAAATAAGGAATATCAAAAGCCTCAATGGCTTTTGGAAAGAATTTCCAGAAAAGGAGTGATTAAAACTAAAATTTATCTGTTCTTCACTTCCTTAAAATGTTGCTAATAAATTGAAAACAACAACAGCAACTAATCCTGTTAACTTATCTCACCTACTACTCCATGTAGGCCATAAAAAGGAATGACTTGAGGCTAATTATTAACTAGTAGCCATAACTGATAAAGAAGATCAAAGGCAGTCTCAGGACTTAAGACAATGGGAAAAGAAAATGGGAAATAAATAGAAACACATGGGCAGAGTTGATTAGTGATTGCTTTACAAAGTTTCAGGGGATAAGGCAAGTAATTATAATTGGTGCTTTGCTGGATTTAGGTACCAATTAATGCCAGAAGGAGGTAGGTTGATGAATGTTTAATAATCCAACAATCCCTTCTACTTTATCTCTTCTTTGGGACCAACTGATTATTTATTTATTTATTTATTCTTTAGAAACAAGGTCTCCCTTTGTCATCTAGGCTGAAGTGCAGTGGTGGCATCATTATAGCTGGCTGCTACCTCGAACTCCTGAGCTTGAGTGATCCTCCCACCTCAGCCTCCCAGTAGCTGGGACTGCAAGTGGGAACCACAACTCCTGCCCAATTTTTAAATTATTTTTGGTGGAGATGGGGTCTTGCTACATTACCCAGGCTGGTCTTGAACTCCTGGCCTTCCAAAGTGCAGGGATTACAGATGTAAGCCACCATGTCTGGCCCAATTGATAACTTTTGAAGTGCCTTCCTAGGAGCTAGAAAAGTCCTACTTCCCCAAAATGTCTCCTCTACCTGAATTATGCCATTTTGAATTTTACCTCAACAGTCACTAGAAGGGAAATGTGTTCCAAAAAGATCTATTCAGATGCTAGTAAAAGAAAATTGGTTTATTTTGATGGAAGATCAAAATGTATCATTTAAGAACAGTTTCTTTCTTCAGAGCATTTATCTTCCCACATCACCTCATAAAACTATTATGAGGATAAATTGGTGTATGTAGTTAGTTTATGGAACACTCTGTCCTTAGTGGGAGTAATCATGAAGAAGCTTTATTTTTTCTCATACTACTGTCTTTCAATCATGCTATGTTGAATCTTCTTCCTCTCCTATGTTTTAGCCACAGTTCACTCTGAACTGATCCCAAAGTTTCCCTGGTCATTTTCAGGTTTTATTTTCACCTAGTAAAAGTTCAACTGTACTTTAACTATTAAAATGTTGAGCTCAATCAGTCTAAATGTTGAAACTTGAAGCACTCATTCGATGAAAGAATTCTCACCTCCCCACCTTAGCTCAGTTTTTTAAAACAATTTTTTATTTTTAATTATTATGCGTACATAATAGTTGTATATTTTTATAGGGCACATGTGATGTTTTGATACAGACATACAATGTGAATTAATCAAATCAGGGTAATTGGAATATCCATCACCTCAGGTATTTATTCTTTGTATTGAGAACATTCTAATTCCACTCTTTTAGTTATTTTAAAGTATATCTTCACTTATTGTTGATTATAGTCACTTTGTTGTGCTATCAAATATTATTCATTCTATCTAACTATCTAACTATAATTTTGTATGCATTAACCACTCCCACTTTATCCACCTGCCACCCCCCTGCTACCTTTCCCAACCCCTGGTAACCATCATTCTACTCTTTGTTTCCATGAGATTAATTGTTTTTAATACTTATCTCCCATGTGTGAGTGAGAACATGTGAGATTTGTCTTTCTGTGCTTGGCTTATTTCACTTTAAACATAATGTTCTCCAGTTCCATCCATGTTGTTGCAAATGGCAGGATTCCATTCTTTTTGTGGCCATATAATATTCCATAGTGTGTATGCATTACAATTTCTTTATCCATTCATCCCTTGACGGACACTTAGATTGATTTCAAATCTTGGCTATTGTGACTAGTGCTGCAATAAACATGGGGGTGCAGATATCTTTTCAATATGCTGATTTCCCCTCCTTTGTATATATACCCAGTAATGGGATTGTTGGATCATACGGTAGTTCTACTTTTAGTTTTTTGAGGCACCTCATAATGGTGGCACTAATTTACATTCCCACCCACAGTGTGTGAGAGTCCCTCTTTCTCTACATCTTAACCAGCATTTATTACTGCCTGTTTTTTTGATAAAAGCCATTTTAACTGGGGTGAGATGATATCTCATTGTAGTTCTAATTTACGTTTCTCTGATGACTAATGATGTTGAACATTTTTTCATGCACCTGTTGGCAATCTGTATGTCTTCTTTTGAGAAATGTCTATTCAGATCCTTTGCCAATTTTTAATCGGATTATTTGATTTTTTCCTATTCAGTTGTTGGGGATTCTTATATATTCTAGTTATTAATCCCTTGCCAGATGGGCAGTTTGAAAATATTTTCTCCCATTCTGTGGGCTGTTTCTTCCCTTTGTGATTGTTTCCTTTGCTGTGCAGAAGTTTTTTAGCTTGATGTGATCTCATTTGCCTATTTTTGCTTTGGTTGCCTTTGCTCTGGGGGTATTGCTCAAGAATCGCCCAGAACAATGTCCTGAAGCATTTCTGCATTTTTTTTTAGTAGTTTCAGTTTTTAGATTTAAGTTTTTAGTTCCTTTTGATTTTATTTTTGTATATGGCAAGAGATAAGGGTTTAATTTCATTCTTCTGCATATGGATATCCAGTTTTCCGAGAACCATTTATTGAAGAGACTGTCCTTTCCCTACTGCATGTTCTTGGCACCTTTGTTGAAGATAAGTTCACTACAGATGTGTGGATTTATTTCTGGGTTCTCTAGTCTGTTCCATTGGCCTATGTGTCTGTTTTTATGATAGTACCCTGCTGTTTTGGTTACTGCAGCTCTGTAGTATAATTTGAAGTTAGGTAATGTGATTCCTCTAGTTTTATTCTTTTTGCTCAGGATGGCTTTAGCTATTCTGAGTCTTTTGTGGTTCCATATAAATTTTAGGATTATTTTTTCTATTTCTGTGAAGAATGTCATTGGTATTTTGATGGGGATTGCTTTGAATCTGTAGATTGCTTTGGGTAGTATGGACGTTTTAAAAATATTGATTCTTCCAATTCATGAACATGAAATATCTTTCCATTTTTGGGCATCCTCTTCAATTTCTTTAGTTTTCATTATAGAGATTTTTCACTTCTTTGGTTAAATTTATACCTAACTGTTTTATTTTATTTGTAGTTATTATAAATGGAATTAGTTTCTTGGTTTCTTTTTCAGATTGTTTACTATTGGCATATAGAAATGCTACCAATCTTTGTAAGTTGATTTTGTATCCTGCAACTTCACTGAATTTGTTTCTCTGTTCTAATAGTTTTTTTGTGGATCCTTTAGGTTTCTCTAGATATAAGGTCATATTGTCTGCAAGCAAGGACAATTTGACTTCTTTTTTTCCAATTTGCATTCCCTTTATTTCTTTCTCTTCTCTGATTGCTCTAGTTAGAACTTCCAGTACTATGTTGAGTAACAGTGGTGAGAGTGGGCATTCTTGTCTTGTTCCAGATCTTAAAAGAAAGGCTTTCAGGTTTTCCCCATTCCGTATTATAATAGCTGTTGTCTCTGTTGTTTATAAGCTACCCAGTTTATGATAGTCTGTTATAGCAATCTGAATAAACTGAGGCACTTTCTTCTCTCTTTTCTCTACATTCTCCTCACTTTCTGGCACCTCCAGGGTTAAGCATAGATGAGAGAGGATTGGTGGGAAAGGGCAGAGTCTTATGTGATCAGAGATGCTCCTGATGGCCCAGCAGGAAAAGAAGGCTCCTGTGGAGCAAGGCAGTGCCCACCAATGGCATGAAATGAATGCTTCCCAGATTGTATTTCTAGAGTAGACATTGTGGGAAATAACTGAGTTTGAGTCATCTTGAAAGGACCTCACCTCTAGAGATCTGCCTGACAGGGCTGGGTAACCCTAATGGGAGAGAATCTTGTGGGATATTCTGTTGTAAGTAGGAGCTGAGGAGAGATCCCATGGGGCTGGCAGAGCAGCAGCACCAGGTACCAGTCAACAGTAAATCTCTAGTGAGGGAACCCACCCAAGTGCTCCTGAAGAACAAGAGTTAACATTTGTGTATACACCATCCCCAGAGGACACCAGTACTAGATTATATCATAAGAAAGGTCAGGTCTTATCTGGTTATTCCCTGTCCTTGCCTCCAACCAGTTAGAGGCAGGTGGTAAACAGAGAAGGAGACAAAGAAATAGTGCAAAGGAAGATCATACCTTCAACTCTTGCCCATTGCAGGTTTCTTCAGGCTGAGTCAGGCTTGCAATTAAGAAGGAGGAGAAGCTTCAAAGTGGCTGAGAAATTGAAACTTTGATTAAGACTGGACTAGAATTTTTAATACATCAAAGTGAGGGTGTTTGTTAATATCTGAAAGTGACTTGCAAACTATCATCTGACTGACATATTTCCTAGGTGTGTGATGGGATTGAACAATTGCAAGTCATGGGCAGGAGAAGAATACAATTGTTTTACCTCTGTGTACCCTTCTAAGTCCAGCTTATTCTTAAAACCAACCAACCAAACAAAACTCCATAAAAAACAAATAAAACATTTAGTACCTGGCACATAGTAAGTGCTTAATAAATTGTTATCTTCAATATTATGATTACCACACCTAATTCTTTCATGCTCAGATGCTGTGGTGAAAAATCAGTCATGCAACCAGCAGGAAAAAAGATTCCTGGGGGCTATTTTGCATAACATTAGAGTTACTCTATTAGGGTGCAGAGAAGTACCTGGTAATTCCCATTTTCTGTTTAATAAAAGATAATTAAGATTTAATGTGGTTTTAGTACTAATTTCCTCTTGGCTAAGCTGAAATAATGAGGGAAAAAGAGGTGGTTTAGGTATACTAAATCAGATGCTAGAGGGGTGGGGGAAGGAGATGAGAGAAATGGCGCACAGAAGAGGCTGCTTTATTTTCAAGCTTCGTGAGATGACTGCCATGTAGAAATAAAGAAGGAGAGGGATCAGAACGAACTTTCTCACACTCTGGGAACCCTGGCAAAGCAGTACCATTCAACCAAGATATTGCTGCTTCTATGAGGCAAACCTGCTCCAACCTGGATATGACTTCTATAAAGAGTTTTTTCAACTAAAAATGAAGCAGTAGCAGATTAACTGCTTGTTAATCATCCTTCTGGAATATTACTTACCCCTGGTGAGTGCTTTTTGTTGTGGTGGTGGTTAATACACTTTGTTTTTTAGAACACTTTTAGATTTATAGAATTATTGTGAAGCTAGTACAGAGTCCACCTATACCCACATCCAGTTTCCCTTCCTCCTAACATCTTGACATTGGTATGGTACATTTATTACAATGAATGAGCAATATTGATACATTTTTATTAACTAAAGTCCATACCTCATTCAGATTTCTTCATTTTTTTTTTCTCTAATGTCCTTTTTCTGTTCCAGGATCATGTCAAGGACACTACATTACATTTAGAAGTCCTGTCTCCTTAAGCTGCCATCTGTTGTGACAGTTTCTTAGACTTTCCTTGTTTTCGATGACCTTGACAGCTTTGAGGATTAAAACACTGGTCAGGTATTTTGTAGAATACCCTTTATTGTGCTTCATCTTATATTTTTCTCTTGGTGGACTGAGGTTATGTTTTTGGGGGAGGAAAACCACAGAAGCAAAATGACAGTCTTATCACATCATATTATCAGCATGACTTACTACTGTTGACATTGACCTTGATCACCTGACTGAGGTCATGTTCACCAGTTTTTTCTACTGTAAAGTCACTCTTTTCTCTCCCCTGTTCAAACTGCACTCTTTGAAAGTAAGTCACTTTGTGTAGCCCACACTTAATGAGTGGGAGTTATGGTCCACCTCCTGGAGAGCTGGCTATCTTCATAAATTATTTGGAATGCTTCTGTGTGGGAGATTTGTCTCTTGTTCCATATTTACTTATTTATTCAATTACTTATATCCATATGGACCTGATATTTATTTTATATAATTGGGTATAAACCAATATTACATTATTTTGTTGCTCAAATTGTCCAAACTTTTGAGCACGGGGAGCTCTTTGACATGTCCTCATCATTGTAGAGTGTTTTTCTTTTTTTTTTTAGTTTAAAAAAAATTTTTTTTTAGCACTTTCTTACATTATGGCATCACAAGATACTCCAGGCTCATTTTGTATTCTTCTCGCCCCACTTCTAGAATCAGCCATTTCTCCAAGGAGCCCTGGGTGCTTTTATTGGAGATGGTATTAGAAACAATGAACTGGGCACTAGGGTATTTGTTGCTGCTGGCAGTTCTTTGCTTCTTGGTCCTCGTAGCTGACAGAGCAAGGAGACATATTTGTGCATTCTAACCAGTGTATACACACACCTATAAATATTTCTATATGTAACCATCTGTATCTATATTAATTAAGCACGAGTTTATGCTGATATCTCCAATTCTAATCCATTACCACGTGGATCATTCTAGGTTCCTCTATTTGCTGATTTGTAATCTCAAACTCTGGGGAAACCCGGCTCCCATCATCCTCCATCCATTCACCCAATTTTTCAAGTCCTGTGTACATGAAGATTGGTTTCAGAATTGTTAACCTGTGCTCTTACAGCAGCCAACTTTATCAACCAGATTATGGTATTTATGTACATTTTCTTTTACCTTTAGTCTTATAGAATCTACTTACTTCCAAAGTTCTTAAAGTCAGTACCTTATTCTCCTACTCCCTTCAGTGAGGTTGTTTCATACATTTGTCACACAAGTGGATTCATTTGTCATATTCCATCCTATCTCAGAGTAAGAGCACAATCAAAGGTAGCTACTGCTAACGTATTTTTTAATGGCTGCTTCATGTTCATGGTTCAATGACCTATAATTTGCTTAAACAACTGCCTATTGCTAAACATTTAGCCAATTGTTACTATTGGAAGATTGCTTATTATTGGACTATTATAACTACCATGGTCAATAACATTCTTATATATTAATCTTTGTGCACATTCATTATTTCACTATGTGAAATTTCCATAGATGGTTAAATCACTGAATTAAAGAGTATGAACCTTTTCAAAGCCCGTAATATTTGAAATTATCCTCTGAAAAATGTGAATGTTACCAGAACTAAATGAGAAGGCTTGGAAAGACTGAAAATTATGATTTAAAAGTGATTTTTTGGATTTGACATATCAAAAAATGTTTTTTACTATATATATATATATATATTTTTTTTTTTTTTTTTTTTTTTGGAGACAGAGTCTCGCTTTGTTGCCTGGGCTAGAGTGAGTGCCGTGGCGTCAGCCTAGCTCACAGCAACCTCAAACTCCTGGGCTTAAGCAATCCTCCTGCCTCAGCCTCCCGAGTAGCTGGGACTACAGGCATGCGCCACCATGCCTGGCTAATTTTTTTTTATATATATATTTTAGTTGGCCAGATAATTTCTTTCTATTTTTAGTAGAGACAGGGTCTCGCTGTTGTTCAGGCTGGTCTCGAACTCCTGAGCTCAAACAATCCGCCCGCCTCGGCCTCCCAAGTGCTAGGATTACAGGCGTGGGCCACCGCGCCTGGCCATGTTTTTTATTATATTATGTGAGGCTGAGTTTTTTTTCACTGTTTGTATTTCTTCATTCTTATATTATTTCTCACGTCCCTTATGTATTTTTCTTTTGGGATAGGCTTTGTTTTTCATCTGCACTCAGTAGTGTGGCTGTTCAGCTAAACTGGAAATCTGGTGCTTCCTTTATAGCGAGTCACTGACCTCCTTCCTGTCGTTAGGAACACTGAATATTCCTGCTTTATGGAACTTCCCAAGAGATCTTGCTTTCTGAATGCAGAGAGTGCGGAGGGTTTCCTCTTTCCCACTGATTATTCTCTGAAAGTCCAGCTTGAGATGGTTCTCTGTCTGCTCACAGATGCAGGATTTAATTCCTTCATAACTATAATTATCAAGGAATTATAGCAGTTTTTTAAATATTTCTCTTCAAAATGCAGTTAATATTTGAAGATTTTTCTTATACAATCACTCTTCTAGACTATGGTCTCAGAACTCTTCAGAGGGAGTGAGGGTTTTATATGGGTTTTTATTTGCTACCAATATTATGTCTGTGTGCACTGTAGAAGTTTATTCTCTATTAATCTATGCAAAGAAGTTTGTATCCTCAAAAAGATTGATCACTTCAAGGAATGCTTCTAAATCTGAGACTTTATGATGGATCTCTCAAAAAAGTCTATCTTGGGCTGAGTCAAGGGCCTTCTTTTTCTGTCAGATTGTATAGTCCCCAATTCTTTGTCTTAGTGGCTTTGGTTTTTCATCTTGGAGCCCTGAGCATTGTACTAGTTGGTATGAGAGGGTGGAGAGACCACAGGGGCCTGGATGGTGGTCATGGATAGTCTGCAGCTATTCAGCAGTAAAACCCTGGCATTTCTGAGCTTCAGTAAAGATGGTTGGTGGGTAGAGAAGAAAATTGGACAAAGTGCTTCCTCAGTCCCTAAGGACCCTTCTGGCTTCGTATTTAACTTGAATTAGTCCTATGATTGTATATCACAGGCTTGGAAGGTACCAGAAAGGCCCAATCTAAAGGCTACAGCTATATTGCTAAACTTCTTCAACCCACTAAGAAAGGTCATATCCGTGCTCAAAATTCCTCCTTTTTCATATATGTAGTCAGAGGCAAGGGGCCAGAAGCTATTCTCTTAGCTACAGTAGACTTTCCTCTTTCCTTCCTTCTATTCTTTCTTGCTAAATTTAGCAATCCTTTCTTCTTTCCTGAAAAGGAGCTATAAAAATCACCCTTATCCTCAAACTCAAATTATGCTTTGAACCAGAAAGTGTTCAGAATTTGGAAATGCAATGTTTTCCAAGGATTTAAATGCAAAGCAGAGTGACCCAAAGGCTACTTCATCATATTTTAATTCTATTTCATTTAGTGCTAATTTAAAACAAAAACCTGTGGAGTAGAACAGAGGAGACGGCGATGAAGCCAGGAGGAAAAGCCTGGGCAAGCAGATAACGTCCCTCTCCTTCTTCCCTTGACAACTGACTCACTCCCCGTCCTCCTGCCCAGTGCGTGGGTTTCTTACATTTGACTGAATAATTGCAAGGGATTCACTGGTCTAAATTCATCATCTCTTTCCATGTAAAACATGCCACCTTTCATGATGATATTACTAGCCCCTTTACAATGGAGCCAGTGCAGTCTGTCTGCTCCACAAATTCAATCGTGTGCAGCAGCAAGATGCCGTGACTGCAGGAGTAGATGAGGGTGATAACGAAGGTGTCAGAGAGAGAGAGAGAGAGAGAGAGAGATTTATCAGCATCCTCAACCACACTCTCTTCACTTGGCTCATTAGCTGCCAGTGTTTTTCGTTTTCTATTTGCTCCCTGTTCTTCAGAAGCTTCAAGAGCACTGGAGCTTCCTGGGAATTTCATGTGTCACTGAGAACTTCCTGGCATGAATACGAGAACTGGTGAGACGCAGGCTTGGCTGTGTGGCTGTGCTTTAAAATGCTCCTTGCTGTGCTGGGACCTGATGCTGAAGGACTTGATGTAAACAAATGCTTTCTCTCAAGAATCCAGAGTGAAGGAGATCATACCAGGCAGAACTCACGGTCCAGCTATTCACTGCCATGCCTGGGGTCCTTCCAGACAGCTTCAAGTACTAAGTGAGGCACAAGGCTGGCGATGCCTTTAATTTAATCTCTTACAATATTTTCGAAATGAGAATGAAAGGCAAGAGGGGGCCTAGCCTCCCTATCTTCGGATGAGTGAGAAGACATCAGCAGTTTGACACGAAAGGCATGAAGCTGTGCCCTTGCTCCTCCAGTACTCCCATCCTTTAGAATGGTGTGATTAGCTGGTAAAGAGATCTCAAGCTCTTGAGTTCTGTTTAATATTCAAATTTTCATTGTGTAGAGATGATTGAAAATGTCAGGGAACAGGAACCAGAGTGTCAACCACCCTCCTTTTCTCTGCTCAGGATCACCTGCTATCCGTGGTGGGTGGGGCTGAGGGGAAGCAAACCTCCACCCCACCAGCTCTCTAAGACGGATCCCTAAATACCGGGGTCCAGCAGACACATGGGACCTTGATGATGGAGTTAGGAGTAAGAAAGCAAGGTGCGGTGGGGACTCAGGAGAGCTGGAATCTCACCAGCCTCTGTCACAAACAAGCCACACCCCTCTCTGGAACTCTGATTCCTCACCTGTAAGTGTGAACTCTGAAATTCTGGTTTGAGGGGGATTATTTCAGGGAGTACAGTAAGATTGCTTTAAACCTGTGTGAGGAGTCAGGAAGACCAAGAGACAAACACAAACTGTGTTCATGCTCATTTTTCACTCAAGCCTGCAAAGAAGCACATTTCATACTTGGCTTCTTTGAACCAGAGCCTTCACCGGCAGATAAATATGATAAATTATCTTTTAGGATTGTGTAAATATTGCAACTTGGAAACCACAAATCTGTATTCCAGGATGAAGGGGAGATGAAACCCATAAGGATCTCTGCTCACGAAGAACACAGAGTCTGCTGCCACCACAGTGATTGAAGCTCCCCGGCCCCCAAGGGCTGGTGACCTGCGAGATGCAGGCGGTCGGCACAGGTCCCCTCCGCGAATCCAGAGTGAAATTCCAGGTTAAGATGCTCAGGGAGATGCAACATCAGGTGAGAGGTGTAAGTGCCTCCCACCAGAATGAAGACTTACTTAAAATTAGTGACAAAGAATGAAAAGCTTGGAAGAGAAAGTTAACACCACCTGGCTGTGAGTTTGGTCACACCCTGTTACACAGAGGAGAATTTTGAAGGATTTCTGATAAACCTCAGGGAAAGTCATATTCTTTAGATGTGGACATGTAGTAAAAGCCTATGACAACAGGGGAACCCACAAAAGACTCCCTACATGGATGTTATAAGTAAATGTAACCACAAGGTCAATGCTTACTGCAGGCATTCCTTGCGACACACTCTGCTGGGCACCGTGGGAAACACAAAGGAAAGGAACAATAGAGTAATTTACCGCTTACCCACTGTATTACCCTCCTCCGGTGAGTTATTCAACCTCTCTGTCTCCCAGTTTTCTCATCTGGAAAGGAGGATAATAATACTACTGACCTTATAGGATTGTTACATAAAGCATTTAACAGAGTACCTGGCATCAGACCAAAGATGTTAATGATCATTGTTTTTAGTACACATAAAAATTGATGGTAAGGTTCTTGGGATTTTATGAAAATGCTTTACCTTTATCATATATAAAAAGTGGTGGTAAGTTACTTGAGATTTTATGAAAACTGCCCTGCCAGATTCCCATAACAATCTGGCACCGAGGGCACGATCATTTCCACTTTACATACAGGGATGGAGGCTTACCTAGGATCACACACCTACAAGGGGGAGAGAGGGCAACTTTGAATCACTTCATTGTTATTTTCACTTCACCAAATTGCCTCTCAAAAAGACATAGAAAAACAGCTCATGCTTTTAAGAGCCTTGCTATTTATTGGGATAGCCAAAAACTAACCAAATGAAAATGACACGGAATAAATGTCTGATGCAATAGTGCTAGCCATGCATACGGCATTTGCAACTAATTCTAGGCAGAATGGTGACTCAGCAATTGCTGTGGAAGTGCAGGGGCAGAGGGGGCTGAGGGGAGAGCTTGGCTGTTTGTTACCTGGGTGGGTGCACTTACTGGTCTGTTACTAGGCTGACACAGCATGTATCCAGCCATCCAACAGAATCCGGCCTCTCTGAAGTCCTAGGCTTCCCAGTCGGTGGGCTCTCCTCTCTGTCTACCTGCCTCCAGCATCCCAGTGTCCTTGGAGTCTCTCAACCCAGATGTCTCCTCATCGAATCTGATCACAGCAAAGGCCAGATAAATTCTTACAGGTGAAGGTGAAAAGGACAAATTGAGTTTTATATGCTCACCCTTCCCCACACTGTGTTCCCTACCCTGATTGCAACTCTGGTATGTGGATACTTGTACAAGGCAAAAAGTCAGAAGACAAGAGGGTGGTGGGTATTCAGGCATGAATAATTTAGGGTAGTGAGAAGTTCTGAGGAAAGGGGGGATTTATTGGGGCCATTTAAAGATGTTATACACTTTGACCATCTTACCTACTTTTTAAAAATGCTACATGGTGGTGTTATAGTAGACATTATTGAAGAGTACATTTTTCCACAGCAGATGAGCAATGGGTTTCATGCAATTTATCATCCTGTGAAGGATCTGAAATCAATAGGATCTTAGGTAAATAAACCCCAAAAGGTCAGAGATTATGTCTTTGTTGTTGATTGTTGTATCTGCCACTGGCACAATCCCTAGTACACACAGGTGTTCAATAAATGTCGTTCAAGTGAATGAACTAGTTGATGAATGAATCAATGAAGACTTACATTGTGGATTTACATTCATTTCATCCAGCCTAGATGAGTATTTTGATTGGCTGACCATGAAGGAATCCTGAAATATTTGACTTGTTATAGCCTCAAGATTAAAAAATACCTGTATTTTGATTTTTACAAAATTTTCTCTTGAATAAGGACAAAAGGATGACAAATTGCATGAAACCCATTGCTCATCCGCTGTGGAAAAAAATGTCCTCTTCAATAGTGTTTACTATCATATCACCCTGTAGCATATATGTTTTGCTTTTTTCTATGCACTGGAATGGTTAGAAATTGACTTGACATTAAACAATACTGACACATATGTTTCCCTAGTACCCCGAGAAAATGGTCCTAACACAGACTTTGAAGCTCATAGAGAACCCGTGGAAGGCCGCCATCTTTAGACATTGTAGACAACTTATAAAAAATTATGTAGTTAACATTTTCAGTGTTCTTCATTCTTGTGTAGATTCATATGTGGCATGATGCCATTGGTATGATCTTCTTTCTGCTGAAGGACTTCCTTTAACATTTTATATTGTGTGGGTCTGCTGGGGAAAAATTCATTCAGCCTTTGTATGTTTGAAAGAGTCTATGTTTAACATTCACGTTTGAAAGATATTTTCACTGGGTATAGAATTTTAGGTTGATAGGCTTTTTTGGTGGGGGGAGTGGAGTACATTAAAAATGTTGCTCCATTGTCATCTTACAGGCATTGTTTCTGATGAGAAATCTTCTGTCATCAGTACCTTTGTTACTGTGTTTTTAACTCTGTAATTTCCTCTGGATGCCTTTAAGATTTTCCATTTAGCACTTGTTTTAAGCAATTTGATTATGATTAGCCATAGTGTAGTTTTCTTCCTATTTATTTTGCTTGGGATTCATTGAACTTCTTGGATCTGAAAATTTGTAGTTTCTATCAAATCTGAAAAGTTGTTAGCCTTGTTTCTTCTAATATTTTTTTCATTCTTACACTGTTTGGGGACTCCAGTTAAACATATATTAGGCTCCTTGAAATTGTCTCACAGTTCACTGATACTGATCTCAGTTTTAAAAGTTTGTTTTTTCCCCCTCTATGTTTCATTTTGCACAGTTTCTATTGCTATATCTTTAAGCTTATTAATCTTTTTTTCTGCAAAGCCTACTTTGCTTTTAATCCTATCCAGTATATGTTCCATGTAAGACATTGTACTCTCATGTATCTACTTAACTTTTTGAAAATATGGAACACAGTTTTAATAGCTATTTAATGTCCTTGGTCTGCTGACTATGATATCTATGTCAATTCTGGTTTAGTTGTGATAGATTAATTTTTCTCCTCATTATGGGTTATATTTTTTTACTTCTTGGCATGCCTGGTAATTTTTTTGGGGGGATTCCAGACATTGTGGATATTACTAATAACTTTTTAAAATTCCTACACATATTCTTTTTGAGCTTTGTTCTGGGCCATAGGTAAGTTACTTGGAAACAGTTTGAATATTTCAGGTCTTGCTTTTAGGTAGGACTTGAGTAGCATTTAGACTAGGGCAGGATTTGTTAACCTCAGTGCTACTGTCACTTTGTACCAGATAATTCCTTTTTTGTAGTATATTTAGCAGCCTCTACCCACTAGATGTGACTAGTAGCCTCCTTATGTGATGATAAAAAAAAATATCTCTAGACATTGCCTAATATCCCCTGGGGGTAAAATTACCCTGGTTGAAAACCACTTATGTAGGATTAATTTTTCCCTACCACTGAGGCAAGATCCTTCTGAATATTCTATTCAATGCCATGTAAGGTTTTGCAGTCTGACCAGTGGAAATAAGCATTATTAGTAGTGCTGTGTGAGTTTTGGGTGCTTGCTGTCTCTAATCCTTCTGGGTTTTTGGTCTCTAATCCTTGTGAGTCTTTCCCCAGCCTCAGAGGTTCCCTTACATGCATGTGCTGACCAGGACTCTGCTGAATACATCATGGGGACTCTCTGAATATCTCACCTATGCTATTCTGTTCTGCAAATTCTAGCTGCTTCATCTCCCTAGATTCCCAATTTAATTTTTTTTAATTTAGAGAGGCTGCTGGTCTCCCCTTAGGTCTTCTCTCCTTGTGCTGTAACCTGGAAACTCTCCCAAGGCAGTAACTTGGGAAATCATGGGATTCACCTTGTTTGTTTCCTGTCTCTCGGTGATTACTGGTATGCTTGTTGCCTAATATCTACTGAATTGAAACTCTTATTTTTATGTGGTTTGTTCAGTTTGTTTGTTTGTTTTAGATAGAAGGGTAAATCTAGTCACTGTTACTCTATCTTGGCAGGAAGTGGAAGTTCCTTTCTGATTTTAAAAATAATATGATTAAAAGATAGAAAGTTTAGAACATTAGAAAAGTATAAAGATGGGTAAGAAATCACCCAGAGGTAATCATTATTGACATTTTAATGTATTTACTTTCATTGATTGAGAGTCACATTGAATCCTCACCAGCACTGTGTATTAGAAAACATTTAAAAAAATGTTTTTAATTTGGTAGATAAAATGGTATCTACATTTTATTTTAAACTTTTGTTTCATTATTCATTAGTTGAGTTTAAATTTTTATGTTTAGCCATATTCCTTGTTATTGAATTATATGAGCTCTTATTACATTAAAGATATTAATCCTTTGTCTATCACATTAGACATAATTTTTCCCCTCTAGTTTGACAATTAACCTTTTAATTTTGGTTTTTTTGACAAACAAGGTAAAAATTTTGTGTAGTGAAATCTATTGATCTTTTCTTTTTAATTCTATTCCTTTAGATTTTGCATTTAAAAAGTCTTTCCTATTCAGACATATATTTACCTATATTTTCTTCTACGTTTTTCTTTTTAGTGATTTAACTGATATTCTTGTCTCCCTAATCCATCTAGAATTTATCAGTGAATGAAGTGCTGAAGCAAGTATCTAAATGATTATTTTTCCCAAATAACTTCCTGATTTCCCAACACCTGTTATGGAATTTTTTCCCCAAATAACTTCCTGATTTCACAACACCTGTTATGCAATAGCTCATCCTCTGCCGACTGGATTTTTTAAAAACTTATTTAATATACCTTTGGTTTCTATTTGGCAGGAGGATCCATGTCTGGAGTGTTCCTTTTGTTTCCCAGGTGTGATATGAGCATCCATTCTCAGGCCTGAGGTACTTTTCAACTCACACCTTTCAGTGTACTGATCATGTTCTGCAGAGTCTCCAGTCGTTCCCTCTTCCTTGGCCAAGGGGGTCCTGGTGAGAACAGGGTGTGCCACCACGGGAGCTCTTTGCAGCAACCTCAACCCTGGGCATTTTCATGTAGTATTAATAAAACTATCTGCTTCACATGATAGCTCTTTCATACCAGTGTACATATGCACATACACATACACACACACACACACACACGTACAAGCATGGTGCTATCTTGTCAGCTTATCACCCTCTCTGCCTGTCACTCTTTATCAGTTGAAGAGCCAAAGCAGGGAGAAGGTGAGAAGAGAGACTGCTTGTGCATATGCAACTGTCAAAAATCTAAATATAGGTCACATGAATGACTAAAAATCATCTCGCCAAATTCCATCCCTCGTCAGCACATTTTCTCATATCTGCATCTCTAATCTGCTCTTAGCCTCTTTACTAATGTTTGCTTTCAGCTTTCTACCTTTAGGGTTCCCTCTGCCCAGCAGGAATACATAGAACTTTTCAAAGGAATGTAGTGGTTATAGGACTGTTTGCAAATATTCCTGTTTTTATTTCTTCATGAACAGGGCAGGATTGAACTCAGGCATTTTTCCAGTGACATGCTTTGGCCAGTGAATTATGAGCAGAAGATTAAAGAATTAGTTTATTTGGCACAGAGCACGAGTCATGGGGCAGTCAGATGGTTGACTTCACCATCAACTTAGGTCCCAGTGTGAGTAGAGCTCCAAGACAATAATGAAGACGATGTCATGCAAGTGAGAAGTAAATCTGTGTTGTTTGAAGCTGCTGAGATTTGGAAGATATTTGTTCCACAGCACTTCATCTGACTGATATATAGTATACTCTATTTTCAAAACAAAAGAATGGGCGTATGGTTTGTGAGTCACACAGATGCATACATACTTGGAGCATGTTATCGTTTTCACCTCCTAAGAAACTGGACAGCGTGGAGTGGTCAAGGATGGAGAATAGCTCCCTTCTTCCCAGCCAGTCAGTGGAGCTGTAGAGAGCTCCCAGCCCAATAGTGACAACAGCAGAAACAAATATTTTAAACCTGACTGTCTTCATGCCTTGGAAAAACACCACAGGTGCTTTTCTTAGTGTGGTTGGCAAGGAATAAAATCATAGCCTTGTCTCCTCTGGCTCAACTCTCAGTCCAACCTTTATGATGGACAGTTAGGGTTAGCGTACCAGGACATAAAGATGAGTTCATGTTCTGGTTTCAAATGATCCTTGCAATTTTGTGCACTTCCCCAGCAGGTGTTCTATGAAAGCAGAAAAAGAAATAAAGAAATTCCAAGCAGATGCTGAATCAATGGTAAGTGCTGGAATTTCTGCATCTTATCTCAGGTCTAAAGCAAGGATCAGCATATTTAATTTTGGCTTCAATTAGGCCTTTGTAATACAGAGATCTTTTCCATTTGCTCCTTTGTTGGCAGTGTTATTGCCAACAACCTTATTGGGTAAATTCTTCAGCTCAGCTTGTTGAATGGGTGCTTGTTGCTTATTTTGATTAGTTATTTCAAGGGTTTTTCATAATTTGGATTTTGAAAAGATTTTACTGTGCCTCATTGATCCTAGCAGTTCTATTCTAATGCTTTTGGCTCATTTTTTTTGCTACCACTCCTGTCATTGCTGTGGTTAAGCCTCATTGATGGGCACTAATTGGGTGAAAGGTCAATGTAAAGTAGCCACCAAATTGAATTAGAGTCAGCTTTTTCCCCCTTAGGTATTATTTTATTTTATTTTGATTTTTTAATTTCCAAATATTAAAGGGGTACAAATGTTTTAGGTTACATGGAACACTTTTGTAATGCTTGAGTCCCAGCTATAGGTGTGCCTGTTACCCAAATAGTGTTTATTATACCCATTAAGTAGGTTTTTACCTCTCCCCACCTTCCCCCTCCCCCTGGTTGATTTCCACTGAGCTTTACTACCCTCTGTGTACATGTGTGCTCATCAGTTAGTTCCAATTTAATGGTGAGTTTTTAAAGAAATGTATTTTAAATGTGACCAGTAGCTCAAACTAAATTTTCACAAAGTTCCGACAGAAAACTTCCAAGTAGAAGTTCTGCTGAGCTGCTGTATTGAGTAGATAAAACTCATTTCTAATTAGCAGTCCTATTTGCTCATCAACAGTTAGTGGGCTTATGTCCTTAGAAATGACTTGCTCTCTTCCAGAGATTGAGTGTGCTCCTGCAGTCATGTTCAGTCTAATCAGCTGCTTGGCAGAACCCCTTGCATAGGCCACGCTGAACTCAAGGATAACCTACGCTGAAGGATAACAAAGACTGAATTAGTGTACCCTGAAGAAATAAAATGCTATTGAATGTAGCCAGGTGTTTTTTGGAAATGACTGAGATTTAAAAAAAAATCTCTTGATCGACCCATTTCATCCTGGAGAACAGAGAGAGAGCAGAAACCTCAAATTGATTAAGAAGTTTCTGTCACCTGCAGAATGGGTTGTTTGAACTAGAAATTAAATTGTACAAAATTTAGAAAATAATATTTCATAGGTACCTTTTGATGTGGGCTGAAATCCCATCCTACAATCATGACCTCATCACATAATTTTAGATGCCATTCATGTAGAACACAGTATGAACGGTGTCCCATTGGGATTGAGCAGGTATAGGTATAAAGCTATTGGAATTTGATATTTTATTTGCCTTTGGCTATTGATACTGGAACATGTGTTGCTCTTCCCTTTTATTTGACAAGACTGGTGTCTGAGCTTGTAACATCAGGGCCTGAAAAGACAAAGGAATAGTGTGGTCACTAGGACCTCATGCCAGTAGCTATATGAGGTAACCACAAAATAGAAACTGAGACCTTCATGGCCAAGACACAGGGACTCAATATGGAGGAGGCTGGAGAAGTGAATATCCCAACCTCACTCTGCTTATTAGTCCTTCTACCTTCCTTCTCCCTTTATAACCCGTAATAACTGAGCCCACTGGAAATCAGAGTTGGGGAAGAGAGTGTGCTGGTGCAGTCCAAAAAGGCCAGTGTATTAGCTATCTGCTGCTTTATTACAAATTATTCCAAAACTTAGTATCTTAAAATAGCAAACATTATCTCACAGTCTCTGTGGAGCAGGAACTTGGATATATGGATTTTGGCTCAATGTCTCTTATGACTTTACATTTATGAAGTCAGCTGAGGCTACAGTGACCTAAAGGCTGGAAAATTTGCTTTGAAGATCTTTCCCTCCCATGGCTTTCATTGGAGACTTCAGTTCCTCATCACATGGGCCTCCTCTATACCTAAGTGTCTTCGTGACATGGTAGCTTGCTCGCCCCAGAGCAGGTGATCCAAGAGAGCAACGGACAAGCTGCAATGTGTTTTATGACCTCGCCTTGAAAGTCACGTACCATCACTACTGATAAGGACCAGCCCTCACACAATGTGGGAGGGTGTTATGCAGGAATGTGAAAACCAGGGGCCAGAGATCACCAGGTGCCATCTTGGGGGCTGGTCATCACAGCCGCCCACCTTCTGGGGGCAGAAGGATTGAAGTAGATCCAGAAAGGCAAATGGAAGACACCCAGCAATTCCCCAAGTAGCAGTACTTCTGTCCCCTGATCACACAGTAAATTACCCATATCTTGATGGCAGCACCAATTATATTGCTTAAAATTTTTTGCTGATATGTCTCTCCACTAGAAGGTAACCTCTTTGGAGAGAAGGACTATGTCTTATTCTTCCTTAGTCTTTGGTGTCTACACAGTGCCAGGCTCATTGTGGTCACCCCCAAATGCTTGATGCTTTTAATACATGAAATCTAACGGCAGTCTCTTGATAGCTTACAGTCAGGGACGTGTGCTTTTGATGCTCTCCAACTCTCACTATGTCTCTCCTTCATCTTTCTCCTCTCTCTTCATCTTCCCTGAAGTTGCCCAGTGCTGTTGAAATACCTTTGTGCCAATTACGAAACTGACCTAATATACTAATACACTTATAAGATGTTAGTGACTGTTAAATCCTAGAGTATTTGCATATAACATTTTTTCAAATTAAAAAAAAAAGGAAATATGAGCTGGAGTGCCAGCAGCCCATTACTTATTAACCCACGTCACCTCTTTGAGTTCTCTGTTAGCTATACTGGCTCAAGTTCTATCTGTCTTTGGTATTACTTGGGGCTCTCCCTACCTGTGCCTCAAAGACATCTTGATGTAAAGTGCTCATGTAAGACAGAAGGGTAGTGGCCATCCAAATGTTTCTTGGGCACATTGTCCAGCCCTTAAATGCCTTGGGCTTTGGTTCTTACAAAATTAAATAACATCTAGAGAAGTGATGAAGATTTATCTGTGCTTTTTCCTGATGCTTAATAAAGGGATATTATTTCAGACCTCAAACATGCATTTATTTATTTTTGAAACAGGGTCTTCTTCTGTCACCCAGGCTGGAGTGCAGTGGCACCATGATAGCATACTGCAGCCTCAAACTCCTGGGCTCAAGTGATCCTCTCGCCTCAGCCTCCTCAACTGCTGGCATTACAGGTGTGAACAACTGCAGCCAGCTGCATTTTCTTCATGTTCCTTGTTGAAAATATTTGCAATATAGAGAAAAAAAAGAATGCTCTTTCACAGATAGGTGATACTGCATGTATCTGTATAAAAATATCTGTTCTGTTTTTGCCAATACCAATGATATATTAAAACTATGATATACAAGTCTTATAAAGTATTTTTAAAAATCTTGATGTCTTCAACCCCCCCCCATTCTCTTTATCTCTACATAATTTATCAAAACAATTTATTAAACTGGTAAAATTATTTACTGTTACACACCTTTTAGAATGGCCAAAATCCAGAACACTGATACCATCAGTTGCTGGCAAGGATGTAAAGCAACAGAAACTCACATTCATTGCGGGTGGAAATGCAAAATGGTGCAGCCACTTTGGAAGACAGTTTGGTGTTTTCTCACAAAACTAAGCCTACTGTTACCATACAATCATGCTTCTTGGTATTTACCCAGGAGTCAAAAACTTATGTCCACACAAAAACATGCATGCAGATATTTATGGCAGCTTTATGCATAACTATTCAAAACTTGGAAGCAATCAAGATGTCCTTCAGTAGGTTAATGTTTAAACTGTGGCACATCCAGACAATGGAATGTTATTTAGCACTAAGAAGAAATGAGCTATTAAGCCATGAAAAGACATGGAAGAAACTTAACTGCTTATTACTAAGTGAAAGAAGCCAGTCTGAAAGGACTCATACTGTGACATTCTGTAAAAGGCAAATCTATGGAGACAGCAAAGAGATCAGTGGTTGCCAGGGGTTGGGGGAGGGAGGGATGAATAGGTGGAGCCCAGAGGATTTCTAAGGTGGTGACACTACCCCTTATGATACTATAATAGTGAATACATGTCATTATACATGTGTCCAAATTCATAGAATGTACAACACCAAGAGTAAACCTTAATATTAACTATAGACTCCAGGTGATAATGATGTGTCAATGCAGGTTCATCAGTTATAACAAATGCACCCCTCTGGTAGGGAATGTTGATAATGGGGGAGGCTATGCATGCATGGGAGGTGAGGCGTACATGGGAAATCTCTATACCTTATGCCCAATTTTTCTGTGAACTTAAAACTGCTCTGCAAAATAAAGTCTGTTAAAAAAAAAAAAAAGCCTTGGGCTATAAATATCTCACTAAAACAAGCCGAAAGGAACTAACACCCAGTAGAAGAGATCTCTGATGGTGGACTTTGAGACTCAGTCATGGTGAGACTATGGGGGGAGATCCTTGTGGGTAGAGAAGGTCTCCTGGAACCTGGGGGTGACCACTCCACATATAGCCAGCACCACCTGAGATGTTTCAGTCCCATTTGTGATTCCTGGGTGTGCTGATCTGTCTCTTTGGCATCACTACTACCCCTGTCTAAGATCTCTGCAGAGGAAACGCTGAGAAACATATTTCTCATAATCTCCTTCCCCTAAATGGTACGGGGTTAGAGTTTCCGAAAGAGAGGCAAGCACAGAAGATTTGGGAGGCAGGGGTAGGCAGGTGTAGGATCCAGAGCAAGTTTCCAGAGAGCTCTAGAGCAGTGGTTCTCAAACTTAAGCTGCATTTGTGAAAGCACAGCTCACTCGACCTGTCCCCAGAGTATAGGTTCAGTAGGTCTGGGGTAGGGTCCTCAGATTTACATTCCTAAGCATTCCCAGAATGATGGTGATGCTGCTGGTTCCCACAGCACATGCAGAGAACCACGGCTTTAGAGAGAGAACTGCTTCAATGCTTCCTTTCCCTTGAGTCAAGGCTCTTTGTGTAGAATATACAGCACGGCACCTGTTTTCCTAGTAAACTTGGCCGTAGATGCACCAGGCAGAAGCAGCTGCAAGAGCTTTCCAGAGTGCTGAAGTTTGGAGAATGGAACCAAGCAGGTCAGCACTTGTTTCCAGGACCATGCGGCTTCAAGCTCCAGGTCAAAAGCATGGCCCCTGTGTCCATGCCGGTCTTCAGCTTCCCATGGGGAAGGGATGCCTGGGCCTCTTGCACCTGTGCTCTCTTGCTCAGTGCCACTTCCCAGCTCTGCGGGACATGTCAGGACAGGGCAAAGCTTCCATATACTAGCCCTGGAAGGCAGCCCAGGGCGTTGCCCTGGGTCACAGCTGATAATGGGTCGGTGACGATGGGGACATGCGTGGCAGCGGCAGGCAGAGAGACAGCCAGGGGGCTGTTAGAGTGGGCAGCGGCAAGTGCGAGCAGCTGTGTATAAATAAGAGGAACAAAGTTGCTTGTTTTAAGGAAATGCTTTGGATCTGTGGTGAGGCTAAGAGGCCGAGTCACCAGCCAGTGGGCATCTTAAGAGCTGCCGCTGTGGCTGCCGAGGGACTGAGCACCACGTGGAAGGGGCTTCTGGCCCCACTCAGGTCTCTTGGGCCACTCCTGCTACGAAGGATCATCAGAGTAACCAATGTGTGTGTGCTGCTTGATGGGCTACCTGGACCTTCACATATATCAGTGAATCGTCACGATGTCATTGAATCCAAAGGTGGCCTTCTCTGAAAAAGAAGGAAATATTTTACAGGTAAAGAAATAGACCCAGATCCTCTCAAGGAATTGGAAAAGGGGAAAACAAAAAACAAAAAAAGAAACAGACCCAGAGGCTAAGTGACGTGAGCAGGGTCACGAGAGTTCGTTAGTAGGGGAGCCAGGGCCACAATCCTGTCCTTTGACTCCAAATTCCCAATTCCACACCAGGCTCCCGTGCACCTTTCACCCAATTTCCCCAGCTGGTGCCATCTTACATAACTGCAGCACAAGATCGAAACTAGGACAAGATTATCTTTAAAGGAGCAGTTGCTCACATAAAAGTCCTTCAAACTTTAAAATGAAGGCATTTAGAAAATCTGATCATTGCTATAATTTTCATTATCAATTTGATGAGTCTCCTTAATGTTCCAGAACAACATACGGCATGAGCTGCCCCTGCTGGAAGGAATATTCAACAGTTCCTCTGGCAGACCAGCCCCCAAGATTTGTATCAAGGTCTCTGCACCTCATAACTGCCTGTGTCTCCTCTATTTGAAAGGCAGCTGGGCCTTTCAGAGACATTTTACTAAAGGCAAATTCTGAGAAGGTTAGTGGGTACAGCAAGCTTGGCAGACATTTCTGGAAATGTCTGTGTAGCAGAGAACAGAGTTTGGAGCCAGGCAGATCTGAGTTTGAATCCTTATAATCAACCATCTATCAATTATTGACATTTCTTCTAGTATCGTCTTAACATTTTAAGTAAATCTATAAAAAATTTCTTGTAATTTAACTTTTTCTGTACATCTGTTTTATTATACCAACTAGAATGTAAACTGTTAAATCATGGTGCTTTGTAGTTTTGTATAATTTCCACTATGATCCGATGATTAGATCTGGAAACACTGACAAGGTTGTTGAAACACAGGTAGGCTGGCTTCAAAACACTGAAATTCAATAACTATGCAAGGCATAATCTGCCAATTTGTAGTTATTAAAGAAATTAAACTCACTGGTAAGGAGCAGGTGTGTCGTCTTAGAAGTGGAATGTGAATGTTAATTTGGAGTTTGGTAATCAGAGTAATATTGTCCATCTTGAAACCATTTACTTGTGCTTTAGGTTTCAATACTAAGAACCCACAACATGAATACATTGAAAGATCTCAAATACTCCACATTTGGTGGGTTTCAGATGCCTCTACAAATTACCTTATATCCCTAGAGATAAGCAGAGTCTTCACAGTTATTATGTGCTAGATGAAAGAGACAAAAACAACTGTTATGGACTAACTATATGTTGAAATCTAATCCCCAATGTGATGGTATTGGAGGTGGGGCCCTTGAGAGGTAATTAGATCATGAGGGTGGAGCCCTCATAAATGGGATTAGTGCCCTTACAAGAAGCCAGAGAGCTACCTCACTCTCTTTCTGCTATGTAAGGATACGAGAAAAGACTTCAGTCTAGAGCCCAGAAGAGGAACCTCACCCAACCACGCTGGCATTCTGATCTCAGACTTTTAGCCTCTAGACCTGTCAGAAATAAATGTCTGTTGTTTATAAGCCACCCAGTCTATAGTACTTTGTTATAGCAGCCTGAACTAAGGCAACAACTATACCAACCTTGAAAAAAATTATGCTGGAAGTTTTTTTTTTAAAGGAAAAAATAAGATCTAATTCCAGTGCTCCAAATAATGCTGTGGATTGCTGAATACAAATGCTACAGGTATTTGTTCAACATACGTGAGCTCTACAAGGGTTAACCTTGTGTGTATGCAGTTTGCCTTCTTTGTTCACTTAATATTATATCATAAGAATGTTCAACCTTCAAACTGCATTACCATCTTTCCTGAGTCCCCAGCTTGCAAATGGCAGAACATGGGACTTCTCAGCCTTCATAACTGTGTGAATGAATACCTTGTAATAAGTTTCCTTATATATCTATAGAGATAGCTAGAAGGATAGATACAGACACAGATATAGATATAATATCCTATCGGTTCTGTTTCTCTGGTGAGTTCTGACTAATACATAAGGGTCTGACAAAAATCAGTTAAAGCATTCTATGACAATAAGTTAGCTACATGGAATTTGCAATAAAGAAAATTATTATTTGTAAATTATACACTACATGTCCTTTGTATTATTGAAATTTATAGTAAACACATGTACACATTTTTCCTTTCTGGAGAGCCAGTTTATTACACATGTAATTATTACACATTCACTATAACACCTGTGAGTATAAGCCTATCATGGGAGGTGCTAGCAGGAGAGAGACTGTTAATAAAGGTGGTTTCCTCAGATTGGATGGAGTGAAGGAGACAGTCTCTGCTGGCATCCTGGAAAGAGCCCCTTCTCACCTGGTTTTCCAGGTCCTTCCTCTTCAGCAGCTCACCAGAGCTTCCTGGTGCCTGCCACTCAGGGTGTGTAGACTTTAGAAACCTTTCCTTCAATTGTGACAACAAAATGGGATTAGAAACACTTTCTTCTTAGTGTGAATAATTGTGAAAATTCTTTGAGGTCTTCATATTCTTTCATTTCTTCTAAGTATGCTCTATTAGTTTGCTAGGGCTGCTGTAACAAGTACCTCAAACTAGACAGTTTAAATAACAGAAATGTGTTATCTCACAGTCCTGGAGGCTGAAGTCCAAGATCAGGGTGTGGCAGGGTTGTTCCTTTTGAGGGCTGTGAGGAAGAATCTGTTCCATGCCTCTCCCTTAGCTTCTGCTGGTTTGTTGGTAATCTTCCGTGTTCCTTGGCATCACCCCAACTCTGTCTTTATCGTTACTTAGTGCTTTCCCTGCGTGTACATCTCTCACTGTACAAATTTCCCCATTTTTAAAGGACATAGTTAAATTGGATTAGGACCCACCCTAATGACCTCATCTTAACTCAGTCATATGCAAAGTCCCTATTTCCAAATAAGGTCACATTCATAGGTACTGGGGTTAGGACGTCAACATATTTTGGGTGGGGGGGAGACACTTCAACCCATAGCATGTGCTCAATGAATAATGAAAATGGAGCTGAACTCAAGTGACAGGAAACTGGTGCCTAGAGACACAGGTAGTTTGATGAAATTACTGTGAACTAAATTAAAATCTTAAGCTCCTCCAGCTGACTGAATGGACCCCCCTCTTGGCCAAGGGGACCCCAGAAATACCCTAAAGCTGAGTTGCTGACTATGAGAAGGGAGGTCAGACATGCCTCGTCATGCTCCCCTCCCTTCTTGGAGATATCTTTTGCAACTCATTAACAGGCCTAAGGCTATGCAAGACAAAGGTTAGACCACACCTTCAGGTCATCAATTTACTTAACAGATCACTTAAATCTGGGTATATGTCCAGACTTGTCTGGCGGCTTGTCTCTGATTAACAGACTTCATTATCTTAATTTAAAACATTCCAAGCCTTTAGACAAAGCTTCATTTCTTTAATGAATTACAAACCAAAGAATCTTTAAACCCACCTATAACCTATAATGCCCTGTTTCAAGATGTCCACCTTTTTCAGGCCAAACCAATGTATGCCTTCCACGTATTGATTTATGACTTTTTGTGTAATTCCTGTCTTCCTAAAACCAAACTGTAACCCAATCATGGTGAGACCATTTGCTCAGGATTTTTGAGAGTCGCTCTCCAGGCCATGGTCATGTATATTTGGCTCAGAATAAACGTTTTTACATTATTTTACAGAGTTTGGGTTCTTTTCCATTGACATTACAAATCCTTTTATAGCCAAAGATGACTGATGGAGCAGAGGCTGCTGGTGATCCCCTACACTCCATTCTCGCTTTTTCCCAGAATAGCAGCTTTTTTAGCTGGGCCATGGCCCCCAGAATAAAGACTCTATTTCCAAGTTCTCTTTGCAGCTAAGTGTGGTCATGTGACAGCTTCTAGGACCCTTTAGCGGACAGCTGGAACGTGTAGTTTGCCCCCTTCCCACCTATCCCTATCCTATTGCTTTGAATACATCTGCAATGCCTGGTGCATCATCCTGGAGGACTTGGATGAAGGCCACACCCTGGAAGTGACAGAGGAGAAAGCTGGAAGACACTTGGGTCCCCGAGGAGCCTATGGAAGAGGGCTTCCCCAGCCACCCTGGATGGTCCACCTCTGTACTTTGATATGAAAGAGAAGCAACCTTCCTCTTGATTAAATCCCTTTTATTTGGGGTTTCTATCATTTTTTCACAGATACAGAATAATATACTTTGAATCTGATAATCTTCACGAAGGATATTCAGGGTCTCTCTTTTAGTATGATTATGTGTCTACTTGTTTTTTCCTCTCCTTACATTTTAAGAAGGAGCATGGGTTAAAGTAGTGGTTTTCAACCAGATTTTGCACCCCCCCAGTGACATTTGACAATATCCAGAGACGTATCTGATTGTCATACCTTGGGGTCATACCTGGGGTCTCTCATGGCTCAACCAGGAAGGGCTCTACTGTTCTGGGGTCTCTCATGGCTCAACTAGGAAGGGGTGCTACTGCCATGTATGTAGTGGGTAGAGGCTGCTGCTAAACCCCCTACCATGCACAGGATAGGGCCCCACAACAAAGAATGATCTGTCCCAAAACGTCAATAGTGCAGAGGTTGAGACACCCTGGTTTAAAGGGAAGAGCACAGACCTTGGAACCAGACTGACATGGGTTCAAATCCTGGCTCTGCTGGTTGTTGATTATGTGATCTTGGCTATAAGAATCTCTACAGTAACACAATCACGTTACTAATATCTAATGTTTAGGGCTGTTTGGGAGTTCGGGTGAAATCATTCTTAGAGCAGGCACACATCAGGCTCTCAATAAATGGTAGTTTTCATTCCTCAAAAGGATTTCTTCTTGGGCATACTTCTTGTACACTAAGGAAGGGGAAACCTTGCCTGCAGTGTAAATATTTGGGAAAATAGTCACAGTGCACAAAAACTTAATCATGCCTACACCCCCTCAGCTTTGCCTGTCAAGGCCTCCAATATGACTTTTAGTGCCTCCTGCATCTTCAGTTCTTGCCCCTTCCAGCCTGCACAATGAGGTCCAGCCCTCCACCTTGCACACACAAACAACCTGTTTTTTGTGTTTTTTTTTTTTTTTTTTTAATAAAGAACAGAAAGTTGTTTCTCATAGTTCTGGAGGCTGGGAAGTCCAAGATCAAGATGTCAGCATTTGGTCTAGTGAGAGACTTTTTGCTGCAACCTTACTTGGCAGAAGGTGGAAGGGCAAGAGAGCAAGCCAGCAGAATGTTGCCTGAAGCCTTTTATAAAGGCCTTAATCCCATTAACCTTGAATCCCATTAGTGAGGGAGAAGCCCTCCTGGCCTAATCACCTCTTAAAGGCTCCACCTCTTAATTCTATCACATTGGCAACACCTGAATTTTGGAGGAAACACATCCAAACCATAGCATTCTGTCCCCGGCCCAGCAAAACATATGCACTTCTCACATACAAAATTCGTTATTTCCATCCCAATAGCCACAAAAGTCTTAACTCATTCCAGCATCAACATTAAAGTCTAAGTCCAAAGTTTCATCTAAATATCATATGGGTGAGACTCATGGCACAGCTCACCCTGAGGCAAATTGTTTTATAGCTATAAACCTATGACATCAAACAAGTTATATGCTTCCAAAATACAATGGTAGGAAAAGCATAGGACGTATGTTCTCATTCCAAAAGGGAGCAATAGGAAAGAAGAAAAAGTAACAGGTTCCAGGTGAGTCCAAACCCAACAAGGCAAGCAGTGCTAGGTCTTGAGGCTTGAGAATAATCTTCTTTGATTGCATGTCCCACCTTCCAGACACAATGGGGAGGGTGTAAGGTCCCAAGGTCTTAGGAAGCCTCACCCCCATGGTTTTGCTGGGTGGAGCCCATACGTTAGCTCTCGAACCTTAAAATCTCACACCTGTGGGTTTTCCAGGCTGGCACAGCAGGCTAGTGGCTCTACTGTTCTGGGGTCTCTCATGGCTCAACTAGACATTGCCCTAGTAGGGACTCTCTGTGGAGGCTTTGCCCCTGTGACAGGTCTCTTCCTGGCCCCTTAGGCTCTTGGAGACATACTTTAGAATCTAGGTGGAGGTAGCCATGCCTCCACAGCTCTTGTACTCTGCACACCTGCAGAATTAGCACCTTGTGGGCAGACCAGCAGCCCAAGCCACATCTGGACCTACTTAAGCCATGGTTGGGGCAGATGAAGAGTGCTTCGATGGAATGCAGGCAGCAGACACCCAAGGCAGCTCAGGGCAGAGAAGCTGTAACCGGCTCTATGACCCCTATATTTTTTTTTTTTTTAATAATCGTCTCCCCTAACTAACTACTTGATCGTCTGAGATCAAGTAGCTCTCCCAGAAATGATGGATTTTCTGCAAGACAAAGGGGCTGAGATTCTGAAGGCCCTCAGCAGACTTCCTGATGCCAAGATTCACCATCCCCCACCGCCTGCCCCAATGCACGTAGCCCCTCCTTTAAAAGCCCATGATCTCTGTCAGAGGGACGGATTTGAGGGCAGTGTCTCCTATTTTCCTGATGTATTAAAACATTCCTTTCTTTTTTGGCAAACCTTGTTGTGTCAATAATTGGATCTTGGTGCAAGGAGCAAATAGGTCTAGACTGAAACTCCCCTGAGGTTTCAACAACGCCTGCTTGCAACCCCCGCTTGCAACCCCCTCTGCACCTTTATGGCCAGATCAACCACTACTCACTCTCCTGGAGGTGTTTCTGTGCTGTGGAATGAGTTAATGTCTCTTTTTGAAGCTTCCCGAGCCTTCTCTACTTAGACCCTTCTCTCAAGCGTCCATTTTCTCAGCTGTTAAAGACAGATGAAAGCTCTTGCTGTGGAGTGCCTTGCAGGGCTAACCTACACAGTCACTGTAGAGTGCATGTAAATGTGATCATGGATGCAAAAAGTATGGAATGTACTGAAAGGCACTCAAAACCCTCATGCACTTTAGTTTCATGTTCTCAGATCACACATGTTTCTTGAATGCCGAGGCTACGTCCTTTACATCTGTGTTCCCAGAAACCAGTAAACTACCCAGGTAAGTTTTCAAAAACCTTTGTTGAAGGTTAGCTAGAATTTGCCCTCTTTTCTTCCTTCCACCATGCCTTTCTCACTCCTCAAACAATTCCAAAGGGCTTCTAAGTCTTATCAGTTATGCCTTCTTCATGTTTTTCTTACCTGAGCTCTCCTCTCCTTCTTGTCATTTGCACTTCCTGTTCTACCTGAGCTATCAGAATGGGCTTTTAACCAACAACTCTGCCGTGGGGCTTCTGTCTAATCTATTTACACCGCTGGACTCCTCTTTTAAAAATACCACCTGATATTTCCTTCCTTACTTAAGACCTTTCAACACTAACCCATTTCCTACAAGACACTATCAAGCTCCTTAGAATAGAATGCAGTGATTTTCCTGACCCAGCCTCAGTTTCCCTGAATGCTGGCTCCTCCAACTTGCTTTGATAAGGTTTAGGCTTCAACTCGCTATATTAGTAAATTGTCCCAACTTACTATGCCATGTTATGACAGCTTCAGAGTCTACTGGAACACTCTTCCTGGCAAATTCCTCATTCTTTGAGATTCAGGATGAGTTTGTTCTTCTATGAAATCCCAGGTCTATCCAAGCAGAGTTAATAACTTCCTTCTTTGGAGACCAGATGAACTGAGCACTTCCTTCTGAGACAGCATTCATCATATGGAATTGCAATGATTTGTTCCCGTGTTTCTGGCACCAGCTAGGCTGAGTGGTCCAGCTTTCTTCAATTCTGCAAACTAAGTGTTTCATATAGGCCCCAGGACCCGTAGATCTGAAATAAATGCTGAATGAATGAATATGAATCTGCTGATTCATTAAAAAATAAATCTGTTAGACTTTGGAATCTAGTTGCATTGTCACCTCACTAACTAACACTTTGAGAGGGGTCATTATTTGTCAGTTTTCACAGCAAACCCTAAGACCATTATTGTCCCCACTTTACAGATGAGGTAAACTGAGGTAAGTTAACTTGCCAAATAGTACATAATTAGTGCTCACAGTTCTTGAAGTCAAGTCTGTGTGACTCTGAGACTGTGCTCTTAATCACTTCCTGGCACACTGCAATACTAGAAGATAAAAACAATATTGGGAATAAACAAAGACTTTTTAGGGATAGGAACTATTACAATTTGAGCATTTATGTAATTAATTGATTGATCTGTGAGGGCTTAATTTGCAATATTAACACATTTTATTCCTTCCAGAAATGAAATATTTGCTTGGAAAAGCCAATTATTAACAAAATCAAATGGAAAGGAAAGTGAATTTTCTTCACAAGCTTATCCAATGCACTGATACAGGCGCCTCTGGTAACTGGTGACCTTATCATTTCAGAGCTGGAGGTCTCCCGCCCGGGCTGAGTTTGCCCTGTCTCTGTTGTTCGGGGAGTGAGGTGTGTGTGAACGGTTTTGGTTTTCATTTTCTATAGGGACAGTGGTCAAAAGAACGGTTAGAGTCACAAGAAGCCCACATTCTACCCCGTTATCCTTTTGGTCTTCCTAACAGCCCTGTAAGGAGAGAAAGGCAGGGACTTGATCTCCATTTCACAGATGAGAAAATGGAGGCTCAGAAAAGTTTCATGAGCTACACTCCCTCCTCTGCTGTTTTGGCATCTACTTTAACGCTTATCCATATGAATGTGTTTTCTTTTAAGACGGCTTCCCAGAATTTTAGCAAGAATTCGAGAGCCAAGCATCAGAGGAGCTATATCCCCTGCCTTGGCAGGGAAACGTGCCCGATTTATTTTTGGCTCGACATTCTATGGCTTGCGGTTTCCTCTGTGCTGGCTTTGTTTGCAGTCGGGCGCCGGCTTTTAGCATGCTGGTCAGTGGATGTACCTTAAGACTGACCCGGAGTAAGGACATCCCGGTGTTGACATTTCCTGTCTCAATTTCCTTCTCTGCTTCCTTATGATTAATGGTCAACGCTCCTCCCACCTGTGCTTCTGCCTTCTAGCCAGAGATGCACTATCCGACAGGAACTGTTTTCCTGCAGTTTTGTAACTAAAAATAACAATAAGAAAAGTCTTCAATTAATCTCCCGCTTCCCCAACCTGCTTTGTGCTGGCTGTCTGGGTTGTGCTCACATGTTAGGTTGGGGCCAGCTGCCGGCTGGTTGAACAACCTTTGTAAACTGCCGAGGAAAGCGGAGGCCGTGGAGCATTCAGAGCAGGGGGATCATTCGCAGGGTGAGAACAGGTAGCAGACAGGATCGTAGGCCTGCTCTACTTTAAAAAAAACCTTCTGTTCATTGAAGATTATCATGTGCCAAGCACTGTGCGAAGCACGTCATATACCTGATGTCGTTTAATCCTCATAAATCAACCCAATGAGGTAGGTCACATCGTCTTAATTTTAAAAATGATTAACTGATACAGAGAAGTTAAGTAACCTGCCCAAGGTACACAGCTATTAGAGACGGGATTTAAACCCACAGTTATCTTGGTGCATTTTTGTAAGTATCTGATTCAGTTTTTAATCTTATTATTATTAAAATTATAAACACCATTGTTAAGCGTTTAGTTGCAGTAGAAAAGATATCAGGCCTTGGGGGAAAAATATAAGTAAGATATAATGCCTGCCTACAAAGAGTTTTCAGTTAAGTGGAACAAGCCAGCTGTCTCTCACTTCTTATCTCTCACTGTCTCTCACTGAAGAAATAAATATGAGGAGCTGTTTGAAATAAAATCATATTTGCCCCACTCGATCTCAACCTGACACACTTCCTCCTCTATTTTTGACTTATCAGCTGATACTAGGTATGTTTAGACTAGATGGTTTTTTTTTCAACCATTTAAAAAAATATAATCCAGGTCTCATGCAATGATCACTTCATTTCTATTGTGTTTTTGACAAGTGGCACACAGGGTTCAGCAAACCATCTGCAATCAGCAGAACCTTTATTACACCTAACAATAGAATGATGCTGGGCCCACCCCTTGCACGTGGCAGTAGGTGGCAGTCTGGCTTTGCACACATCGTGTGCCTGGTATCGAGTGGGATTCAGAAACCCATGTGCTATGGAAATTCTCATTACCAGCCCTTTCAGAGCATTCCCCAAACCTAAAAACATAAATCCTATAACTGAGCCATTTTGAGAAACTCATATTTTTTTCTTTTTTTTTTAATTTCAGAATATTATGGGGGTACAAATGTTTAGGTTACATATATTGCCTTTGCCCTGCCTGAGTCAGAGCTACAAGCATGTCCATATCCCAGACAGTGCGCACCGCACCCATAGGTGTGAATATACCCATCCCCTCCTGCCCCCTCCCACCTGCCCAGCACCCGATGAATGTTACTACTATATGTGCACATACAGGTTGATCAATTAGTACCAATTTGATCATGAGTACAAGTGATGCTTGTTTTTCCATTCTGGTGATACTTCACTTAGTAGAATGGGCTCCAGCTCCATCCAGGATAACACAAGAGCTGCTAGATCACCATTGTTTTTTGTGGCTGAGTAGAACTCCATGGTATACATATACCACATTTTATTAATCCACTCATGTATTGATGGGCAGGCACTTGGGTTGTATCCACATCTTTGCAATTGTGAATTGTGCTGCTATAAACATTCCAGTGCAGATGTCTTTATTATAGAATGTCTTTTTTTCCTTTGGGTAGATGCCCAGTAGTGGGATTGATGGATCAAATGGTAGTTCTACTTTTAGTTCTTTGAGGTATCTCCATATTATTTTCCACAGAGGTTGTACTACTTTGCAGTTCCACCAGCAGTGTATGAATGTTCCTATTGCTCCACATCCATGCCAACATTTGTTGTTTTGGGACTTTTTGATAAAAGCCATTCCTACTGGAGTTAAGTGATATCTCATTGTGGTTTTGATTTGCATTTCCCTGATGCTTAGAGATGTGGAGCATTTTTTTCATATGTTTGTTGGCCATTAGTCTGTCTTCTTTTGAAAAGTTTCTGTTCATGTCCTTTGCCCACTTTTTAATGGGGTTATTTGATTTTTTTTTTTTTTGCTGATTTTCCTGAGTTCTATATATATTTTAGTTATCAGCCCTTTATTGGATGTGTAGCATGTGAATCTTTTCTCCCACTCTGTAGGTTGTCTATTTGCTTTTGTGATAGTTTCCTTGGCTATGCAGAAGCTTTTTAATTTGATCAGGTCCCATTTATTTAGTTTTATTATTGCTCTTTGATTGCATTTGGGGTCTTCTTCACAAATTCTTTGCCTAAGCCAATGTCTATAAGAGTTTTTCTAACATTTTCTTCTAGAATTCTTACAGTTTCATGCATTAGGTTTAAGTCTTTATCCACTGTGAGTTGATTTTTGTGAGAAGTGAAAGGCGTGGACATGTTTCATTCTTCTACATGTGGCTATCCAATTTTCCCAGCACCATTCATTGAATAAGGATTCTTTTCCCCAGTGTATGTTTTTGTCTGCTTTGTCAAAGATTAGATGGCCATATGAGGAGTTTTATATCTGGATTCTCAGTTCTGTTCCATTGGTCTATGTCTCTGGTCTTGTACCAGTACCATGCTGCTTTAGTTACTATAGCCTTGTAGTATAGCTTGAAGTCTGGTAAACTGATGCCTCCCAATTTGTTCTTTTAGCTTAAGATTGCTTTTGCTATACAGGTCTTCTCTGGTTCCATATGCAGCATAGAATTTTTTCTAGATCTGTGAAAAATGATGTTGGTATTTTAATAAGGATTGCATTGAATCTGTAGATCACTTTGGGTAGTACAGACATTTTAACAGTGTTGATTCTGATGACTCGTGAGCATGGTATGGTTTTCCATCTGTTTACATCCTCTGCTATTTCCTTCCTCAGTGTTTCATAGTTCTCTCTGCAGAGGTCTTTTACCTCCTTAGTTAAATATATTCCTAGGTATTTTTTGTTGTTGTTGTTGCTATTGTGAAGGGTATTGAGTCTTTGATTTGGTTCTCAGTTTGACTATTGTTGGTGTATGGGAATGCTACTGATTTGTGTACATTGATTTTGTAACTGGAGATTTTGCTGAACTTATTTATAAATTCTAGTAGTCTCTTGGCAGAATCTTTGGGGTTTTCTAGATATAAGATCATATCATCAGCAAAGAGTGATAGTTTGACCTCTTCTGCCCCCATATGGATGCCTTTGATTTCTTTCTTTTGTCTGATTGCTTTGGCTAGGACTTCCAGCGCTATGTTGAATAGAAGTGGTGATAGAGGGCAACTTGTCTGGTTCCAGTTCTAAGTGGGAATGCTTTCAACTTTTTCCCGTTCTGTATGATGTTGGCTGTGGGTTTGTCATATATGGCTTGTATCATTTTTAGGTAAGTCCTACCTATGCCTATTTTGTTAAGTGTTCTTACCATAAAAGGGTGCTGAATTTTTGAATACTTTTTCTGCATCTATTGGGAGGATCATTAGTCTTTGTTTTTACTTCCATTTATGTGGTGAATTACATTTATAGATCTGCATATGTTGAACCATCCCTGCATCTCTGGGATGAAGCCCACTTGGTAGTGATGGATTATTTTTTTGATGAGCAACTGGATTTGATTTGGTAGGATTTTATTGAGAATTTTTGCATCTATATTCATAATGGATGTTGACCTGTAGTTTCCTTTTTTTGTTGAGTTCTTTCCTGGCTTTGGTATCAGGGTGATGTTGGCTTCATAAAACATGTTGGGGAGGATTCCTTCCTTCATGATGTTGTGGAATAATTTCTGCAGGATTGGCACCAGTTCTTCTTTGCAGGTCTGGTAGAATTTGAGTGTGAAACCATCTGGTCCAAGATGTTTTCTTTTTAGGAAGGTTTTTTTATTGCTGCTTCAATTTCAGTACTTGATATTAGTTTGTTCAGGAGTTCTATTTCTTCCTAATTGAGCCTAGGGAGGCCGCATGTTTCTAAGAATTTGTCCATTTCCTCCATGTTTTCAAGTTTATGTGCATAGAGATTTTTATTGTATTTAAAGATGATATTTTGTATTTCTATGGTATCAGTTGTAATTTCTCCTTTTTCTTCCTTATTGAGTTTATTACAGTCCTTTCTTTCCTGCTTCTGGTTAATCTAGTGAGAGGCATGTAATTTTGTTTATCTTTTCAAAGAATCAGCTTTTTGTTTCATAAATCTTTTGTATAATTCTTTTGTTATCAATTTCATTTAGTTTTACTCAATCTTGGTTATTTCTTTTTTTCTGCTCAGTTTGGGATTGGTTTCCTCTTCTTTTTTGAGTCCTTTAAGTCAATTCATTAGATTGTTGATTTGTGATCTTTCTATCTTTTGGATGTAGGCATTTAAGGCTATGAATTTTCCTCGCAGGACTACTTTAGCTGTGTCCCACAGATTTTGATAACTTGTGTCCCCTTTATCATTTAGTTCAAAGAATCTTTTGATTTCCATCTTAATTTCCTCCTTGACCTTATAATCATTCAGCAGTATTTTGTTTAGTTTCTATGACTGTGTGTAGACATGAGTGTTTCTGTTGGAGTTGATTTCTAATTTTATGCCCCTTTGGTTTGAGAAGATGCATGGTATAATTTCTATTTTTTAAATTTGTTGAGACATGTTTTGTGGCCTAGGATGTGGTCAGTGTTAGAGAATGTCCTCATGAGCTGATGAGAAGAATATATATCCAGTGGCTTTTGGGTAGAAAGTTCTGTAAATGTCTGTTAGGCCCATTTGTTCTAAAGTTCAGTTTAGGTCCATTGTTTCCTTGTTTATTTTCTCTTTGGAGGATCTATCCTGTTTTATCAGTGTGGTATTGAAGTCCCTGCCTATTACAGTGCTGCTGTTTATCATTTTGTTTAGATTGAGTAGGATTTGCTTTATGAATCTGGGCGCACCTGTGTTGGGTGCTTAAACATTTAGAACTGTTATGTGTTCTTGTTGAAAAGTTCCCTTTACCATTATATAATGACCATCTTTGTCTTTCATTACTTTTGTTGATTTGAAGACTAAATTATCTGATACGAGAACTGCTACACCAGCTTCTTTTGGTTTCCATTGGCATGAAATATTGTTTTCCAAATCTTGAGTTTGAATGAGTCCTTGTGGGTTAGATGTGTTTCCTGAAGACAGCAGATACTTGGCTTGTGCATATTTATCCATTTGGCCAGCCTATGTCTCTTCAGTGGGCAGGTCACATTTGTTGAAAGATTTGATAAGTGGGGTGGATTTCTGTTCCTCTTGTTGAGTAAAAAATATGGAATGCTTCACGAATTTGCATGTCATCCTTGCACAGGGGCCATGCTAACCTTCTCTGTATTGTTCCAATTTTTGTATATGTGCTGCCAAAATGAGCACTTGAGAAACTCTTAGATTGTCTTAGTTGAACTTTGGGAAGAATCTCATTGGGACTCATGTCCAGAGCCATTGTGCTCTGCAGTCAATGCCGCCAGTCCATGGGAGATGCCATGCATGCTGGACACTCTCTCAGATCTCACCTACCTGGACCAGGTCTCTGAAACAGGCCTCCAGCACTAACTTGAATGGAAGCATTCTCCTACTACTTGCTCAGAGAATTCAAATAGCTCTGTACTGCTTCAGGAGTTCTCAGTCTCCTAAGATATCATCGGTTGTGATTAAATGATTGTAGGACTCCTATATAACCCTGTCAATCGAAACATTTAATAAAATGGTATCTGTAATAATGATGGCTGATTAGTTTACCTATGGATTATCTATATCTATGAAAAACTTGTTGCCTAAGAAAACAACCCCTAAAGATGAAATTTTGGGAATCCTGTTGAATTAAAGAGAACCAAAAATCATAAATGCAACCTAGACTGCATGCATTATACCATTATTAGATCAAGTGGTATCCCAGAATTAGGTTCTGAAGAATCTCTTTGGAAATTCTGAGTTAGCAGTAATCTCTATTGAGTAAATTTCTCTGCTTACTATAAAGAGTAAGACAGACTTTCTTCAGATATTTATACCATATTATAGACTTTTAATTTGTAGCATCACAATTTCTTTAAATTAGTAGATTAAGTTAGTTTTACTCTATTTGGAGTTCTAGCTAATTTAGTTAGTTTGATTACATGAGTTTTACTCTATTTTTGAGCTTCACATAGAAGCAAAGAATTGATATAATTATCAATGATTTTCCTCATCACACAATATTGGGTCAATTTCGTCTTTTTATCTTTCAGGGAACTACTAATTGGTCAGTGCCAAATAAGACTCTTCAGGAAGTACTAGATACTCTTTGAATAAGCCACTGGAAGCCACTTTTCAATTCTTTTCTGTCAGAGGTGAGTGACTACATCCTGGAATTGGACTAGAAGGAGACTGTCCTATCTATTGGTATGATGGGAAGAGTCCCAGGAGGCCGTCTGCCCTGAATCCCTCCCCTGTTACGCCAAGCATCTGAAATTTGGCCTTTGGCAATGGCCCTGACTGACTCATATCAATGCAAATATATCTGCAGTCCATAAGTTAAAGAAGTTACCACTCACTTTCTAATCGAAAAAAGTTGTCTGGAGCTCCACCAGGAATGTGTCAGGCAGACACTTTCAGAGAGGGGAGTGCATGAGGGCATTGGGGGTGAAGAGGAGGCACTGAGGGTGGAGGTAATAGTAACCAAACTCCTTCCAGGGCCCGCAGGTCTCTTGAGGACCCCGCCTGCCTTCTATCATCCTCTTACATCATTCCCACCTTGGCTTTTTGGCCTTTCTCTTCCTCGACACATCCTCCAAGTCTTTCCAGTGGCTACTTCCAGTGTCTACCGTGGCTATTGCTGGAATATTCCTCCCCCACAGCTTCTTGCTATTATCTCAGCTCTGATTTCCTTGACTCTGAGACATCTTTCTTAACCACCAGTCTTACATCATCCTTCCTTCCATGTCTACCACAATCACTCTCTTTTATATTATTCTGCATTGTTTTCTTTCTAGTGCTTCCACTCTGAAATGATCTTCTTTACTCATTTGACTACTTGGCTATTTTCTGTCTTCCCTCACTAGACTTTGTTTTATTATGAGAATTTTTATTAGGGGATTTTTGTTTTGCCTAATACTGGACCCTGTTATCCCCAGACTCTTGGAAATTACCCACCATTGATTAGGCATGCAATCAATATTTATTTATTGGATGAATAAATGAAAAAAAACAAATATAAACTTATTACTTCAAGGCATGGGCTTGTCTGTTGGGATCAGTAACACGAGGCCATGAAGAACTATGAAGGGGCTGAGATTTTACCATACTTGCAAGCTAACAAGTTAGCCGGATACAACTTCAGGTGTGCTGGCAGAAGACATGAGACTTCTGGGTCCAAGGTAAAGTACTGTTTATTATTTACTGTAATAGCAGTAGAGAGTGTCAACATTTGTTACAGTTTAGGCCCCAGGCCTACATTTCCATAGGGAAACACAAAGAGGGCAAGGTAACATCTGCACACACAGTGGGGCTGCAGTCAAGGAGAAGAACCCTGAACTTAGGGAACCCAAATTTTATAATGGGCCATAAGTCTGCCTGATCATTGCTCTGGAGGTAGATATCTTTATTACAGTGGGCAGTAAAGAAACCTGCCCTTTGCTCTAGAGGAAGACACTATCTCTGTATTCGAGCATATTCTTTACAAGTATATTTGACTGTATGCAAACAGTTTTGAAAAGATAGTCCAGGACAAAGGCAGTTAGTGCCTCTATTGGCAAGACATATAGAAATGTGAGAGACCCATGGAGAATTGTCTTGTAACAAAGCCCATCTCCCTGTTCTATCTTTCATGAAAATCCTTTATCCTATCTCTCCCTCTCATCCCAAGAAAAGCTATGTTTGTTTAATGGAAACTTGCTTCATCCTATTTCATACACACACTCCTTTCTTTAGGGAAATAGCTCATCAATAAATCAACCCATTCGTACTAGAATGGTATTATGAGTAGCTCTGTTTCTAGAACTATGGAGCTTTTCTTCTCAAACCGGGGTACTCATCTGTTACTGGGTTCCCTATGGAGTGACAAAGGACAAACAAAGCCATGGGATAAGAATTTAACACTTCCATAGATCACAATTTTTACTGGAAAAAAAATGTAGAAAAGTCTATTAACTTTTTTATTAAAACAAACAAAGATATGTTATGCAGTGAGTACACCATTCTCAAGGGTTTTAAAGATAAAGAAAAGGTTTCTTTGGACAGCACTGCTACCTCTTGGCTGTTCCAGAACATAGGTGAACTTCAGTGAAAATATTTTAAAAGCCCTTTTTACAACAGTATTTTGTGAACTATGGGTAATGCCTTGGTAATGGATTGGGAAATCAATCAGGTGGGTCTTGGCCAGCAATTCATAGTAATAAAAAATACAGCAGAATGGACATCAGAGGGCATCAGAAAGATAAGTATTGTTTTATTAAACACATATATCTGACGGTTAGTTTGAATGAACTGGGTTGCAACATTAAATGTATTTCTCACGGTGGGTTACAGTCCTAGAAGTTTAAAATCTAATGCTGTAGAGGATTTCTAGACTTTATAAAGTCTAGAAATTATTATTCATAAACATCTTAAAATCTTTTGGGGAAATCCGATTTGTGAACAAAATTAATGCCAAATGGTGATGGAGACTTGGAAAGCAGGCTCTCAAATTTCCAGATGACAAAGCTGGAAAAAAATAGCAAATATGATGGAATAAAAATTTCAAATAATCTTGGATTAGAGAACCATGAATGGAAATGGAAATGAACAATGTGGAGATCTGATTTTATATTTGAAAAAAAAAATCCACCAAATTAAGCAGCTACTGTTTCTAGATCAAGATAGATTATGGCTCTTCTGTATTTACTGCACATTTTTTCACATCTGCAGGACTCTCTTCAGTTTGGGGGGTTTGTTTGGAGAGAGGCAATTGTAAACCTCATAGAGGGCATCTGGAAGAAGATGACCTGCAATGTGGAACTTTACTTGGACAAGAGAACACTAGGGGAATAAGGGAAAAACATTTATTATTCTATTTCAGGCAGCTTAAACAACTGTCTTTATATATTTGGAAGGTATCAGCTGAGAAAGAGAGGAAGTGGGACCCTGTGTGGCTTCAGAGAGCTGCCATAGCTATGGCGTTATAATAGCTGCCATTCATTGCGTGTCTACTGGGCACCAGGCATTAACTGATGCATCACAACATTTCTTCCAACAATGCAACAACCACCACCATTTATCAAGCCCTGACTACGTGTCAGACATGATGCAAAACATTTTACTTGGACTATTTTATTGAATCCTCCCAACAATCTTTTGAAGGAGGTACTAATTTTATTTCCATTTGCAAATGAGGAAAGAGGGTCTCTGAAAGATAGTCACTTGCCTGGCATCACGACATAGAAAATGAAATCCATGGCAAACTGTCACTTTAAAACTTGTAAATCATTTCTTAATTAGCTGAGACTTGGTTACAGGCTAACTTTAAAGACCCCAGTGACATTGGTTTTCCCTTGCGGAGCCTGAGGTTCTGCCTCCAGAGGGTTCTCTGGAAGGCGCTGGGAAACCACTCAGGAGGCACAGCGGTGGTTTCCGCCAGTGGGTTTCACTCTGGGATGAGTTTTTCTTGCTGCAATGTTCTCTTCCAGCTCTCACTGGCTCTCGGTGCCCTGGAGCGCTTTTGGCTCTCTACCAGGCTCCTACTTTAAATACAGAGCACAGTTTTGCAATTTCGTGATCATTTTCTGAAGCCAGAGTGGTGCTTAGTAATGACTTCCACTGTCGAAGGTTTGATCCTACAACTGCATAGTGGTCCGTGGTGCAGCCTACCACAGACCGGTGGCTGGTCCTGCGCGTTCTCTTTTACCTGGAGCACAGTTAGGGGCCTGTGGCTTAATGACTGCAGGTAAAAATGACAACAGCTTGGGCGAACGGAGGTGTGGGAGAAGCCCTGAGCCCTTCCCAGAGGAGCAGTGGCTGAAGCAGGTGTTGACTCCCTGACCTGTGAGCCGGGGCTGCTGCCTTGGGGACATGAGCCAGGTCATGGCAACTTTTCAGGGGGCTGCTCCCGGCCACCAAAGGCTTCTGCTGACCTCATCTGCCTCAGACTATTTTAGGATTTAGTGCTTCTGTCATGAATTCCTTCCACTTAAATAAATTCCGCCCTACCGCCCCCAGCCCTACAACGCCCCCGCCCCCCACCCAGTCATCTGGTGCCATGCACTGGAGCCCTTACCTGGCAAATCTGAGATAAATTTATTCATGTTTTTCTTACATGATTCAGTAACTACCTCATATCTGGATCTTTGGAGCTTTTATTCTTCCCTTTACAGGTTAAGATGGGCTTGGCAATGATGGGGAGTGGGGAGGTTGTATTATGTATACTGCAATTCTCAAATTTTGATGTGCCTTTACAAACCACCTGGGGATTTTGTTAAAAATGCGAATTCTGATTCCGTAGGTCTAGGTTGGGGCCTGACATTCAAAATTTCTAAAAAGCTCTCAGATGATTCCTATGCTACTGGTCCAGGGACCACATTCTGTGGATTTTAACTTTGCCTGATGATTAGAACCACCTGGGGGAACCAAAAAATTCCCAATGCCCAGGCTCCATCCCAGACCAGATAACTCAGAATGGATGGGAATAGGACCCAGACATAGGTATTTCTTTTTTTTTTTTTTTAATTTTTGTAACGTTCTTCACATCACTCGACCTTGCATCTAGAGTTGACAACCACTGGATTTGGATTTGTGGGGAAAACTGTTAAATTCAGAGGCATAAGTCGAAGTTTTATCCCAATTGTACTACTTCCTTAGCATATCATTATTCAGAAAAATGTACTTAGTTGCTCTAATTACAGCATGTAATAATAATCATATTTGTTCCACTCATCCAGTTTCGTTTTAGCCATTTTATAAAACACTCCGTGATGGTTCTCCATTCCTTTAATGTACACTCTTGACTGCTTGCCTGGCACTAGATCCCCTCCATATTTTGATCCATGGTCATTTCCTACTGGACGTTAATTTTGGCCACATCTTGTCTCTGGACACACTGTAGGCTTCTAACCACCTGCCACTGCTTAAGCTATTCCTTCTGTTCTGCAATCTCCTGCCCATTCTCTTCTCTCAGACTCCCCATATTATTTGGGTGCAGTCACAGCCATCCATCCTTCAGGGTCTACTTCTCATTTCAGTTCTTCTAAGAAAACTTTACTTCCTCCCTCTCTGATCAGTATAAATCCACGTGTGATCACACTTTCATTCTCTTGTGTAACTTATCAGTCTGCTTCGTGTCAGTTATTTTTCTGAATATTATTTTCCTGCTTCCAGATTGTGAATTCCTGGAGGACAAAGCCTGCATCTTATTTATCTTTCTAACCCTCCTGGTGTGACGTACAGGTGTTTCACTCACAGGAGAGCTCAACAAACCTGTGAGAGGTAGATGTGGCAGGTACTTTGGATCCAGGGCCCAGTTATAGCTGGACTTGGTAGGTGCATCACAGAATAACTCTTTCAATCTGAATGAACTTCAAAGTATTCTGAACAGTTCAAGTCAACTCTGGTTCAAAGGCAGGCTGTGTCTGTCTGACACTGAGAACACGAGGGGCTTGGGTTTGCCTTCACCTTGGGAGGTTCACCTGTCATCTCACACTTGTAGTTCTTTAACTGGGGATGACAGGATGGAGAGGTAGTTCTTGGGGACACTTTCTGCTGGAGGGAAGGAAAACAAGCTAATGTATCTTGATCACCAACCAGCGATTAGGTGGAATATTTTATCCATATTATTTACTTCTCACAATGACGCCGTGAGATGTTTTAAAAATAAAGAAAGCGAGGTTGCTGAACTGCCTGGGGCCACACAGTTGCTCCATGACACAGCCTAGGTGTGCACTGAACTCTGCCTGACTCCAAACTCAATACTACTTGCTTTAAAGGAGAGAGTCTACACTAGGTTGTCGCCCATCTCTAGCCAAGCGTCTCTTCTCATGAAGATACAAGGTGATCCAGACTGTTCCTGTGCCTTCTTGCCCAACAGGACTGGGTTAGTCTCTTTGGAAGCCTTCTTCCTCCTCCTGTTCACTCTAGGCTATAAACTCAGCGGAGGCAGGAATGGAGTATTTATTCATTACAGCTGTTCCTTGCTGTCCGCAGGGGATTAGTTTCAGCACCCCCACCAAGATACCAAAATCCACGGATGCTCATATTTGCATGTAACCTACGCACATCCTCCTGTATACTTTAAATCATCTCTAGCTTACTTGTAATACCTAATACAATGCAAATGCTATGCAAATAGTTGTTATAGTATGTTGTTTAGGGAATAACAACAAGACAAAAAAGTCTGTACGTGTTCAGCTGTTGGTTGAATCCAAGATGCAGAACCCATGAATATGGAGGGCCGACTGTATATCTTGCTCTCCAGCAGAAGTCAGAGTAGAATACGGGTTGATTGCACAGACTCTGTTATCTGGTGATGGTTGGAGTTCTTTCTCTGCCACACACTAACCTGGTAATCTTGGCAAACTACCTAAACTCCCTGGGCCTTGGTTTCTTTACATTATGAGTTATGGTGAGCATTAAGTAGAGCAGTTAGCTTGGTCCCTCACACATAATAGACATTCAAGAAATTTTAGATGGGCCAAACTTTCCCATTTAGCCTATAGCAGGTGTGACTCTAGACCTAAGTCCACAAATACATTTTGTACCTTTCTATAATTCAACTTAATTTTAATAGAGGTCCCCATTCTTCTAGGATGAGTGGAAATGCTCATTGTGAGTCTTTCCTTCCCTCTTCAGGTGGACATATGTGTGGGCTTAGGTAGTGCCAAGGCATGATGGGAATGGGAACATCTGGTCCTCTATGGCATCGGTCCGCAGAAACATCCATTATTCATTGGGTCATCTGTTGTTGATTCGTGTGCAGCTCCATTCCCTCTCAAGAGTCTTGCTTTCTTCTTGGGGCTTTATCTAGGCCAAGAGACAGGTTCCTTCTGCCATTGGGTCTCACCAATCCTTGGGTGGGTTTTGCTGTCTCCCTGGGACCCTAACCAGGAAGCAAGTCACAAGAAAGACCCTCTATCTGGGACACGCCAACCTTCCCTTCCTGTTGTTGACTGCCTCCCTCACTCAACACAGACACGCTGACACTTCTACTCACTCTCTCTCTCTCTCTCTCTTTTACCTTCCACAAGTCTGGGGAATCTTCTTCTAGTCTGAGAAGGAGAAAATGTCCTTTTTTTACCCGTGGTAGGCAATTTGTCCGAGCTTTTCTATTTCTCTAAGGCCATCTGCCTTTGCAACACAAAAGAGAAAGGATTCTTTTTTATCCTCCCCTTTCCGAAAAGTCACACCTTTCCTGTGAGTCCACTGAGCACAACACAGCTTAATTGGGATGTGGGTGGAGGGAGAGGGGGAACCGACAGGCGGAACTAGACGTGCAGGGGGAACCATGGGCTGGTGTTTGCGAGGCAGCCTCCCCTCCCGGCTCCACGTGGCTTCATTTCCCCTAGCGGCTCAGGTGAGCCTCTGTCCTTGCCTTTCATCCTTCCTGAGTGCTTTATCTTTTGGCTCTGCTGGTTCTGATTCTCTGTGTGATGAAAGCCTTGTGTGCAATTGTTCCTCTTGGCTTTGCCTTTCCGATTAGATGGCAAACTCATTAGTAATTTCCTACAGAGCCTGTCTATGTTCTCAGGCAGTGAATATTCCAAAGGATGCTGTTGACTGACTCACTCACAGAGATGTGGGCACGTACACTGCCGTCTGTCTTAATTTTCTTCTCATTCGTCCTCATTAACAAAGAGGCCTCTTATAAATGTTATCACATGAGGCTATTTCTATACAAATAATTATCTCAAATTACTTGAACAGCATTTGAAAAAAAACCCATAAGAAATTTAAGACTATTAAAATAGGAACTTTGAGTGATTGCATATGTAAAAAGTCAGATAGCCTGTTTTGAGATATATCAACTACAAAATCTTTTTTCCTGAGTCACGTTCATCCTTGTGGAGCCCTCGAGGGACAGAACGCGATGCAGGTAGGACCTCTGGAAAGATGCAGGAAGGGGAGGCCAGCCAGGACTCAGCAGAAAGCCGTTCCTCCTGTTGGATGGAGTTTGGGGAAAACTGGACTCCTGCTTCCTGGTCCAGCATGGAAGGAGCTTGGAACAACAAGAAAGAAGCTGAACCAACTGACCGTCAACAGCTCTTCTTATGTCCATCAGAGAAGGGCAAGTCACAGGGCAAACCGCTGTTACAAATGTTGAGGAGACAGAGGCAGACAGAATCACAACTGACCAGACCAGAAGCCCACAAGCAGAAGACTCAAGAACCAGGCCCAGGTAGGAAACCTAAACTTTAATTGGTGAATTTCTGAAGACTCCAGAAATTCTGGAGTCTTCTGAGACTCCAGACTCGGTGTGACCAAGTCTGATAGTTAGAAACTCCAGTGGGTCTAGATGTAGGGTTAGGGGTCCTACACTTTCATGAGTTTTACCTCCAGGAGCTGTACAAGTTTCTCATAGTGAAAACTAGGAAGGAAAAAAAAAAAAAAAAAAAAAGAAAACATGTGACTCCAGCAGGGGGAGAAGAAAAGTAGCCATTTTGAATGACACCCAGAAAATCCTGTTCTTCCTACCAAGGCCACTCTCAAGAGAAACTCTTTGATCAGAGCCTAACTTGCTGGCATTTTACAAAAGACTATGGGGCCACATGGGGAAGGGAAACACCCAACTCCAGCCCCCTCTGGTTTTCACATCTCATAGGGCAGGGGGTGGTAGTGGTAGGAAATAAAAGAAAACAAAGTGAGAAGTACTTGTGAAGGTCACAGCCCAAGGATACAAGCTCGCCAAAAGACTGAGACCTAATCAAAGCACTATAGAGTGCTCTTCCTTCCCCACATCTCACCACCACATCAGTAGGCCTCCTGTACCATAATAGGGGATTGCAACAGAAAGAACTGTGCATCTCAGGCATTATTTGAGAAGAGTTTGGGCAAAATGGATCCAGATATGAAGGCTAGTGCCAGAAAGAGCAGCCAGGTGGCCGGGACACAAAAGATGAAGTGAATAAGAGGACGGGCACAGCAGTAACGTGCCAAGCTCTGGTCTGGGCAGAAACTAACATGGTGCCTGCCACCATGTAGATAGCCACCAAAAATCACCCACATCATGTGAAACTGAATCTATGACAAGGGGCCCAAGGGAGAGTTACATTGTGCCACCAGAGTCTATCATCAGGGACTTCGGCATAGTCCTGGAGGTCACAGAAGGCTTTCCTGAAAAGGAGATGCTTGAGAAAGATCTAAAAGTTGAGTGAATCTTAGCTAAGTGAGGATGCTTTCTAGGCTGAGGGAAAAGTATGTGCCAAGACTTTCAGGTGAAAGAAACACAGTGAGTCTCAACAACTGCAAAACGTCAGGAGCCCATCAATCTTGGGTCTATGAGAGAGATTGTCATAGGACTCAGGATTATCCTTTAGCCTCAAGGCCACATGTGGCCCTCCAGATCCCCAAGTGAGGCCCCTTGACTGAATCCAAAATTTACAGAACAAATCTTTTTGGATGCAGTCAAAAGGCCACACTCAAGGATCCAGAAGGCCACATGTGGCCCCAAGGCTGCAGGTTCCCTGACCACAAACGAATGATATCCAGTCTAAAAATAGCATGAGAACAAAGTAGGATGATGGTGTGTATGTGGATGTGCATGCCAGTTACAAAAATCATTTATATAGTCAGTAGGAAGCTGAATGTGGGGTCTAGGAACTTGATGCAAAGGTTTAAAGAAGATGAAGTAGAAGCTCAGCCTGAACAAAAAGAGCCCTGGCCTGGAAGCCAGCCGACCTTCGCCCGGGCCCTGTCTCTGATGTGGGCTTCTCTAGTCCATTTGCCTGTCTGGAGGTCAGTGTTTTTGTATCTAAAATAAGAATGACATTTCCTGATCTTTCCAGCTCTTGGGTGTGGTGAAAAATACCATGATAACATGTGGGAAGCAGGTCTGTGGGAGGGGAAGAGGGTATAAGCAGGGAGAAGGCTGTCAGTGCGCTCATTCATGGTGCCCATTTCATTGAGCACATGCCTATGAGCTGGGTGCTGGGAACAGTGATTAGTACCGTGGGTGTGGTCCCTGCACTCAGAGAGCTTGCCTCCTGCCATCCGGCCAGCAGATGCAGATTAGGAAACCAATTCAGAAGAGCTGAGTTTTGAGCAGGGAGGATTACAAAATGATGTAATTAATAAGTTTTTTTATTAGTATAAAATATCTTATGTGCTGGCACTTTTGCAATGGCTCCATATATGTGTTCCTGAAAACTGTGGCTTAAAAATAACAGGATTTATGAGGAAAATGGGATGGGGTGAATCCCTCAAAATCAATGGCACTTTGTAACCAATGAAAGACAAAAACAGTAATAATCCAATAAAACACTACCCTGTTGAAATCTGCTTGCTGATCTGTGCACCTAATATTGGCCCTTTACAGCCTAAAACCCTAGGACTCATGCATATGCATTTCTAATAGCGATCAGTTTCATCAACATTAAATATATGATCCAGAGTGAAGTTTTCTTCATCATTTTTTTCTTAACATGGAGAAAATGTCCTTACAGCTTCTTCATCAGAAATTGTAGCTTCCTCAAATAGGCTTAAAATATGTGTAGTTGTTTATGATGTCCCCAAAGCAGCCACACTTGCACTAAAGTCACTTCTATAGGATTTTAAGCTTTTGTCTTAAGGTCTTTATATATTTCTAAGGCTTCTTCCTTGATGCATTGAAAGCTTGTACTTGATTGCATGAAAAAAAAAATGTACTCAGAAAAATGAGAGAAGAAGCAACAAAATTTCTGGAAGCAAACATCGTTCTCCCATTTTTCAATCAGATATGAGCTAATTTGTGTTAAAGAAATAGGCATTGTGGTAGAATAGATTGTAAATCATTCTGTAAAACAATGCCACTGGAAACTTGTTCATCAAAATAAGTAGTGTCTTCACTCATGAAACTGGACAGATATTATACTTTATGGCAACAAATGCTCAAAACTTTTGGAAACACTTCATTTGGAGATGCTTTCAGAGCCTGCTGTGTACTGAATTGTGTTCTGCCCAAATTTATATGTTGAAGTCCTAACCCCCATGTAACTGTATTTAGAGATAGGGTCTTTATGGAAATAATTAAGGTTAAATGAGGTCGTAAGGGCAGGGCCTTGATCTGATAGGATTAGTGTCCTTAGAAGAAGAGACATCTTAGCACACGCTCTCTCCCTCTCTCTCTCCCTCTCTCTCTCCCCCGCTCTGCCATGTGAGGACACAGTGAGAAGATGGCTGTCTGCAAGCCAGGAATGGGACCCTCACCAGAACCAACCACTCTGGCACCCTAATTTCAGACTTTCTCTAGTACTGTGAGAAAATACATTTCTGTTGTTTAAGCCACCCTGTCTATTGTATCTTGTTATGCAGCTCAAGCTGACTAATATAGAGCCTTTATACAGTCTTTTAAACATCCTCAGAATAGCAAATCTTTGTCTTAAGGCGCATTTTACATTTGGAATCAGCCAAATGTTGTTCGAAGCCAAGGCTACTGAGCAAAGTGGATGAGTGAACAGAATAAGGACATTTTCCAAAATAAGAAAAAAAAAAATGTAGCTATACAGTAAAAGCATTGCTTTGGATAGGATTTGGGGGTAATTACAAAAGTGAACAAAGATGGCATCATTTTGATGGTTGTGTGGTCTCCCACAGAATCACTTTGAAGGACAACAGTCATTTATAAAATTAATTCTTCTCTCAATTGTAAAAGCACAAAAATATCTTAATTCATTGTATAAAATTCTAAAATTTTAGAAAATTATAAAATTAAAAAAAATAGAAATTTACTATCATACCATCCCCAGAGATAATCACTATAAACATTTTGTAAATTTCATTCCGGAACCTTGGCCCCCAAATATCCACACATGTACATATACAAGCTCGTATATTTGATATCACACTGGATATGGTGTTATGTGTCTTGTCTTGTTTCCATGTAACATTATGTTATGAACATTTCACAAGTAATTCAATAGGCTTGAAAAAACACCATTATATATTTTCCATCCTTTGACTATGGCAATCATCTTTTAAACTTATCTATTGTAGGATATTAAAAACTTTTCATATGATCAAGTCTTACCAATAATAAGACTTGAAATAGTACACTGTTCAGTGGACTTGTCCGCATGGAACTGACAATTAGATGAGTTCTTGAATCTCACTTCAGTTCCGGAAAGCTAAGTGTGCCAATTCCTCCTAGTGGCCACAATCTTCAAAGAAATGAGAATATAGTAGAGACTAGGTCAAGATTTTTAAAGCAATTACCAGATAGGCCATATTTTAGGTAGAATTACATCACCACAGTGGACTTTTAATACTATAATTGGCCCAAATTTTCCCCATGTGCCATAAATTTAATCAGAATGGTCTAATGTCTCCAATCAATGTTTCCAACTTTTTGTAGTAAACCACTTAATGCAAAATCCATAGCTCTATAAAACCTAATTATGAAACTTTCTATTCTTTATAATCAGTTAATCATAAAGTTCTCATATAACTCTTTAGCAAAAGAAAGACAAATGATACACACCCTAGAATTTTCTAACATAGCTGAGTTTTAGTCCTTATTGAAGAAACGATCACAGAATGTAGGCTACAGTTCACACGCCGTGGGTATATTAAACTGAAAAGCCAACCAACCAAATGCTGTTTATCCTACATGTCATTTACTCTGTGTTGAGGAAACCCTTCACAAATGTTTTATTTCTGTTGTTTGTCTCATCCTGTGCAATTTTATGCTTCTATCCTTTGGCAGATCTAGAAGAGCAAGATAGGAAAAGGGGAGAGGTGTTCCCAGAGCCACTTCCCAGTTCTCCTCTGGACCAGCATCTGTGTGCCTGGGAGGGTGTGACAGAAGGCGTGGGGACCCTGGACCCCACAGCTGTGTGTTCTACCTGGTTTGTTCTTAGGGCCTGGAGAACGGGCCGCCATCCTCAGCAGTGGAAAGCACTTGCTGAAGGTTGTGCTAGCTTAGCAGACACTCGAGTCAGGGAGTGAGGTCCCTGCAGGCTGCACACTTCCTGTTTCCTGTCCCAATTCCTTGGGAAGTAGGTCAGACGTGGTTTTTATTGGCTACATGTGGACCCTTCAGAGGTCCACATGTAGCCAATAAAGGACCCTTCAGACTTAGCTTCTCTCAGTTCTGCCATCTCTTTCTCACCCTTAGCTCAAGGGCTCATCTCTTTTCCCTAGCACCATTTTAATAGTCTCCAAATTGGCTTCCTGACTCTAGTTTTGACCATAGCTATCAGATCTGTCTTTTGAAAACTTTAAATGTTTAGTTCTTTCCAGCCTTCAGGATTAAAATCCAATCTCTTAGCATAACATTCAAGGCTCTTTGAGGTCTGGCCCCATGCTCACCTGCAGTACTGAAATAATGACAGTCACCTGAATGCATCTTGTTGTATAAGATTCTGCAAGTATGACTTTGGTCAAGTTACTGAGCTCCTCTGTGTTTTGGCTCCTTTAGACAGAGGGATGAGAATAGAATCTGACTTGTCATATTGTTGTGAGGATTAAATGAGATAATATGCAGAAAAGCCTCAGAGTAGAGCCTGTTACATAGTAAAATGCTCAACAGATTCTATTATTGTTATTCCCTCTTCCTGGACTTCTTTATTTTCCACTTTGATCTGCTAGATTCCTCACCCTTTGAGAGGCAGATCAAGTGTCTTTTCTTCTGTTCAGTGTTTACTTGCCTCCACTAAGTAGAGATCGTTGCTTCTGTTGTCTCCTGCTACACTAAGAACCTATGACTGACATCATCAGTTACACCCCTTTCAACTCTTTGCTTCTGTATTTGCCTTTGCCATGAAACTCAGGGATCATGCCCCAGTCATGTCTGTAGCTCTCACTTAGCACAGAGCTTGGCATGCAGTAGACCCTCACTGGACTTTTATTGAATGGGTTAGGATTAGGACTTTTGTAGAATACTCAATACCTTCCCAGCCTGGCCCCCCTGGGTGAGAGTGGGTGTTGGGGTCTCATAATTCCACCTTGCAGGTCAGCTGAATTTCAGGCACAGCCATGTGAGGTGGTCTCTGAGCGTCTGGCCACAGGAAGACTTTGCAGATGCCTACACCATCCCCAGAACGCACCTCTCAGCGAATTTCTATGTGCTGGCTTCAGCGTAAGAGCTTCAGCAGGAGTGCAAGGGAAGGCAGATTCTGAGCCTGCACCTTTCACCTGACAGGTGCCTGGTTACCGTGTCCAGCACACTCCGGTCCGTCCTGTGCCAGTAGGGATATCTTCATTGTGCTTTGAAGAGAAGCTATAAGATCTGGCTGTTGAGGGGGGAAGGAATATTAACTTCATTTTCAAATGTTGCAGTATTATCTTATTGTTACCAAACTAAGTTGTCCATGCAGCAGTACTGGCCCTTCATAAATCTCCTAAATGGCTCTTGTTTAAAATCTGATATAATTCCAAAATGTCCATAAAGATGATTAGAATATAACACAAGGATACCTTGCCACAAAGAAACCTATTTAAAATCAGTTCAAAGCTGATTTTGAAAAATTGCAAGAAGGGGAAATATGTAAAGTAGGAAAAATGTGCTATAAAGAAAAAAAAAAGTGTGAGAGACTCTCACTCCGTGAGAGAACTGTAATCAGATTCCTTAGCTCTGCTGAAAGGACGATACTGGCGCTTCAAAGTCTTTAAAATGTTATTGAGCTATGAGGCATAAGAACAAAGGGCCAAGTAGATAATAAAGATTATTATGGGGGTTAAGAATTTGGAAATATCCAATATTAGGAACCATTAAGAAAATTACACTACCTCCACAGTACTATAAAGTCATTAAAATGATATTCATAAACATTTTTTAATGACCTGGAAAATAGTAATGAAATAATTAATATTAAACAAAAAAAAGGTAATTACAAAATTGCATATACAGAATGATCTCAAGTATGTAAAATGCATAGTAAGAAATAGAATCTGTCTTATCTATCACAGTTGTTGCCTTTCAGTAAGGAGTGGAATTATAATGCCCTCTTCCTTCTCCTGTCAATTTATCAAATTGAATTAAATTAAAACATTTGCTTATTGTTTATAAGCAAATAATAGTCTTTGATTCATATTCAGAACTGGTTTTCCAGTGAGCTTTTGGCTCTTCTGGAATATTCTTTCTTTGGGGGAGCAGCAGAAGCCTTGGGAGAACAGACTGTCAGAAAGAAAGCATCAGGTAGCCCCTCCTCCTGCTGGAGGAGTGTATTTGTAGCAACTCAGATAGGTGCTTGTTGGAGCTTGGGAGATGTGAGGAAACCTCAGTTTCCTGTTTCTCATGTGGGTACCTCCCATCCCAGCTTCCCACACTGTCTGTGAGAGCCTTAAGGTATGGGCAGCTAATCATGGCACAGAGGAGAAAGTAAGTTTGCCACTGCTGGAGAGAAGAGAGTGCCAGGAGGACATGGTTACAGGACTACAGGACAAGATGGGAGCCCAGCTGACCACAGAGAGCCGACTGAGAGATGGACTTGGGAGCTGATGAAAGTGCAAGACAGCTGCATTTGGCCTGGTGAAGGACAGTGCTCTTTGAACATTACTCTGCAATTTCTTGCTTGGAAGTAGGACTTTTTTTTTATTTCAGGATATGGGGGTAAAAACATTTTTGGTTATGTGTTATGACTTTGCCACACCCAAACCATGATTTGAGACGTGCCCTTTCCCCCACAATGCTCACTGCATCCATTCTCAGGAGTGGGGGGAAGTAGGACTTTTAAAAGAGAAATAAAATCAACATCCTTGCTTAGTATGAAATGGAGGGAGATAACTAGATTTGAGGTTGATGGTGACATTGATCCATGAGGCCCTATTTATTGAAAAGGGAAATTTAGATAGAGTTGTAGGCTACTATGACTCTCTCTCCAGGCTGCCAAAGCCCCAGGCCAGGAGCTTCCTGTTGCTATAGGGGGGTAGGTATCAAAGGGAAAGTAATTTCACCCCATTTGTCTGGAACTGTGCTACATCTCAGCCAGACCCTCATCTGTGACTCGGGAGTCCTGGGCACAAAGACTTCTCATTCTACAAGGCAGTTGGCCAGTGAGCCGGGTGCCGAGGAGCATGGTCTGATGGGATAATTCAGCACATGTTTGCAGATGTCTCCAGCCCTTGAGAACTGTAGGGGGCTATGGGCAATTGACTCAAAAAATAACTTTTGAGCCCCTGTCATGTTTCAGGCCCCGTTCTAGACAATGAGGATAGAGCAGTGAAGAGTGGTTCTAGGGCATATTCCTGTAACTAATGACCCCAAGGAATTGGTCTAGTGGGATATGTACTTGCTAAAAGATGAGGGGAAAAAGGCATGATGTGCTTTAAGCTGGATTGTTTATAGTTGAAAGTTTTTGGAGATAAGATGTGTAAGGAAAAGAGCATGAGACCTGCTAACAAACAGGTTGAGGGCTGTCTCTGGGTCCTGGCCTCTAAAGCAATGGTATCTTGGACAAGTTATTAATATTATATTTAATCCCTTTGGGCCTAAGTGTCCTCATTGATAAAATGAATTGTTATGAGGAGTCAAAAATCAACTTTTCTTGACAGTAACAAATTGTTCTGTGAATGTGTATATTCCCATTGCTCTGTATCCTCACTGACACTTGGTATTGTCCGATGTCTTGGCAGCCTGCCAGAAGCAAAGGTATATCTTCTTTGGAGAAAGATAAAATCAACCAGAGCCTTAAATACCTCTATAATTTTTAATATATATTTCATAGTATGAAACAAATAAATAATCTGGCATCGAAGGAGACAATATCAGTGACCAAAAAACCCAAAGAAACAAGAAACAAAATTAAATAGCTCTGTGGGGTATCCAACTAGTGAAGGTATTATACATGGACTTTAGAATAGCTATGCTTAATATACTCAAGGATTTAACAGACAAGATTGAGGAAGAGAAACTAAGTTTATTAAAAAAATAACCAAGTGAAAATTATAGAATTAAAAATACAATAACTGGCTGGGTACAGTGACTCATGCCTATAATCCCAGCACTTTGGGAGGCCAAGGCAGGATGATTGCTTGAGACCAGGAGTTTGAGACTAGCCTGGGCAACATAGCAAGACTCTACCTCTAAAATAGAATTAGCTGGGTGTGATAGCATGCATTTGTAGTCTCAGCTACTCTGGAGGCTGAGCCAGGAGGATATCTTGTCTCAAAGAAACAGACAATAACTAAAAGAGTATGGATTGTACACTTTAAATGGTTAAAATGGTAATATTTTATATATATTTTACCACAAGAAAGAGAGAGCAGTGGATAGGTTTAACAGAAAATTAGACATTGCTTTAAATGTAAGAAGTGCATGGGACGCGGTGCTAAGGTGTGACACAAGTGCAACTGGAATCCCAGAAGGAGAGGCAGGAGCGTAGGGTAGAAGCAAATATGAAGAGATAGTGGACACCCACGATCAGGGAAAGCATAAAAATATTTGATAAGGGGCTGGGACAGGCATTGACCAAGCAGAATGGACACTGGCAGTGGTCAATAACTGATAGGGCTGTGGTATTGTGTCCCTTCTGAATATCAGCCTGCCTACACCTGAGGGGCACAGTGCACTCACCACTGAGCGGCTCTGCCAGGTAGGTTCAGGCAGGCTTTGTGCCTTATGCTGGGCAGCCATGCTGACAAGGGCAGGAACACCTGGTCCCCCCTCTTCTATCCCTGCCTCAGCTGGGACACGAGCCTCCTGTAGGCATGGCTCCTCTAGCTGGCTTTACCTCCTGTATGCTCGGAGATTTTGATACCCATGCAGTTATAGAGTGGATGCTGGAGGGCAAACAGTGCTGTCCCAGCCAGGCTGCCTTTCCCGCTCCTATTGCTGCTGTTATTGCTACCCTGCCTCCAAGGCTGGCGTACTGCCTGATGACTTCCCATGTCTCAACCTTCGGTTTCTTTCCTATCTCTAGTGCTCGGAAGTACTGGTCTCTGGCTGTCTGATTTCAGCTCCTGACACCGCTTCCCTTCTCATTCCTCTGGGCGTGGCCAGAGTACTGAGGCTGCACAGTTGCAGTGGGGGTTCCCCCAGCATTTGCTGTGAAGGGTGGCCCTGGGAGGCCGTTACATAGAATACAGTGTGAACGGTGCACCCTGGACTTGGGCAACCCTGCAGTATTACAGTCAGTGTACTTACAAGTGGGAAGTTCTGTGAAGCCTGGAATGCTAGACAGTTGAGAAATCTTTTCCTACATTTTGGCTTGATCTATTGTAAAATCTTGGTACCTTAGGCATTTCTTACCCAAGAGCTACAATGGTAACCCCACGATGCACATTATTTCATAAGCCCATAAAATGTGGGGCTGCAGAGCTGGGGGAAGGTCTCTGGCAGGTGACTTCAGATCAAGTCAAAGCAATGCAGGGGAAACAAGAGACAGCACACACATCCAGCCAGCCTCTGATTGGAACTCTAGCAGAAAGCAGCCTCTGCAGATAGACTAAAAGCATTCAAGCCAATTTGGGGGGCAATTTCTATCCTAACTTTCCTTAGGCATAAAGACCAGCATCTTTGCTTCCCTAGGACCTGCCAAACATTTCCTGCCTCACTAGACAGCCGAGTTTGAGGAGAAAGGCAGAACAACACAGCTTTAGTTTTTGTTGTCAGCTGAAATGAATGAAGAGCTGACTATTCCGACGCTGCTGAGTGTAGCCGGGCTGACGCACTGGTTGCCATGGAGCCTGAGTGCACTCTGCCATTGCTGAGATCTCTGCACCTGTACCTGCAAAATACCACTGACGGGGAGCTTATTTTTGTGATTAAAGTAGTTAGTCATGCATTAACAGCACAGGAGAGCATTTTGCAGACCTGGAATGTGACGTCTTCATAGGTCAAACAGAAACACTTTACGGATGTACTTTAGCAGGTAGTTCAATGTCATTTAAAAGCATTGACTGAGAAGCAGGGGTGAGTCAGATCTCTGGGGGAGTATGAGGGAGTGGAAATCTTGCTCTGTGTACAGGGAGGCCAGACAGCGGTAGCTGAAGGGTTGCTGTGGACATAGAGGGAATCGTAAGGAACATAACTTTGCTGGTGTTTGAAAGCCCCCAGCGGGCTTTGTAGATTGTAGATATTTCCGTGTTTTTTATTGGTGTTGTATGGAAGGCCAGGATGGTAAGGATGGTGATCAGACAGTACCCATCTGGGTCTCTTCTTTCCCATTTCCTATACTGTAGCAGTTATAGGGTCCAGGTCCATATTACTGCTTTTCCCTGGATTATTGCAGTTGACTCCTAACACTTCTTTTACAAACTGTTCTCCTTCCAGAGGGGAGGTAATCATTCTATGGCTTGACTGTGATACTCCCCTGCTCAGGAACCTTCAGTGGCTTCCTTCTGCTTTCAGCATAGTCCTCAATGTTTTCCATGATCATGCCTGACTTTCCTTTCTGGGTTTGTCTCTTACCCCTCAGCTTCATACATGTAAATTCTTCCGGATGGAACCAGACATTTGCTCATGATACCCTCCCATATCACTGAAAGCTGAAATCCTCCAAGACTCAAATCACTGAAAACTTCCTTTGTCAATCCTTCTTTCTTCTCCTGAGCAAACATAATATTTCCCTTTCCTAATTTCTCTTTGCATGGCACTTGCCAGTGATCTTGAATTATAATTATTTCACAATTCTTTGTGTGCATCTTAAAGACAAAACCATGCTTATTCATCTCTGTCTCATGCACACAGTTGATTTCCTCTCCTCCTGCCCCCTCAACAAACCAGTTTTGCATCTCATTTCAGCATTCATTGAGTGAATTCATTTCAGCATTATTGTCTGTCCATAGATGTATGACTCCTAGAATTCTCTTTTGAACCAGTTTTAACATCTTACTGGTTTCCTCATTCATTCATTCATTAAATAAAATCTTTGACATGTCTTCATTGTATGTTTGTTGGAGAGTCATGATTATACCCTACTTAAAAAATCATCCTAGAAGAATTTATTCCTGAATATGCACTCATCCATTCATTTGCTCATCACAAACACTAATTAAACACAAAAAATAAGGAACACAAAATGATGGTGTGAGTAAGTTATTCTCATAATGTTAAATAAGCTTATTTGTTAATGTATTCACCTATTTGTTTATCAGACGTGTTTTGAACATTTGCTGTGTGACCACTCTAGTTAGAGTTGTAAATACTATGCTTATTTGCATTAAAATCATAGGCTTTTTAACAATAGTCTTAGCCATATTCCTTTCAGCAGGCACTCTGAGACTGTAATTTGATGAGGACACTGGGGAGAAAGGACCATGACATGGCTCTAGGTGACATTTGGAGTGTGTCTGTCAGGAAGCGTCATGACTCAGCAGGGAGAGGCTCTGGGTGAAGGAGGAAACGTGATAGGATCTCCCCGAGCAGTGAGCTCCATCCCCACTGGCGTATGTGGAACCTGGACCTTCCTCTCTTCTTCTCTGGGTGGCTTTTGCAGTGATCTGAACAGCTTGGAGGACACGCAGGGAACAGAGCCACCGAAGTTAATTGGAGCATGGAAATGTTAAGGCTTAAAAGCAAAACTAAAAGAACTAAGATAATTCATGAATGAAGAGGAATTTTGTAGCTGCCTTGAAATCTATGCAAAATAATTATAAAGAAAGATGGTGACCAACTTTTTTTTTTTTGAGCATGCATGGAGTAGGTGAAGAAATAGATTTTGATGTAAAAATTGCTCAATGGTGAGTGCTGTTAAATATCAGAATTGATCAATGAAAGTTAGGGGATCTTTTCTGGTGGTCGTTAGAAAAGCAGCTTGCACATCTACAATACACACACACACGTGACTTTGCCTGGATCGGAGAGCTGATAAAATGGTCTCTTAAAATTCTAGGTAGAGACAAGTTCTATGAATCTCATCTGGAATATATCCTTGAGATGACAATTTGCTCCAGGCTAATGAGGAGCTAACACTAACGTGAAACAGCATTAATTAAACTTGTCTTTGATTTTCCTGCAGCTGCCTTCTCCACAATCTATCCAAAGATGTACTTCTAATACTTGCTTAGTGTTTACTGTTTAGGAAGGCACTGGTGAAAGCCCCGGTCTATGGAATCAGCAGGTTGTGTCCTCTATTTGCTACCATGTTACTCCTCTCTTCTGGGTGTCAGTTTCTTGTTTGTAAAATGGAAAGATTATCTTTTACCTCAAGGGAGTTTTTTTTTGTGAAAATGAAACCTAATAGTGTGTGTAATGTAATTTATAGCTCCAGCACATTGTAATAAATAATAAGTAATAAAATGTTACCAAATATTAATGTTTGCTTTGCATAATAGGAAAATATCATTTCAAAAGTAACAATGCTCCATTTACATATAAGTGATCACCCTAATTTATGCAATATTAAATATTTTCCCACATCAAATATAGAGTCATATATACAGCTTCAGTCTTGAAGGGCTCTTTTATCCATGATGATTCAGAAATACAAAACATGCACACATATACACAGCACACAGAAACATACACACACCACACACAGCACATACACACAACACAAACAGGTACCCTCACACGACATATTCCCGGGCAATCTGATTACTAATTTACTTTGGTAATTAAGGATGGGCTTACTGACTTTCTCTCCAGCCATCACTATGCCCACTGCCATTATAGGGAGGCCAGGAAAAATCACAAAAGAGTTGGGGAAGGAGAGAAATGCTTAGAAAATAAATAGAAAGGCAGGGTGAAATCAGAAAAGACAAGGCAAATCCATGCTATTCATTCTCCATTCCTTATAATCTTGTTTCCGTATCTTTGAAAGATGGCTAATCAGCAGGGAAAAATAGCAGAATGCAGAAGACCCCACCCCAAGCTGTACATCTCCAAGGGAGAATTGGGAAGAAAACACAGGTGTGTGGTGAATTTCTTCCTGTTGCAAGGGGTGGAGCTGTGAAGAGCAGGGCAGCACCCAGAGAAGGTGTGTGTGGGGGTGGGGGGTGAGCTGATGTCTCTCTTTGCTTCTGTGGGCCCAGCCACTGGCTATCTAGAGAAGAGCAGTGCAGTGCTGGAGATATTGGCTTTGGGGAAAATGTCGATTTCTGGCTTGAATAACGCTTACATAACTTTGCATTTACAATCCTGCTTCCTATCAGGGAGCAAATTATCAGACTATTTGATTTTTAGATCATTGGCAGAATGAGTGGCACAGTCTGAGGCTTGGCTCAGGTCATGAAGTGACTTATTGGGAGCCTGTTTACCAAGGAGTCTCAACTCTCCAGGGCATGCACATGAAACCTCCCTTCTCAGTTCACCCATGACTTCAGCCCAGATGCTGTTCCATGGAGTAATGAGTCCTGTGATGACATCTTAGCCAGATTCCATAACTCCTGTCCACTTGAGGAATCCAGATTCCATCATTTGTATCCACTGTTACCAGAACACTCTAATCCTGGGATTTAAGATGCAGTCTTGTTCATTCTATTAATAAGATGTCCAACCTCAAAGCTGATTTTCTTCCTTGGCCTTAGCAGGGGATATTCTGTCTGTAGCACTAGCAAAATTGTTCTCAGCCCTGGCTGCAACTGGGAGCTTCTAGTTCTCTCCCACTCTGAGAAATTCTGGGGTAATGCTTGAGTGGTATTATAATATTTCTTTCTCGCCTCTCTGTGATTTTATCGTGTGGCCAAGGTTGAGTGCTACAGCTGGGATGCAGCCCAGGCAGGTGGGTGGGTGGGGAGGCACAAGTGCGGGTCCGCACAACTTCCCTTCAGCTGCTGCAGAGAACATGGCAAGAAGGAGGAGGGGGAAGGGCCAGTTGTTCTCTAACTGAAGTGGTGGTGGTTGTGCTCTTGGTTGGTTGCATGTGTGCAATGGCTCCCTCCTGAGGCACAGGTGTGGGGCTCTTTGAGATGACAGAAGCTGGGTGTCTTCCAGAGTGCCTGCTCCACCCAAAGGAAACTCACACATTCCTGCCACACCAGAGGCAGAAGTGCGGAAGGCACCCCTGTAACTGTTCCCTCCATATCCCACACATCTACCCCTCCATCTTGCTCTAATTCTTATCTCCCCTGCTGGGGTGTCAGACCACATTTGTGCTGGCTGAGTAGATGTCTGCATTCACCAGGATTCATCCAGATACACAGAACCAGAACCAATAGTGTGTGTGTGTGTGTAGTATCTATCGATCAGTATATCAGTACATACAGAGATATTTATTTTAAGGAATTGGCTCACAGATTGTGGGCTGGCAAGTCTGAAGCCTGTCTCGAGTCCAAAGACAGACGAGGTAGAATTCTTTCCTCTTTGGAGGACTTCAGTCTTTTTCTTAAGGCCTTCAACGAATGCGATGATCCTTCCCACCCCACCCCCATTATGGAGGGTGATCTGCTTTACTCCAAGTCTACTGATTTAAATGTTAATCACATCTAAAAAATACCTTCACAGCAACATCTAGACTGGTGCTTGAGCAAACAACTGGCCTCTACAGCCTAGCCAAGTGGACATAAAATTATCCATTATGATATCCAACTGGAAAATGAAATGTATGACACTTGGTTCCAGGGAGGGGAAATACTCTTTTTTTCTCTACAGGAGGAAAACAACTAGCAGGGAACCCACTCCCTTCCCTCCAGGCCTGGTGGCAGGAAAAGGGGCTGGGTCTGTACAGGAGCTCCTCCTCTGGCCTGGGGTCTGGCTGCTGTCGTCTTATGTAGCACATGGGGTACTTAGTCCATTTTGTTCTTGTCTTTGAACCTTAAAAGCAACTTTAGGACACAAGGAAAAGCCCCACTCAATATCCCAGTACACAGTGAATATTGTAGATGATAACACAGCCCCGAAGCGTGGTCTATTTCTTACATACATCTGAAACTACATAATTACTTTGATACCTGAGATGAGAAGTTTCCAGTATTCGTGGGGCCTGATGCTTATGCAATATAGGGAGACCTCTTTCTGAAAAAATAAACCAAAGCTACAAACACAAATATAGGCCAGAGACTTAGAAGTGTACAAGAAAGAGGGTTGGAGCTTAAGCTTCATTATTGCTATGGAATGAATTCTGGTTACAGATGAATATACCCCCAAATTTATATGTTGAAGCCCTAATCCCCAAAGTGACTGTATTTGAAAATGGGGCCTTTAGGAGGTAATTAAGGTTAAATGAGGTCCTAAGGGTAGGGCAGGGATCTGATAGGGCTGGTAGCTTTATAAGAAGAGGAAGATTCATATTCTTCTCTCTCCCCCTGCCCCCCACTTCTGGTGAAATGAGAGGAAAGGCCATGTGATCATACAGCAAGAAGGCTGCCATCTGTAAGCTGGGAAGGGAGCCCTCACCAGAGCTCAAATGTGCTGGTACTTTGATCTTGGACTTTCCAGCATCCAGAACTGTGAGAAATAAATTTCTGTTGTTTAAGCCACATAGTCGGTGATATTTTGTTATAGCAGCCCATGCTGACTAAGGCAGTTACCCTGCCTTTGATGAGATGAGATGGGAATATTGCATGAAGGCATACATACATACACATGTAAGTCAACACATGTACACATATATGTAAGTATGCACACACATGTGTGCATAAACAGAGAGACACACACATATAAATACATAAGTATACACACACACATACATATATAAGAGACACTCATACTCATGACTTTCTTTTCCAGAATAAATAAAGCCTTTTCTGCCTTATTGGAAAAATATTTCTTTCATTACTTCCTAATCCCTCCACTGCCATCTCATTTAACTCCTGACCTCCAGTTGGCAGATGTTAATACGTCCTTATTAAGGACAAGTGTTTTGGATCAATTCATACATCTTTCTGTAAGGTAATGGAAAGTTTTAAATGCTTGGAGTGAGCTATTTGATCAGTCTGTTTGCCCATTTTCTCTCAGAGGATAAAAGAGTATTTGTTAGGCAAGGGAAAATGCAAAGCCCGCATTTAATATCCGTTGGGTACAATTCATATTTTAAATATCATAATTGTAGCCTTTCCAAATCATTATTTTTTAATGTAGTTAAATATAATTCATTAGCACTGGGCTGAAAATAGCAATGACATTTGCAACACTGTAGTTGCAACGTAATCAGCAGGTTCTGAGCCCACTGAGATTTTTGTGGCTTGGTGCAGTAGGACCACAGGATGCTCATGCATTGTGCCATGTGCAGGGGAGAGAGTCAGTGGGCTTCTGCTGGCAGGGACGGTGGTCCTTGCATGAGCCGGCACTAGCTTGCTCTACCCACATGCCCATCCCACATATGCTGCAGCAATCAGTTCTTCCAAGCATCGAACCTTCGAGAGTGCTCAGGGGGCACTTTGGTGTTCAAAACTTCTCTCAGAAGCAGGAGGGGAGAAATCCTTGTACTCATCCTTTTCTTCTCCATTGTCTTTTTTTAAATCTGTTATTCTCTTTATCTCAAAAGAAAACGTAGAACTTCTTAGGACTCTAAACTTGAATATTGCAAGGTCTGCTTTTTGGGGAAAGTCTCATAGGGGAGAAAGACAAATCCATTCTCTTCTACTCTCTGGGGCTCCTTGGGATGGCTCATTTTCTAAGTCAACAATTACACGAACTCCTCTTAAAAGAAGAGAAACATGGGATTAGGGGCATATGTCTGACCCCTTTATATGTCCAGTCCTCCTGGCTCATTTGTGATACTGAGTCAAGTTGTGAAGGAGGGTACTAACAAAAAACTTCATCTGCTCTTTCTTTCCTTTTTTGCCTAATTTTTTTTCCCCCTGGAGACAGGGTCTTGCTTTGTCACCCAGGCTGAAGTGCAGTGGAGCAATCATAGCTCACTGTAGGCTCCAACTCCTGGACTCAAGTGATCCTCCCACCTCAGCCTCCTGAGTAGCTAGGACTACAGGTGTGAGCACCCAGTTCTGCATGTACCCATTTACTGATATTTTAGAAAATGAATAAATAATATAATAATAAATTTTAAAACTTATATGTCAATTTTTGTGTGCTTAACACAATGTAATAAATATCAGCTATTAAATTTACTGCTTTCAAAAAATTCTCCATTTATTTTATTAACTCTTCCTCCATACCTATACTTGACTAGCTTTTTCCCCTATTGGTCTTTATGAAAATGGAATAAAAAAAAGAAAATGTATCCCATTCCCAAGTCTACTCTTTCGCTTGTTCTCTTCTAAGCAATTTCTCCAAACTACCCATAATTAAAAAAATAATAATATTAATTAAAAAAAACCACTATAGCTTTCTTTACTCTGCTTTCTTCCCCTCTGAGCTTACTTCAAAAAATAATAATGTTGTTATTTCCACTTAGTTCTTTGGAATATAATCCTTCTGTCTATAGGGAAAGTAATGTTTTTGAAGATGTAAAAAGTAAGGATTTTGATTTGAACTAGACCTTATCTTGATCTTAATGATCTTGAAGTTATCCACATTTACTTGATTCAGGAAATGGACACAATGTTCTAACAGTCAAAAATTAAAGTGAGACCCAGCAAATAGAAGAACATTTTCTCTTCTAAAAAAGTATCTGTATTTTGCAGGCAATAAATGAACTAGCAAGTGAAAAATGCAGTTTGAAGGTAAATATCTCCAGTGTGCTGAGCTAAGGAATGAATCACTCAATTACCACAAACTTCTTGAGTGTCTAGTGCGTGCAAAGAACTGCAGGTTCTTTATGTGCTGATAAGGAGCACACAAAAATACACAACACTCAACAATATTCAACAAGAAGTTCACAGATACGTACCAGGGATTGTGCTAGATGTTCTACCTGTTTCTCCTTCTATCTTCTGAGCTCCAGAGCGACATTGATAGATGCCTGTGAAAATCTTCCCTTAGGCTTCAGCATGTCCAAGACTGAATTTACCTGTCTGTCTTTGTTAAATGGTACCTTCTCACTCAGACATTCCAACTGCAAAGTGAGCCACCCCTGGCTGTTGGCTTTCTGCCACCAGCCTCTTCCCATACGATCATGAACTATCAAACAGCTGAGTGATGGGCAACAGCTATCACTGGAAGCTGTTTCCTCTACTACCCTGCTGCTGTTCTGTTGATCAGACCCTCGTGTTTTCTCACCTAAGCTCTTACAATGGCTTTAGAACTTGTGCATCTCTGAAAGGTATTACCACATTTTCTGTATGGTCCCTGCAAGGATCAACAACCCTAGTTTGACCTGGACTGAGGGGTTTCCTGGGATGGAGGACTTTCAGTTTTAAAAAAGGACAGTCCTAGGCAAATTGGGACAGTTAGTCATGCCACCTGTTCCTATCTTGCAAGTCAAAGCCTGAGGCAGATGAATCAGATTGACCAAAAGTGGATCATGTATTATTATAGCCAAGGAGACTGAGAAAGTATCTGGCATTTTTCAGCATTTCTAGTGAAAGCTGAGTTTAGATTCATAGGGTTTGGGAAGTCCCTGACTGTAGCAAGAAGGTTCAAAGTCTGGGTGAAAAAAATTAACAACAAATATCTTCATATACTCTTTCTCTGTATCCAGTCTCCCTAATTACAATGCATTGTGTGTTCTGACTTGAAGCAAACCTCACACTCTACCAAGTCCCCACCTCTACCCTTGAAAATCTACTCTTGCTTTTTGCAAAAGATAAGGTCCCAACTTCTTAGTGTGACCTGTGTCCCTTCATGGTCTGAAGCCTCATTTCCAGCTTCAGACCTCTTGCTGTTCCCCTCTTTACACTCTCCCTCCAGCTTCAGGGGCACCTCTTGCAGTCCACAGATCATGCCACGTGCCTTCATATAAGCTGCTCCCTTTCCCACGACTGCCCTCTGCCCCCAGTGCTGTTGTCACTCCTCTGTGACGCCTCACTAATCATGCCAGTCACAACCACCCAGGCTGAGTTATTAGTTTCTTCCTCTCTATGCTAACAACATTTACCATGCTGTATTGTGGTTTTTCATTCATGTGTCTGTCTTTCCATTTATGTTTATGAGTGTTTCCAGTGCTAGACCAGGAGAAACTCTAGCCACTTTTCCCATGAGAGATGGAGAAAGAAAGCGTGACAAAAAGCACACCTGAATGGGTTATAGTCAACTAAATCTAAATGAATTTCATAAGTATATATGGTACAATATTAGTTGATCCTTAAATATTTACCTCTCTACTCTTAATTTACTAAGAGAACCTCCCAAACTTAGGGGGTGCATAGATATATATTGTCTGCCCATGTTTCCCCCCTTCATGCTGGTTGGAACATGCATGCAGGAATTGGAGCAGCTATCTTTGACTTTGAGGTAGAAGCTGATGTTGAAGATGGCAGGTGAACAAGAGAAGATGTGTGGATCTCCAACTCTTTTAGCCAATGCATCATCCCTGGATTGTTTATGCTTGGACTGTTACATGAGAGAGAAATAAACTTCTATCATATTTACACCACCATTAATTTGACTTTTATTGCCACAGTCAAACCTATAACTTAATTAAGATGAGAAAAGAGAGATGTTAGAGGTGAAATAGTCCTTTTTTATCCAGACTGAGATCAAAGTCGGATGGGAGGAGGGTGTGGGAGAACAGAGGAGACAGGCACAAGCATCACTCTCCTCATTGTGTCAGTGTGGAAGGATGGGCCGCTTTTTGTTGCAAACGCTTCTCTAGATCAGCATTTTCCAATATAATTTTTCAAATCTTTTTTTAAGGTACCAATCACAGGTGATAGAATAGACAAGAAATAAAAAGAGAGTAAGAACCAGAGAGCTGTTTTGCTCTTCTTTCTTGGATATCTCTTTCGCTCTGACTTTTGGATGAGCAAGTTGATCATTAGGACACCAGAAAGATCTAATATTAACACCCCTTGTGAGGACCTTGGCAGAAATGACACAAAGTAAGACATGGTCTCTGACTTTAACAAGATAAATAGATAAGGTATATATAAACAGAAGACAAAAATGGGTGGGTGGATAGCTATGTAGGCAGATAGATTAATAGATTGATAGCTAATAGAGTGTTACTTATTGACATACACTTTTTAAAATCAATCAAATAATTGAAAGATTATTCAAAAGAGGGAAAGGTAATATGGCATGGTAGCAAAATTAAAGCTTTGGGATGATAATTAGGAATTGTCACTCGGTTACTAGTTAGCTGTCTGACCACAGGTAAATTACTTAATTTATCTGAGCTTAATTCTCCACTAAGAGTGGGCTACCAATACCCATTTTCTATGATTGTTATGAGGATTAGAAAAAACATGTGGGTTCTTATTGAAATGACTGTATTATTTGTTTTCATATTTATGTCTTAATCCATATGGAATTTTGAGTATAGGGTGAGATAGACATCTAATCTTATCTTTTCCGTGTGAATACCCTATTGTCTCTACATCATCTATTAAAACAAAAATCCCTTTGGTCTATGGTACCATCTCTGTCATATCTCAAGTTTCCGTATGAGCAAGGGCTGTTTCTGGGTTTCCTTTTCTCTTCCATTGGTTTGTTGGTCTATCCCTGAACCACTCACTCATTGTGTCATATTGGATACCTTTACAGATGTTTTTACACCTGGTATAGTATTTCTGCCATCTCATTCTTCCTCAGAATAGTCTTGGCTATTTATATTCTTTATGTAAATTTCAGAATCAAGATTCATAAGAAAAACACTTTCAAGATTTGGGTCAGAATTGCATTAATTGTTATAGATGATTTTGGTGAGTATTGCAAGTTTTAAGGTACTAAGGGATGGGTACAATTTGATGGACAGAGAGTAATGAGGGCAGGTAGGAAAGAATGCTCAGAAGAAATGGCACGAAGCAGGAACACCCAAGGTGTGTTCGGTACATAGGATGATTGATGCCAGTAGGGAGATACGGAACAGAGGCCTGGAAGACACCTGATCTGTCAAGTGTAAGGTGGAACACACCCAGAGTAGCCTGTGTCAACTCCATAGCCCAGAAAGTCCTGTGACATTCACCGGATGAAAATCAACTTTCCATCCTATGCTGTAAAATCATAATGCAATGAAGACTCATGTAAGTAACAAAGCTTAGAGAAACAGAGGAAGTTTAGCCAGATGCTAATCAGGTACTAAGCTGTGAAAATATTCTCAATGGGATCCCTTTATAAATGTGATGTTATTTTACCTGTGGCTACTAAGTCCATCAGTAAACACTCTGAAGGAATATAAGCTAAGAAATGTACATTCTCTGATGATTTTCCTAAATGTGCAATTAGCTTGACCAAAAATATGCTCAGCTAGAGGTGCTCATTAGCTTCCAAAAAGCAGAGCCTATTTACCGGGACTGAACCCGCTGGGGTATACCAGTTGACTAAATCTACATGCATTGTGCATCTAGTTTTCCTGTTGCTTTACCACTGTGATTTTCAGGGCCTGGAAAGTCACACAGTTCTGGTGTTTTTGTACAGAAACCTGTGCTGGCGGAGCCCCCTGCAAAGCTATTTTAAAGGCCAGCTGGTTATTAAATGTACAAACCATGTTTGCAGAATCACAGCATTCATGAGGTAGAAAAACACAGGGGTTGGCTGTCTATCTAGACCATCCTTCTTATGCTATTTGTAAGGAAGCAGGCCCAGAGAGATGATCTATTGCCTCTCAGGGAAGCAAAACATTTGGGACAGAGCAGGGACTAGAATTCAGATCTCCTGATTTCTGTTTCACTAGCTTGTCTATGACGTTTGCTTTCTCCTTTGAGACACCTTTGCTGTCTTATTGGTTACTTTTCTGACAGTTGTCAGAATCAAAATGAAGTCATTTATTTTTTTAAAAAACCCTGACTAATAGAGCCAGGGAAGGCCATGAAGAGAGAGTTCTTGCGCATCAATGCCTAATAACAAAACCTCTTACAAAAGACTCTGCAAAAACCACAATCTTGCCCAAAAGCCATTACAGCCTTACACAAAAAAATACTTCTGCAGGGACATCTGCCCAGCAACTGCCTGTCCACCTCTGGACTGGCACCACACTCTTGTAGCCAAGGATAATTATCTCAAAACAATTATGTAATCCTTCTCAATTTTCCTTTAAAAACCTTTGTCTTCCTTTACCTCCCTGAATATGCACATAGTTTATCATGGCATGTATATTCCCAATGCAACACCCTATTTCTGAACAAACATCATTTTCTTTTAGAGAGCCTCTCTTTTTCTTATTTACGTTGACACTCTCCCTGCTCTCTGCAAATAAGCTGATTTGTTTTTTGTTTGAGTTCATTTTCAAAGCTCTAGTTCTGAGCTCTTATTAGTTTTATGTGTTTCTTGGTTAGGGGTTGTAATTATATAACCTATATAAGCTATATTGCTCAGTACACACAGCTGCAGAGTAAAAACAGGGTCACAAAACAACAGAATTCCTCTGGCCCCATCACTGACTGCCCTATCCAAACTCTAGACCCAGTCATATTGTTCTTAAATTGCTCCAGAATCCCAAAGGAAATGGTCTCCAGTGGGCTTCTCCAGTGAAACCCTTTGCTACACTGTGATTTCTGCCAC
>CM052445.1:53101174-53127824 GCA_028533085.1 Varecia variegata | reverse complement strand
CCCCAGAGTATGTTTTTGTCTGCTTTGTCGAAGATTAGATGGCTATATGAGGATGGTTTTATATTTGGGTTTTCTGTTCTGTTCCACTGGTCTGTGTCCCTGCACTTGTGCCAATACCAGGCAGTTTTAATAACCACAGCCTTCATCTGGCTTCTTTCAGCATAACTATTTTGAGATTCATCCATGGTGCTATGTGTATCAATAGTTTATTCTTTTTGATTGCTGAGTAGTATGCCACTGTGTAGATATGTTACAGTTTATTTACCATTGTCTGTAGACACTTGGGATATTTCCAGTTTTTGGCTGTGATGAATAAAGCAACTATGAACATTTCTGTACAAGTCTTTGTATGGACATATTATTTCATTTCTTTTAGATGAATATCTAAGAATTGAATGTTTTAGTCATGTGATGTGTGTCTGTTTAACTTACAAGCAACTGCTACACTGTTTTCCACTGGGGTGGTACAATTTAATAGCCCCACCAGCAGTGTATGAGAAATCTATTTGTTCCACATTCTTGACAACACTTGGTTAGGCCAATCTTTTTCATTTTAGTCATTCTAATAGGTGCATACCAGTATCTCATTGTAGTTTTAATTTGCATTATCTCTAGTGACTAATGATGTTGGACATCTTTTCACGTGCTTATTTGTCACCTGTGTATCTTTTTTGGTAAAGTGTCAAATATTATATTTAAATATATTTTGCCCAGCTTTAAAAAATGCAAGTCACAAGGCCAGCCTAGATTCAAGGGTGGAGGAACAGATCCCACTTCTTAATGGAATGAGCTGCAAAGACACACTGCAAAGCCATGGATACAGGAGGGATGCACAATTGAAGCTATTTTTTGCAATTGACTGCAAGCAGTTTGGGGCCATTACATGTAGGGCCTTGTGAACATTTTAAGGCATTTTATTTTTGTTCTGTGAATATTTGACAGTCACTGAAAAAGTGCAACTTACTTTTGAAAAGATCATTCTGGCTTTGGAGAATGGATCATGAGGAGGAAAAAAGGATGTAGAGAGAACAGTTAGGAGGCTACTAGAAAAGTTCAGGTGAGAGATGATAACAGCTTGGGCATAGAGTTAGAATTGGGTGATTTTGAGAGGTAGTTAGAAGGTAAAATTAACAAGATTTGGTGATGGCCTAGCTGTCAAATTTCTAGACCATGAACTACTTGAGGATGGGAACAATGATTTTCATCTCTCTGAAATCCCAGTGCCTGATACATCATGGGTGTCCAATAACTATTTGAAAAATGAATGAATATTTTATAGTGCATATTTCTTTTTTTCCTCCTTAGTTACATGTAAATCCCTTTGGTTTGACATGCAGCTTCCTTGTCTTTTTTTGGTACTTTCCAGAATGAATAAGCACAATGTCCAGGATTATATACACGTTGCTCATCTGTTAGCTTTCCCACCCCCACAGCAGGAACGGCTGGTTCTGAGCTCTGAACTCATGTAAAATCAAAGATGTGTAGCCTTAGCAGGACATTCATCCTCCCAACAAGCCTTCTCCCAGGGTGACTTCTGGGAGCTGGACCAGTCTAATCAGACTGCCAGCCCCTCGCCCAACAGAAGAGCATAATATGGACAGGTGATTGAAGCTGGAGGGAACAGCACCCCTGGCTCTGGTTAAACTGCTGTTATTTTCCTCCTCTTTGAGACTGTGCCCAGGAACTCCTGTGTGAGGTAGAGGCTCAGATATTTTCAAACAAATAAAGAAATTGAGAACCTAGCTCATCTTTACGGGGTATTCGAGTGAGAGTCTCTAAGCATAAGGATTAGGATTTTCTTTGTTTTTTTTTTGGTTTTTTTCCTTTTTTTTATCTTTTATTTTTATTTCAGCTTATTATGGGGGTACAAAAGTTCAGGTTATATATATTGCCCATGTCCCCCCATCCCCCCGAGTCTGAGCTTCAAGCGTATCCATTCCCCAGGCAGTGCGCATTGCACTCATCATGTAGGTACACACCCATCCCCTCCCCCACCCCCCACCTCTGTCTGATACCCAAAGAGCAAAGGGCTGTGCTAATACGATTTTGGAGACTGAGGCAGTGCAGCTCAAGTGAGCAGTTTTCCTTTGCTTCAGGTCTGCTGCCCTGGGCAGCGGAGGGGTTCTGTCTCCTTCAAACTTAATGTTTACTCTCCTCATCGCTGCTCTTCTCAGGGGAGCCAAGCATACAGCTAATTGGCCCTTTCTGTAAGGAGAGGAAATGGTTTGTTGCTACCCCTGGAAGGGGATCTTCCTGCTTACCGTGCCCTGCCTGCTTTGGGGAGACATTCATTTTGCCAGCATCTGGGGCTAATTTAGTGTGTCCACCCCCTACCCCATTCCACTTCATAGAAGCCATGGAAGCTGCAAAGATCGGAAAGGCAAGACTGCATTTTAAAAATGCCTTTGAGCTTCAGTTGTTTGCATGTGAAATGTAGAATAATCTATAGTATTTTTTGTTTCCCCCTAACTAGCAGAGCAAGTAATGGCAGTTTTATATAACAGAGCCTGAAAATGGACCCCCAGTGCAATTTATTCGATGCTTACAAGCTGCCCATTCGGTTTTTAATGTGAAAGACAGTTTTGCCTTAAATAATTGGGCTCAAATGGAAAAAAAAAATGAGAGTGCTCTTCTGTAAGCAACAGTCTGGAGTCACTTCTGAGACTGTTGCCCTGGTTATTGTCATGATGGATGGCTCCAAATGATGACCTCTCAGACCTTAATGCAGTAACAGAACTGTTTCTTTTTTCCTTAGGGTACAAGGTCAGGGTGGGGGGAGGGCAGGCTTGAAATGAACTGAATCCTCTTTATGCTTTTTTATTTTTAAAATACTTCGGTAGAAATTTCCAACCCAGAGTGTGGGCACTTAACCACATGACACCTATTACCACGGATGACATTCATGTATGTCAGGTTCGTCATCTTCAGGCTCACTAGGGTAAGGGAAGGGTAGACGGGGTTATCTCACAACATGTGGCCCATCCTTGTTCCTTCCATTGAGCCAGTCAATATATATTTATCATGAATATAAGGGTTTCAATTAATGTATCTTTTTAATCTTAAAAGACATTTTCGAGCACATAATTTTGATGTCTTTTTTCATTCTAAATAAATATTCTCTTACATATTTAATTTTTATATGATTATTTTTAACTAAATGTTTTATTTTGAGATTATTGTAGATTCAAAGGCAGTTGTAAGAAATAATGCAGAGAAGTTCCGTGTACCTTTCACCCTGTTTCCCCCAATGGTAACATGGAAAACAGTAGTACAATATCACAACTAAGATATTGATATTGATATTGATACACTTCATATCTAATTTTTATATCTGTAGTTTGTGTCTTTTTTCTAAAGAGCTCCCTCTTCCCGCAGTATGATAAACCTCAGTCTGCACGTCTACCATGTGCTGGACACTATTCTACATGCTGGGGATGGAAGAGTGAATAAAAGAGATAAAGTCCTTCACTTCAGGGAGCTGACACTCTAGTGAGGGAGATAGAAATAAAATATATAATATATCAGATAACTGTTACGGAGAAAAAGAATAAGGAGATAGGAAAAATTGGAGACAGACTAGCGTTGCTGGTTTAAGAAGGGTAGTTGGAGAAGGAAGGCACTATATGATTGTTTTACTTTTTAATGAACAAATCTCACTTTGAATCTTAAACTCCATCCTGAGACTCTTAGATCATGCTTGTATTATACAAGCATCTATATCTCTAAGGAGATGTTTTCCTTTAATATTAGGTACGGTATTAACATCACCAGAAAACTCCTTCTGTCCAACACGGAAGATATAACTAAAATAGGATCTATGCCCAAGGCTACAACATTAAAGAGTTCTAATGGGAAGGGCTGTTATTAATATGTAATTGAATCTCAAGAACTGCTTGTTTTGTCCAAACGACATTGTCTTGGGAGCTGATTGTTCTGTCATTTGAAAATAATGAAGTGCCAAACTCAGCAGCAGTCACATTAAGTCAAAGACACTAGACAGAGAAGTCTGTGGCAGCTATAAAAAAAGAAGCCAATAATGAGATCCTGAAGAATAAATCATTTTCAGCCTATAGCCTTGTATAAAGAAGAGGCCTCCCTGGTTGTTGGGCTGAAGAAGCAAGTGGCAGAAGAGAGGGCTCTGCAGACCAGGTCTGTGTCCTGCCTCTGGCAATGAATGTGTGATACGGTGAAGACATTCCATTTTCTGAGATGACCAAGGCAGATGACATATTTAAGCTTCTTATGTGGCGATACTTTGCACAGAGCCATTGCTCAATAATTGTTTCCTTTTTTCTCACTTTCATCTCATCAGCTGTAAAACCAGGATGACATTGATAATACATACATTGCAGGACTGCAGCATTGAGTTATTAACACAGTAACATACATTTAGCAATTTCGTAAACTGGAAGACACCATACAACTATTGATTTTTATTACTGAATATGATAAATTTCATTCGTTTTATGATTTGTTTTGCTATGTTTTGAATTAAGAGAATATGACAAGTACTTAGAATTCCAAAATGTCTTTTTTTCTTTTTCTTTTATTTCAATAGATTTGATTTAGAGGGTACAAATGGTGTTTTGTTACATGGATGAATTATATAGTGGTGAAGTCAGGGCTTTTAGTGTACCCATCACCTGAATAGTGTACATTGTACTCAACAGGTAGTTTTTGATCCCTCATCCCCCTCCCAACCTTTCCCTTCAGAGTCTCCCAAGTCCATGGTACCACTTTGTATGACCATGTATACACTTTGTTTAGCTCCTACTTATAAGTGAGTCTATGCAGAATTTGTTTTTCCATTCCTGAGATACTTCACTTAGGATAATGGCTTCCAGTTCCATCCAAGTTGCTGCAAAAGACATTATTTCATTCTCTATATGGCTGAGTGTGTGTGTGTGTGTGTGTGTGTGTGTATATATATGTATATACACACACACACACACACACACACACACTCCATGGTGTATATATACCAAATTTTCACTTCTCAATTGATGGGCACTTAGGTTGATTCCATATCTTTGCAATTGTGAATTGTGAATTTTGCTGTAGTAAACATTCAGGTGCAGGTGTCTTTTTTATAAATGACTTCTTTTCCTTTGGGTAGATACCAAGTAGTGGAATTGCATGATCAAATGATGGATCTACTTTTAGTTCTGTGAGGAATTTCCATACTATTTTCCATAGAGACTGTACCAATTTATATTCCCCCAAGAGTGTATAAGCATTCCCTTTTCATTGCATCCACACCAACATCTATTTTTTTAAAACTTTTTACTAATGGCCATTCTGACAGGGATAAGGTGGTATCTCACTGTGCTTTTAATTTGCATTTCCCTGATAATTAGTGATGTTAAGCATTATTTCATATGTTTATTGTCCAGTTGTCTACCTTCTTTTGATAAAAATCTGTTCATGTCTTTTGCCCATTTATTGATGGGGTTATTTGTTTTCTTCTTGCTGATTTGTTTGAGTTCCCTATAGATTTGAGATATTAGTCCTATGTTGGATGTATTGTTTGTGAATATTTTCTCCCATTCTTTAGGTTGTCTGTTTATTCTGCTGATTATTTTGCTGTGCAGAAAGTTTTTAGTTTAATTAAGTCCCATTTATTTATTTTTGTTTTTGTTGTATTTGCTTTTGGGGTCATAGTGATAAGTTCTTTGCCTAGGCCAATGTCCAGAAGAGTTTTTTGTAGGTTTCTTCTAGAATTTTTATGGTATCAGGTCTTACATTTAAGTTTTTAATCCATCTTGAGTTGGTTTTTGTGTACGGTGAGAGATAGGGATCCGATTTCATTCTTCTGCATGTGGCTATCCACTTTTCCCAGCACCATTTATCGAATAGAGCATCCTTTCCCCGGTGTATGTTTTGGTATGCTTTGTCAAAAATCTGTTGTTTGTGGGTGTATGGTTTTATTTCTGAGTTCTCTATTCTGTTTCATTGGTCTATATGTCTACTTTTATACCATTGCCATGTTGTTTTGGTTACTATAGCCTGGTATTAGAGTACAATTTGAAGTTGGATAATGCGATGCCTCCAAGTTTGTTCTTTTTACTTAAGATTGCTTTGGCTATTCATACTCTTTTTTGATTCCATATGAAATTTAGGATTGTTTTTTCCAATTCTGTGAAAAATGACATTGATATTTTGATGGGAATCACATTGAATCTGTAAATCACTTTGGGCAGCATAGACATTTTAACAATGTTGGTTATTCCAATGCATGAGCATGGGATGTTTTTTCATTTGTTTGTGTCATCTATGATTTCTTTCTTTGGTGTTTTGTAATTATCCTTGTAGAGATCTTTCACTTTATTGGTTAAGTATATTCCTAGGTATTTTATTTTATTTTTTGCAGCTATTGTAAATGGTTTTGAGTTCTTGATTTGATTCTCAGCGTGGCTGTTATTGGTGTATAGAAATGCTACTGATTTGTGTACATTAATTTTGTAGCCTGAGATTTTACTGAATTTATCAATTCTAGAGTTTTTTGGAGGAGTCTTCAGGGTTTTCTAGATATAAGGTCATATCATCAGCAAACAGAGATAGTTTGATCTCCTCTTTTCCAATTTGGATACCCTTTATGTCTTTATCTTGCCAGATTGCTCTGTCTAGATAATAAAAAAAATCCCAATTAAAAAAGCCCAGGACCAGATGGATTCACAGCCAAATTCTATCAGATCTATAAAGAAGAACTGAATCTATCCTACTGAAACTCTTCCATAGCATTGAGGAGGAGGGAATCCTCCCTAATGCATTCTTATGAAGCCAGTATCAGCCTGACATCAAAACCAGGAAAGGACACAACAAAAAGAGAAAACTATAGACCAATATCCCTCATGAACATAGATGCAAAAATCCTCAACAAAATAATAGCAAACTGAATCCAACAGCACATCAAAAATATAATTCATCTCGATCAAGTGGGTTTCAGGGATACAAGAATGATTCAACATATGCAAATTAATAAATGTGATTTACCACATAACAGAACTAAAAACAAAGACCATATGATCATCTCAATAGATGCAGAAAAAGCATTTGATAAAATACATCACCCCTTTGTGATAAACCCCCTAACAAACTAAACATAGAAGGAATGTACCTCAAAAATAATAAAAGGCATATATGACAAGCCACAGCCAACATCATCCTGCATGGAGTAAAATAGAAAACATTCCCCTAAGAACCACTTCTGTCCAAAATGTTTGACAGGTCATGAAAAAGTGTCTTACTAATTGTCTGGTTTACTAGAGTGATGATATGAACTACTGTTGAATGAAAGTCTGAAGGGTGAGTGATTGATGTTTGTTATATGGCATTAAATTAATTAAAAGCAAATATGCAAATATGATTAAATGTAGAATAATGTGTATAGTCTATCACAAAGTACAGTGAATTGAGTGAAAGAGCTATTGCCACATTAAATTATAGAAATATTATATTTGATTGCTCCCTAAGTACCGAGAAATATGAATCCTTCAAGAATATCTAAGGAATATCTTTTTTTTCCTCAACATTTGCTGGACCCTGAAATAGAATTGGGGTCTCTGCAAAGACAGCTTAACTCAGCTTTTGACTGCAGCGTTTCTCTGAAAGGCTCTGGGAGATGGTCAACAAAGTGATACAGCAGTTCCTTACAGATCAAGGCCCCGACTTAACCAAAACATGGCTGGGTGTGAGGGTGGTTGCTGGAAAGGAAAGAATGAAGAGGGAAAAGGATGAGACATTACTGCAAAGCCCAGAGATAAAGCAGACTTTGGGCAAGATTTGGCCTAGTATCTTGACAATGTCAGCAGTGTGTTTCCATCTCTACATCCTCCCATCCTCTCTATTGCCTTCAGAGAACCCACTGTCTGTTGGCTTCAGGGAAGATCAAGAAGGCCAGTGTGACTGGAGCTTTGCAAGTGATGCAGGAGAAGAAATAGACAAGAGGTGGGAGGAGGCTGATCATCCATGGCCTTGTCTTTCTGGTAAAGAGTTGAAATTTTGTGCTAAGAGCAGTGTGAGGCCACTAAAGATTCTTAGTCAAGGGAGTTACATAATGTGATGTGCAGTCTTAAAAGGTCACTCTGATTAGGAGTCTAGGATGGGTTGGAGAAAGGTCAGCATATAAGCAGGGAGATAAGCAAGGAGGTGGTTGCAGTGTCCCTCAGGTCTCAGTAAAGATTAGGTTGGGAGACGAGAAAAAGGAAAGAATTCAGAGTGAGGTGCTTTATCTGTGGCAATCCAGTGTGCTCGAGCTTAGAGTGTCCTTCCTGGTATTTATTTTGCCAGGCACCCCACAGGTATTACCCAACTATGACTACTTTTTATGTTAAACTTTTTTGGTTTTGGTTATTTGAGAGCTCTTAACTCAATATTACAAGACATAGGAAGCAAGAAAATGAGTGACTAATATAAGAAACAAACATTATAGAATAAGACCCCTAGGAATTCAGATCACAGAATTAACAGAAAAATACTCTTAATTATGTATGTTTAACATAGGTAAAACTATTAAAAAAGGATTAAGACATGAGAAAAGAAACAAGAAAATGCCAAAAAAGAAAAAGTCCAGGCATATTTAAAAAAGAACCAAATAGAACTCTTAGAAAAGGAAAATATAGTCATTGATAGAAAGGAAAAAAAACCCTCCAATAATAGGTTAATCACAGATTAGACATAGATGAATTGCTAAACTGGGAAAAAAAAACACGTGAGGATATTATCCAGAATACATCATAAATATAAAGAGGTGAAGGATTTTAGTGAGAGGTTAAGAGACAAGGAAGGCCAACACATATCTAACAGCAGTTCTGAACAAGATAACAGAAAGAATGAGGTAGAGGTTATAACATAGGACTATGGCTGAGAATCTCTTAGAGTTGATGAAAGATGTGGTTTCTCAGATGGAGGCAGCACAAATCCTATTAAGGATGATAAATTAAAGTAAATCAATACTTGAGAATTTAGATACACTGCAGAGATCAAAGGCAAAGAACCCTTAACATTAATCAGAAAGAAGTCAGGATATCTTCAAAGGAATAATACACAACAGACTTATCAACAGCAGTAATGGAAGCCAGAGAGATGGTGGAATACATCAAAGTAGACTTTTACATCCAGCTGAGCCCCAACATGAACCATGGCAAAGTAAAGACAACATACACCACCAAAAAACTGGAAGGGTTTACTATTAACAACAGATCTTCTTCAATGGATTTTTGAAGAATATGCTTCTGGAAGGACTGTGAAGCAAGAATGGATATGGACACAATGAGATACCACATTACACCCACTTAGATGACCATAAACAAGACAGAGAATAATAGTGTTGGTGAGGATGTGGAGAAATTGGAACCCTCATAGAATGCTGGTGGGGATGTAAAGTTGGAAAACCGCCTGGCAGTTCCTCAAAAGGTTAAATCTAAAGTTACTATATGACCTAGAAATTCTACTTTTAGGTCTATACTCAAGAAAACTGAAAAAATATATCCACATAAAAACTTGTACATGAATGTTTACAGAAGCATTGGTTTTAATAGGCAAAATATGGAAACAACCCAAATGTCTATCAACTAATGAATGGATAAATAAAATATGATATATCCATACAATGGAATTTTATTTGAGAGTAAAAAGGAGTGAAGTACTGATACGTGCTATTAATACAACATGGATGAATCTTGAAAACATTATGCAAAGTGAAGGAAGCCAGCCATACAAGACCATCTATGATTCCATTTACATGCAATGTATAGAGCAGGCAAATCTAGAGACATAAAGTAGATAAGTGGTTGCTTAGGGCTGAGAGGTTTGGGGGAAATAGGAGAGTGACTACTAATGGGTATGAGGTTTCTTTTTGGGGTGATAAAATGTTCTAAAAGTGATTATAGTAATGATTGTACAACTTTTGCAAATTTATTAAAATACATTGAATTGTACACCCTTCTTCTATTTTAAATTTTATTGTTTAGTTTCAGTTTTTAGCAAGTGGATTTTCTTATCCATGTATTTACCAATTTCTGTGATTATTATTCATTCATTTTTTCTTTCCTTTCTTTTTGTTGAGGTACAACTCAACATCCATACAATTCAACTACAATTTGACTACACGGCCGACTTTGCCAATCATGGTAGCTTCCAAGATGGGAGTCCCCAGGGTTGGTGAGGGACCAACATATATACCAGACCACAATCCATACCACTGTGCTATGTATTATGTGTAAAAGGATCCCATTTTCTCTATTTAATAGTTTAGTAGTTAGTAGTTTTTGTACATTAAGCCTCAAATAAGCCCTGGAATTAATGTCATTCCCTCTGTGTAGTGATTTACCAAATTCAAGATGGATTCCTAATGTGGTCCTTTGTTCAACTTTGATGTCAAAGTTACTAATCCTTTTTAGCCAAAGAAACATGTATTATGTGTTGCAAATATGGATACTATCTGCTCATGAGGAGAACATTTGGTTAAAAGATGAAAGGAGAAATCCTTACCTCTCATAATGTGCATGGTGGGTGGGCTAGTTGAAAAAGAAATTGGATTAATATTTCTACCACTACTGCTCCAAAGCTTTGGGAAGAACTACTTTGGAGCATGCTTGATGGCATCTTTCTAACATTTTCTTCTCCCTCAGAAATCCTTTGCTTTACTCAGAACCCTCGGAGTTAGCAATGGGAACTGCCCAGGTCAGGTTTAGTTCTTGCTAAGATTTTTTTTCCCCACCAAATACGAACAAATGCAACTCCTGGGCTGTGTAATTTCAATTGTGGTTTTAATAATGTTTGTGGCATTGTTAAGAGACTCTGAAGAAAAATGCAATCTCTTAGTAAACCCTTTAATACATTAAGATTTTTTTTTAATTGTGGTAAAATACACATAACATAAAATTTACTATTTTAGCCATTTTAAGTGTACAGTTCAGTAGTATTAAGTATATTCATATTGTTGTGTAACCAGCCTCCAGAACTTTTTCATCTTGCAAAACTAAAACTCTATAGCCATTAAACTACAAATCCCCAGTCCCCTCTCCCCCTAGCCCCTGGTAACCATCTACTTTCTGTTTATATGAATTTGACCACTGCAGATACCTCATATAAGTGTAATGGCACAGTATTAGTCTTTTTGTGTCTGGCTTATTTTGCTTAGCATAGTGTCTTCAAGGTTCACCTATGTTGTAGCATGTTTCAAAATTTCTTTTTAAGGATGAATAATATTCCATTGTATGACCACTGAGGAATCTTTAATAATTATATACATTCAAAAGAATTAGATATAAAACATAAAAATGCATTGTTTTAACCCTTAAAGAGCCTATTCTCATTCACCCATTCATTCATTTACTGAAGTTGCTTACTACATGACTGGGTGCTATTATAAAAACCAGATAACTAAGAGTCACTACCTGGAAGTTCTCAAAGTGGGGATACAGACAGCTATAATCCAAGGCCGGAGATGTCATTTGATCAATACATAAAAGTAACAAAGAAAGACATATTGCCTTAAATTCTCCCTATTTCATGGCCTATTATTTCTAAGAAATTCCTTAGAACTCTCTTACAAAACTCTTCCTCTCACTCATAGAAGATCAAAGTGGCCTAAGAACATGGCATTTGATAATTTAAGGGCTAATATTTGGTTTAGTGTTTTAAGCCTGTAAATTCTGTCTCTTACAGAAGGCAGGCCCTCTTCCTTGCGTTTTAGACAATACTTGTGGTTTCCATTTTTTTGTCATTAAAAGCAGAAAGGAGAGAGGCTGCTGAGCCCCCTGCCAAAGCTCTAGTGTAAGACTGACAGCCATTTTAATATTCAGCAGAGAGAGCAAATCCACATGATTGCGGGACTTGCATCTCCAGAGCAGAATATTTAGTGAAACCTTGGGTCAAATCCTTCTCCTTGGTATTAGTGCAGAGCATTGGACCTCTTTTCATCACCACTGAGTTCTTTGTGTGGTTCTCTTAGGTAGGTTAGGCTATGCCCCTGAAGCTTTACTTTTGAGTTGACAAAGTTGACCCCCAAATGGATAACACAGCAGGAAGGTGGGACCAGCTTCTGTCACACTGTGCACTTTATTTTCTATCAATAGCCCTGTTACTGTGCACAAGCTCTTGGGTTTTCTGAGGAATGGAGCCATTTCGTAAACAAAACGCTGTCATTTTAAGCCATTAGAATGCATTATATGAGGCATAATGGACAAAGCAGAGCTAATGGGGAAGTCGGATGAGGCATAGAGTGAAATCTTTGGTTCTCTGTGTCTGTTGGGATTTAACTGCCCCACAAAGTCAGCCTTCCCATTACCCATTGTATTAAAAAAAAAAAAAAAGAAAGAAAGAAAAAGGATCCCAAAGAATCTCTGGAACAAAAACAAACATGTGCTTTCCTTCTCTGAGCAGATGCATTTAGCAATTCTGACTCCTGTTTCAGTGGAATCTAGTTGTTTTCACAGTTAAATATTCTTTTCTCAGATGTTATTTAAAATAACCCCTACCCATTTTTTGAAAGAAAACTTCAAATCCTTAGCTCTTGAGGTGGTGGCAAACAGTTTTAGCAGCTGAAGAACATTACCTCTCATGGTTTGGACTTGGGTCAGAGTACATCCAATATGTTTATGCATCTCATACTGCAAAATAAAACGTAACTCTTGTTTCGTCAGTGGGAGGGTAGATGGTTCTGTGGGATACTGGCTCTCATGCTGAATTCCACGTCTTAATCCAGGTCCTGTGGGAAGCAGATGCCAGAACAGGACTACATATGCAAAGATTTCATCAGGGAACACTCTTGTGAGAGAGAAAATGGGGAGTATCAGAAAAGGCTGGGTGAATTTCTGCTCACCATGCGAGTCTGACTCCCACAAATCGAGGAGGGCAGGTAGGTTGGGTGGCAGCATCATAGACTGCCATGTAGTGTAAGGAAGGTTTGTCAGGGCCACTGTGAGTCTTTGCACCAAAGTCAACCTTCAGCAGAGTCCAGTGTCTAGCAGGAAGCCGGCTGCAGGGTGCAGTCATGGCGTCGTGGCCAGGTCCTTGGTTAATTCACTCCCTGACATTGAAGGTCATTCTCATGGTTGCCACAGTCTGCACCTTGAGTTTCAAGTTTAGAGAACTCTGTTTTCTCTGGTTCTAACATCATTAATGGTGGGTGCTCTTTCTTTTTTTAAGTAAGTCTCCATTGATTTTTGCATCTCATCATTCATCAGGTGGAAGCTTCCAAAAAGCAGCTAATTCTAATTGGTCCCTGGGCCATTTAGGATCCTTATGTTCTCTGGATGGGCTCTGCCATGGTGGGAGTAGAGAACAACAAAAACACAACGAGGCTTGTACTTCTGTTAGGTCTAAGAATCTCATGTGGTGGTCTTATGAGATTTGTGGCCACACGCCCATTCGTCATTTATTAGTTGAGTGACCTTAGGCAAGCCATTGAACCTCTTTGTGTGTAAAAATAATGAAGTGGTAATAATTCACCCCTGACAGAATTGTTGTGAGTTGAAATAACACGTATATTAGGACCAGGCACATAGTAGGTCCTCAACTGGAATTCTAGACATGGCTAAGTTTGATTGGAAGTTTACACTGTGCTCCATGGGGTGTGTAACTGTCAGAGTTCAGTGCAGGGATGCAGGAAGACTCTTGGCGTTTTAATTAGGAAGGGATTAGCATGGGGAAGGTGGTGCTGACAAAATCATGGGAAGTGCTTGAGGGTGAGCGCTGGGCTCCCAGACCAGCCCACTAGGGAAACGTCAATCTCTGTTCTAACCAGGAAGGGGGCATTAGGAAGTTGCCACCGCGCCTGTTGCATTCCAGGACCCACATCAACATGGCTATAATCCAAAACTCAGGAACCTGGGAGAAGGAAGTTGCCACTACCACTGCAAACTGCCTCTTGACACCCCTGGAGCTGGAGTCTGGACCATGGGACACGACTACAGAAATGCCACATCCCCATGACCTTGGTTACCAGAGGAAAACTGAAAGCAACAGGGCCAGGGCATCAGGATCTCCTGCCTTCCAAAGTGCATGGCAGCACATCTGCCAGACGGAATCCCAGACTCTGCAGTCCAGGGCGGCACAGCAGAAGGAGGTGGAGCTGGGTGCCCGAGTCTAGTTGGCCTCCTCCTACACATGTGCTAAGTGTGCTATGTGCATCACCCCATTTAATTGTTGCCATAGCACAGCAAGGTAGGTTGAATGGTCCCCACTTTACTGATTTGGAAAATGAGGCGAGTATCTGATGGAGGCAGGCTTTGTACTCAGATCTGTCTGTTCTCAGAGCTCATTCTCTTAATTACTCTGTTGCTTTTTCTAGAACATTTACTTTCTTTGTGTTCACTCTTGAAAAAAGTCCAAAATCCCAGTTTCTTTTCCTCTGGGGATCAAGCTGCCCTCACTGTAGGTAGATTGGGTGAATTTTTTTTTGTCTGTCATTCAGGGAATTAGTACCTAAACCTTGTCGGGCTCTGTCTCCTACTTTGAGTCATCAAGCTGTAAAGGACGTTGGCCATTGTCTTGTGACCCCCTCCCCAGTTGCCATTGTGAACAAAGGAGCAGAGTCAGAAAGAGATGCGATACTCAGAGTAAGTGCTGGAACCTGAGATGCCCACTCAGACCAGCATCCTTGCCCTCACTCCAGCAGCTGGCCTTCCCCTGACGCAGAATCCATTGCATCCACGGGCCTTTTCAGGCTTACTCAGTAAAGATCCCAACTGGGATGTTCAAATAGTCCTGTACCCTTGATCTTTAACTTATGGGCTCTCTGCTTTTAGCTCGTGAAATGCCATGGGAGGTAGGGGCACACACTTGTACCTTCTAGTGCTTGGACTGGGTGAATCAATGGTTTCCAGAAAGTAGCGTTTGTGAAAGTCCGTCAGATCCTCCAAGGTCTAGTTGAAATTGCAAGTCTTCCCAAGTTCCCAACCTGCCACTGGGACAAAAAGAAATGCATCATCGTGGATTCTCCGGTTCTTTGGTCCTTGAGAGGCCACTCCTTTAACAAGGCAAAGTACTTTGGGCAGACTTTGTCACATCTCAGCCCAGGTATTTCTGCATCTCCCTTGGAAGTGCTCACATGTTCTACAAATCCATCCTGTTGACACCTGTCTAGTGTTTTCTGGATTGTGGCTCTAACTTTCTCTTGCAATCTCATAATCACTTCTGCCTGCTGCTACCAGTCCTTCTGCACAGTTTCAATGTAGATGAGACAGACCTTAACCTCTCAGTTGGGTGTTCAAAGCACATCAGAGAAACTTTGCTGAAGGCTTGCAGAGACCATAAGGGCTTACCACTCAAAACAGCAAAACTCAAGTGGGCAACCAATGCCATTTCTCCCCAGGGGCCTCAGCTGCAATCCTTTGCAGGGAGTCTATTGGAACTGCCTCCTATCTCACCCTCAGCCTGCCCCTGTGTTGTCCAGTGGTCATTAAGACCAGCACAGTCCTGGAGGACCTAGCAGACTCACTCATCTCTCCAGGAATTCTGTGCACGAGCAGACACAGGGAAGTATGGAGTCACCTGTGGACAGACGTGGATTTTAGCTGATATGCTGGGGTGGGGATGTCGCTGCAAGTCTGAAGGAAGGCAAAGGGTCCCTTTCTCTTCCCTGCTAGTGCTCAGATGGGAGAGACTGCCAAACACTCACTGGCGGCAGAGAGAATCCAGATTAGTGCCCAGCCTTATCTTCAAAGTCTTAATTCAAGTAAGAACACCAGCCTTTCTCTAAAAGCTTCTGTTGGTCTCAGCCTCCCTCCCCACTGGTATGTGCCACAATGTTTGATAAGCTGTGGACCTTGTTTCTGAGGCTGAGGAAGCTAAGGGTCTGTAACTCTTTGTTTTAGAGTGAGGCCAGGGAAGACGGGAAAGCAGCTTGCGGAATGTGTGCTGATTCCACTTCTGGCCTGTCATTTCTCTTGTCGATGTTCCAGACTTGCAGCAAGTGGAAGGAAAATAGCATGTGCAGACTCGGATCATGTGGGTAATTACGCCCATCACACAAGGAAGCAGGGAGCAGCCTTTGTTCAGCAAATAAACAGAATCCAACATCCAGTGAATCGTGTTTTTGCAAAATCACAGCATGTGTGTATGTGGGGGGATGGGAGCTGCGCTGTGTTTGAGGCTTCTGAGGCTTTTATGTTTCTCTTGGTCACTAGAAATAGGTCACTGGGCGCTTTCTGACTAGAAAAACTTGGTGTCTTTTCAGAAGAATGAGCCCACAGATACGGTTAAGGATGTGTGTGGGGTGCTGAAAAAAGGGAGAACCAATCTGTTAGGCTTCCTGACAGTCCTAGACCTCACTAGGGAAAATGCTGGGAGCTTTTCTTAGACCGTGCTTGGGCCTCACTGAGGCCTGGCCACTGTCTGAGAAGGATGCTTCAGTAACATCCTGCTTCAGGCTTGATGCCAACAGGGGAGGGAGGGAAGTAAACTCTCTTTAATGGAGGGGTCTACTGCATTGGTCTTTGATGGACCCGGGACCATTGGCTATCGTTAGTGTCCCAGGCAGTTTTTAATTTTGGAAAATGTTTCTTTCCTTTTTGTGTCCTGCCTTTCCCTGCTCCTATGACATAACTGGCCTTTCAGGACAGATGCGGTTTGGGGATGGTATGCAGCCTGCAGAGTGGACCAGTGTGCTGAGCATTGATTGGAAATCCATTTTCAGCATGAACAAGGACATTTTCCTTCCCGAAGGGCATGACCTTAGGCCCTTGGTCAGTTGTTCTCATCATAATGAACTGCCTGAGGGAGCAACATGTCCTAGCAGATCTGCTTCACAGAGAGGATCTTCGCTGGGATCAGATCACAAAGTGAACATCATCTCATGATCCTGAAATGTTTCTATGTTGTCAAGAATTCATTTATGAGCCTGAAGTTCATGTCCAGGGAATTCAATCTTTTATAGAGGATGGCTTTTATTTTGCAAGAAAACTATCTTACTATGTAAATAAGTATAACACAATGTTTGGCGTAGAACAAGCTCTCCATAAATGTTATATAAATGAAGGAAGTCAACCAAAAGAAAATCAGGCAGTAGAATGGAAAGAAATTGGATGGAAATATTCTGTCTTTCAGATTCATACCCTCTTGGTGTGATTGTTATGCTGATACGTGTTTGTAGGGAAATGCTGAGTATATTTAACATAAGCTGATAGTGTCCATTCTTTTGACTTTACAAGAAGAAGAATTTAGAAAGAAAATACACAAGGAGATTCATAAATAGACACTGTGATGTATGTTTGTTAATATATAATTTTTCCATTCAGTTTTCTAAAGTAGGTATTATTAATCTTGATTTATGTATTAATCAAGGTGAGTTCAGTGCATAAAATAGAATCCATTCTAGGAAGTTTGAACAGTAAATCATTTAAAGTTATTGGATGCTTACAGAATTTTTGGAAAGGCTAGAGGAATGGATTCTAGGCTCAGTCATCAAGAATGACTCCACAATAATTCAGAACTAACCATCTAGGAAGGTACTATCTCTGAGATTGCCTCTGGAACTTCTGAGTCCAAGGACATGACACCGTGGCTACAATTCAAGGATTAGGAAGTTAGGCAGAAAGTTGCCTTCTGTTCCTGCTGTCTACACCCACAGAGAGGGTGACTGGGTACTGGAATAGGAAGTGCAGCCACCGTCTTCCCCTGTGCTTCCTCTTAATACCCAAGAACCTGGAGAATGGACGCTGAAAAGCTACTGCCCCTAAACCTCACTTCCCACAGCCTTGCTTGCTGGGAACAAAGTAGCCAAAATGGAAAGGAGATGGCCTCTGTCTCTCTTTGGCCTTCTAGATCATTTAGGAGGAGGTCTAAATGATGGAGCCTAACATCTGGAATCCTCCCTGCAAGAGCATCTGTGAAACGTAGTTTTAGGCTTTCCAGCCTCTGTGTTATAGGAAGGCACACCCATGAGGGCAGAGTCATGGCTGAAGAAGCCAAATCATTAAAGATTGCTTGGGAGATATTAAAACTTCGAGAGGCTCATAAAAATAAAATTTATGTTCAAAGTAAAAAGAGCATTATGATTAAGTGCACGGGCAACAGAATGGGCAGACCAAGGCTCAAATCTTTACCCCAGAGCTTATTAGTTGTTTGGTCTTACACAAGACAATCAACTTCTCTAAAAGCTTCTGAGTCTTAGTCTATAAAGTGGGAATAATACTACCTCCCTCATGGGGTTGCACTGAGAAATAAAGATCATGTTTGTAAAGTGTTTAGCATAAGGGTCCCATACATTGTAGACATGATTAATAAGGTTATACAGGAAGTAGTAAACCCAGGACACTAAACCATGCTCATGGTCTTTGGTGTATCTCCCTGTCTAATGAAGATGAGATAGACCAGTTGTGAGGGCCAACATAAATATTAATAAGACTGATGCTTTTAAAAACATTTTTAATGTTATTCACCTTTAAATATATCTTATTATTATAATTGATTTTACAATGATAAAGTATCAAGATGGATTCCACCAGCCCTACATCAAAGTTGACCTTGTTACCTTAAAGCACACTTTTTATTTTATACATTATAATGGGTTGAACCGTGTCCACCTAAAAGATGTGTTAGAGTCCAAACCTCCAGTACCTGTGAATGTGACTATTTGGAAACAGAATCTTTACAGATATAATCAAGCTGAGACAAGGTCATACTCAATCAGGGCTGGTCCTAAGTCCAATGGCTGGTGTCTTTATAAGAGAAAGAAGAGGGAGATTTGGACAGACACACACAGAGGGAAGACAATCACATAAAGACAGAAGCAGAAATTGGAGTGATGCAGCTACAAGCCAAGGAATGCCAAGCACAAGAAATTGGGAAGAGGCAAGGAGGAATTCTTTCCTAGAGTCTCTAAAGACACCTTAATTTCAGACTTCTGGCTTCCAGAACTATCAGACAATAAACTTCTGCTGTTTTAAGCCACTGAGTTTACGGTATTATAATTTGTTATGGCAGCCCCAGGAAACTGACACACACATGTGCCCCTTAATATGATAAATGTATGCCTGATAAGTTGTATAAGATTATATTTCTTTATTTCTTCATGATACTTTCAGGGCTATTTTACTTCCAGATTAACATTTATTTGGTGGTGGCTGGGGAAACTTGACATTCTCCTTTTCTAATTTTCCCTCACATCTCTGTCAAGTACTCAGATATAAATAAACCAGTAAACGTAATTGGAGAACATAACTCTTCAGATAATCCCGTGGTAAACACTTTCATGAATGGAGCGCTCATTTACTTTATGATTTGTAAGTTAGGTAGCGGAGTGGGAAGAGCAGAGGGCGTGGAGAGTCGTAATCACAGCCACTGTTAGTTGAGCACCTGCTGCAATTGAACGCAATTCTAGACATTTTATACAACGCATCTCATTTTTCCCATCACATAAAAATCACACCCCCATTTTACAAATTAAGATACTGAAGTTGAAAGAGGTTATGAGACCTGTCTAATTAAGATCACACAACTAGTAGGTGGTAGAGGCAGCACCCATCCTCAGGCTGTTGAGTGCCTGTGTTCTTCAGTGTTAGTGCTGGTGTTAAATTTACCTCTCTGGTCCCTTCCTTAACTCCTCTGTAAGTTGAATGGGTTGATCTAGAGAAACGTTTCTCAAACTGCTCTTCTGTGGGGCAGAGTTCCACCTAAAGCCTAAAGACTCATTTCTATCCTGGGGCTATAATGACTATCCCATCCATAGAAGTGGCTAAAGAATAAAGAACAGGTGAAGACCTGTAAACAGTTGAGTAGCCAGTGAATGTTTGGAAGGACAGAGATAAAGGGCCATAAACTGTTTACCTCACAGCCCAAGAATGAAAAGTTCAATTTGTTCAACACTTCTTGCATACCCTTTCCTTCTTTCTGCTGTTTTCATGTCCTTCCCTTCTCCTACATGCATTACCCTCACAATGGTCATTTCACGCTTTTCTTTTTTTCCCCCCACTTTTGCTTTCTTGGTCTCTATTTTCTTTCTTCTTTTTCATTCCATTCTCAGTTAGCTGCTCAAAGTCTAACCTTGAATTATAGAGGCAAGTTTAGAAAGTTTGGAAAGCATAGATATGAACTATGGTTTGTGGCTTGACAGTTTACTGACATGGAATGACTTATGAGAGGGAAAATAATAAAGAATATTAGTAAAAATATTGGAAAAAATATTTTCTATCCTTATCCCGTTACTCACAATATATATACACTAAGAAACACTCAGAGTATTCTTGAAAATGATGTTGAAATGTGTGAGCAAGATATGTGTTAATTTATATATAATGTGATAATTTTTAACTCAGTGACATTTTAGTTTCTGAGAAAATTTTTCTTTGGTATGATATCTTTCCTAGAAAGACTCTGAAGTTACATATGATAATAGCGTGTATTCACCCTTTCTGAAACTCACAGTGAAGTGATGTTGTGCTTTCACACTTGCTGAGTAGACAGGCAACATAAAGTCTCCAGTGAAGATTGGAGTTGAAAGTTCTTAATTGTAATCAATATTCTCTTACACAAAGAAACCGAGGAAGGAAATATAACAGCGTCTTCACAGTATGTTTTCCATATTGCTAAAACACACCCAAGCCATTGTTTTGACTCTAGGACCACAGGTAGAGGAAAAATATGCTTTACAGACAAACCAGAGAGTTAATCTAGTACAAGGGCTATTTGCGTTAATGCCAATTAGCAGGAGCGGAGCACTCAGGCTATTGATTTCCAGTGCTGTCGATATTTGCTAACATACAGTCATGAAACTATTAGACTATCTTTTCTGTAAATGAATGTGAACATTTAGGAGCTCCAGAGTTTTGAATACTGAAAAATTACAATTAGAATTTTTTTTTTTCCTCCAGGAGCAAAAATGCCATTCTCAGAATGCACTGTGGTTTAACCAGTGCAGCTATTGGTTATTGCTAATCAATTATAGCATTAGTTATTCCCCTTCAATACTCTGTTCCAATTAAATTCCTTGCAAAGGTTGCATAGACAGTAGGTAATTGAGAATACTCGACTTGAAATCTCCCCTTGGGGAGGGGGCCGGATCGTTTGCCATAGGCTTAGCTTCTCCTGGCTGCGCAAATGTGCTCTCATTCAAGTCCTTGAACGCCCTTGGCAGTGCCTCTCTCTGACTTCACAGAGTGGGGCAGCGCTCTTTGTCACAGCAGAGACTAAACTGCCCATGCCGTTGTCAGGCAGTTCTGAGGAGCATGACTTTATCTCACAGATAATTTAACTTAAATAATGACTTCCTTTGCCAATATTGTTATTATGATTTAAGACTGTGTCTTTTTTAAGTTCAAGAGATTTATATATGTTGCCCATTGGAAAGGATGTTTTTGTTTGTTTTCCTAAGTGTCTTAATAAGTGCTTACTTAGCAGTCCACATCGCACCGTACAAATTATGATACAAAACACCCCAACACAAATTTCCTCATTTTGAAGGTACTGTAGTCTCTCCTTATCTGTGATTTTGCTTTCCATGGTTTCAGTTACCTAAGGTCAACCGTGGTCCAAAATTAGGCAAGTACAACAGAGTAAGATATTTTGAGAGAAAGAGAAACCATAATCATACAACTTTTATTACAGTACATTGTTAGAATTATTCTATTATTAGCTATTGTTAATCTCTTACTGTGCATAATTTATAAATTAAACTTTATTTTAAGTGTGATGATAGGAAAAAACACAATACACAGGATATAGGGTTTAGCACTATCCAGGGTTTCAGGCATCTATTGGGGCTCTTGTATCCCCCACTGATGGGGGGTGGATTACTGTACATGGCATCATTGTTGGCAGAAGCTTTGTGGTGTCTGTAAATTATTGCAAATCTCTCTTGAAGTCTTTATATAAACTCCAGGAAGCCGACATAAATGAATTTAAGGGGAAAGAAATAATTCTAATTCTAGCTTTTAGTGTCGGGCATGGTGGCTCGCTCCTGTAATCCTAGCACACTGAGAGGCCAAGGAGGGAGAATTGCTTGAGGGTAGGAGTTTGAGACCAGCCTTAGCAAGAGCAAGATCCCATCTCTACTAAAAAAAAAAACAAAACAGAAAAATTATCCTGGTGTGGTGGGACATGCTGTATTCCCAGCTACCTGGGAGGCTGAAGCAGGAGGATCACTTGAGCCCAGCAGTTTGAGGTTGCTGTGAACTGGGCTGACACCACGGCACTCTAGCCCAGGTAACAGCATGAGACTCTGTCTCAAAATAATAATAATAATAATTCTAGCTTTTAGAAAAAGCCCCAAATGTCAATAGTCAATGCTTACTAATGAAATGAGATGTCAGCAGAGTGTCTCAGACGTACAACAGCAAGGACTCCCTCCCCTGTTCCTGCTTTCTGCTGCCCCTGGCACAAGTTGGCATATTGTTAAAACTCTCACCAGTGGTGAATTGAGAGGGTGTATTGGTGGAAAGGAATGTTTTAATGAGTTGGACGTATCCTGCATTTAAGATTACGAACAAAATGGTAATTACTGAGATTGGGTGTGTCCACTGCTAAGCAACACCGGTGCTGTGCAGAAAGATGAAGAGCAGCTCAGGATGAGTTAGAGGCAACTGAAAGCCAGGTGGGAAAGCCAGGGGGTACATTTGGTTATGTACAAAGAAGTTCTCATCTCCTCTAGCAGGAGGGCAGAGGAAAATGAGGACCAAGCCCAGAAATTAAGAGTGTGATGGCTGAATTTCAAAGACTGTCAAGTGAGCCACCAGGGCAGGTCTATTACACCAAGTTGGGAAACCTGGGATCCAGACTCGTGGGACACATGGCATGGGAACATCTAGGTGGATGCCCTTGAAGATCTTGACTTCTTGAGACTCCTCTAACCTTCTGAGCCTGCAGGTGTTGCCCAGTTCTCCCCAATAAGAGTGAGCTTCCCCACTGTCCACAGGGCCCTCCTCAGAGTAAGGACTCTTTCTCCCAAGGAAACATACCCTCCCTCTCTTTCCAGAATTTGCCTTCACATCTCCTCTTGGACACAGGGCAAGTAATTAGGGTTAAAGTGCAGCACAGTCCAGCTGGTGATGTGCTCAGCCTGATAAGGGAATAGAGGGACTATACCCCAAAGGTGCTGTGAGCTCCACCCAGCACACCCCAGGGGAACTGGACAGTACGTCTTGCACTGGCTTCTGCAGGTACCCGATCAAGAGTATCAAAACAGAAAATTGGATAGATAAGTGCATTTGCTTGGGAGTGCTCTCCAGAGATACAGTATAAAGAAGCTTAACTCTGGCAAGGACTCCAAGAAATGTTTCAAAATTTCTACTAGGATGGCTCCCAGTTGCATGGGAAAAGTGATGGCACATGCTGAGTGCTGAGTGGAGTTGAAATGCCAGAATTGTCAATAGAAGACACTGCCAAGGAGGAACGGAGGAAAAGGCTCAAGGAAGTGAGCAACGAGAATGGATATTCTACACATGGCTAGGCATGTGACCAGATGCCTATGTACTATAGGAAGGTCTAGGTGACACACCGTTTCTCAAAGCTGTAGGGGATGTGCCAGTAGGAGGGCTATAAGCATCACTAAACGTTCTGCCACTAAACGTTCTGCGGTGGCTCTCTGCAGACCAGAGCTGACAGTGAGAGAAGTCGTAACAGAACTTGGTTTGATGATTGCAGTGAGGATGACAGTACCCGCCCCTCACCCAGGAGAGGCCAGGTGTTGGCACTCTAATAAATACGATGCTTGCCACACTCCATCACAGTTGTCTATGTTCAGAGAACCCAACTTGAAACTATCAGAATCTAAGTTCTGTGCAAGTTAAATAGCAATAAATTCACACCTATACACATCGTAGTGGAATTTCAGCAAATTAAAGAGAAAAAGAAAACCTTGAAAGCTACCTGAGAACAAAGGAGCTTGCAAAAGTGCAACAATTAGACTGGTAGTGATCAACTTATTAGTAACAATCAATGGCAGGGACAATAGAATAACATCTCCAAAGAGCAGACAGAAAGTGAATATCAAATGGGAACTCAGTATCCAGTTGATCTGTCATTCAAAACTGAGGACAAAATAAAGACAAGCAAAGGTGGAGAGATGACACCACCCTAAGATCTTATGAAAGAACTACTAAAAGCGATGTGCTTCAGCAAGAAAGAACTCAAATACATGAAAGGAGATTCAAGTTATAATAATCATTCAGAAATTATGAAATAATAGTAATAAATCTAAATAAATATAGACTATTCTTTCTTTCCAATGATTTTTATGTTACCTATGCCTCTTTTGCAGCATGCTACTTAGCTTAGAGTTTTCATCCATAATTTTATTTCTTATTTGTATTATAGGAGGCCCTTTATATAGACTCAGATATTTGCAAATACTCAATTTTTAAAAATGCTATTATAGCACTTGGTAAGGGCAAATAAAGATATCCACAGGAGTAGAAAACACAAAATATTTTTTTAACATTTTTTAAAATGGCTGGGTGATAGGTTCCCACACATTCACCTCCTAATGTCTGCATTCAGATTGGTGTCTTGACCAAAAGACAGGCTATCATGGCAGGTCTTGGGCATTCTGAGATGCTTACGAAGAATTGAAATCACAGCTGTTAAATCCAGGAACTCCGAGGTGATATTGTAATTATTATATTTTAAAAGGACAACGGGACTAATATTTATTGAGCACTTAATACATGTTATGTATATTAACATATAGTCAATTCTCAAGAGAGCTCTGTAAGGTAGGCATTGCCATTACTCACATCTTACTGATGAGGTGATTGATATTCAAGAGATTAAATGCTTTTCAAAAGCTCAACCTGAAAGGGACAGTGGTACGATTTGGCCTAGGGACATGTGAAGATAGAGTATCTTCTCATTCTTCCGCCTGTTAATTGTAAGTTTCCTTTGCTGTCTTTTTTCTCTGCTTGACCTTTTTATTCTGGTATTTCCCTAAAGTGTCATCGTTGATTTATGTCTCATCTACTTGCTTTTTCAGGAGGTCTCAACAATCTCCCAGAACTATGTGTCTAGTCTGAATGGCCAGTGGTTTACCAGATGTCCACCAGGCATGGTTTCTTTCATTTGATCATTAATTCATCTATTCATTCAATATTTGTTTAATTCTATCATATTCAAGTCATTGTCCTAAGGAATGAGTATGTCATATAAGACATGGCATTGCCCTCAAGGATTTTATAGCCTGGATAGTTCAATGTGTCCAAACCCACTCCCCTCTTATAGGCCCATCATAGTAAATGGAACCACTATCCACCCAGACCTGCAGGGTAAACACTTGAAAGTCATCCCAACCTCTTCCCATTCTTTCATCCTATAATACAATTGACCTCTAAATCCTGCCAATTCCAATATCCCTTCCTCAACATCCCTATTTCCTGTGCCTTCATTCATGCCCTCTTCACCTGTCAATGGAATTACTGTCGTAGCCTCCTTAATGCTTCCCCTACCTGCTCTCCACTTGGGTCCAATCTCTACATATACCAGTGTAAGTTTGAGCACATTATTCTCTGCCTTAAATGCCTTGAATTGCTATCCGTTATGCATAGGATAAGATCCACACTTCTTGACATGTCACACAAAGTCCTACATAGCAAGGTCCCCACCTACCTCTGCAACCTGGTCCCCTACCTCTCAGCCCCTCAAAACCCACCACTGTACCCCCCACTTCAGCCATAGCCACTTCATACTCATGACCTTCCTAACAGTATCTTTTTGGCCTGAAATGATCCTCCCACCTTGCACCACATATGAAATCTACCAATCTTCAAATCCCAGCAAAATTACCACCTCTTTATTTAGATCTTCCTTGACTCTTCTAGGAGAATCAACCACTATCTCTTTTGGGCCCCTAAGATAATTTTACATATTTATGTCATAATTAATATTTTCATATCAATATAAATTATTAATTTAAATATTTATTTAAGATTTAAACCTAGTCAATCTTTATTTTAATCTTAATGTTAATATAAGTTATTAATATAAATTTGTAATAGTGTTATAAATTATTAATATAATTAATAGTATTTAGGGGTTATATCATAATCTTAAAAAACATATTTGCTTTCTTCTCTAAACCTCCTATGGACAGGAGGTATGTATTATTCATCATCACATATCCAAGAGCTAGCACAGTGCTCTGCACCTGTCCTGTCCGTCCAATTCAATTAACGTGTGGTGAATGAATTGAATGAAGATGTGGTTCCCACATACTCCCCAGCACACTCTTACAATGATATAGCACAAGACCCCATAAAAGGCAGTTTATTGTTTTGTCCTTCCTACTCATAAAAGAATATAAAAATATCCAGATATCTTTCAGAGTAGCTCAACTTTGTAACTCATTTCTCAGAATCTACCCTGGAAACACAAAGAGCTGTTGATTGACTGCAGACCTGAAGCAAGTTTCCTGCTAAATCTATACTAACAAATGCTGGCAGTTCTTCTCTTAAAACACTGCTGTTATAAAACCCTCAATTTCCTTGTTAGAGTTGGATCAGGAATTTGCTCGTCTAATGTTAGAATTTATAATTGGAAATTCTGTTTCCTCTGAAATTTGGCAAAGCAACAGTGCTCATCTGCTTTGAAATCCTGAAAAGAGAAGTAAATAATAACAATGGGGAAAAATAATTTAGTGCTTACTATAAAGCATGCAGGTATTTCAAAAGATATTACTTTGAAGGCTTAGCATGGCAAAGATACAACTCTAAACACTGGG
>CM052445.1:53047882-53100674 GCA_028533085.1 Varecia variegata | reverse complement strand
TAGATCTATAGATGTGTCTTTCTATTGTCCCAAATCTAGGGCTTTTCACTTTCTTTTTTACCAGATGGCAATGCTAAAATCATTTTCAAAGTGAATATTTTAGCTTTCAAAAAAAATAAAACATGAAATGGCATGTATGGAAGATCAGGACCGTTTCATTTTGTTCACTATTTTGTTAAACTTATTTTTAGAGTATTTCATCAATCTGGACATTTTCACAGATATTTTTATCAGTTCAGCCTGTTCTGTATTACTTACCAATCTCATTGCTATGATATTACCATGGTTTTTTTTATTATTTTCAAAAAAATGCCTTTTTTTAACTATATTTCAATAGATTTAAGGGGTATAAGTGTTTTTTGTTACATGGATGAATTGTATAATGCTGAAGTCAGGGCTTTTAGTGTGCCTGTCACCAGAATAGTGTACATTGTACCCGATAGGGAGATTTTTATCCAATCCCCCCTTCCTTAGTTTTCATGTCCATTAAACTGCTTTATGACCATATATATCCCTCGTTTAGCTCCCACTTGTAAGTGAGAACATATGGAATTTGCTTTTCCATTCCTGAGATACTTCACTTAGGATAATGGCTTCCAGTTTCATCCAAGTTGTTGCAAAAGATGTTATTTCATTTCTTTTTATGGCTGAGTAGTACTCCATGGTGTGTATATATATATATATATATATGTGATATATAAATATCTCACATTTTTTTACCCACTTCTCAGTTGATGGGCACTTAGGTTGATTCCATATCTTTGCAATGGTCATGGTGAATTGTGCTGCAGTGAACACTCAGGTGCAGGTGTCTTTTTTGTAAAATGACTTTTCCTTTGGGTAGATACCAAACAGTGGGATATCTGGATCGAATTGTAGGTCTACTTTTAGCAAAAAAAAAAATAACCTTTCAATAACAATGGACCTAGGTTTAAGAAAGTGCATACATACTCCCTCAGGCTATTTTCAATTGTATAAATTGACTGTACTTTAGCTTCCAACTGTCTTTAATCTTCAGTGTTATTAGAAAAGGATTTGTGTCCTTGGGGATAGAGGGTTTTTAATTGAAGCCCAAACCCCACAGCACTAATAAAACTTTTCTATGATACGGCAATTTGAAGGTTATTTAAAGAAGGTAAGAGTAAGAACTTGGTTCATTCCAAGAAAGTTAATAATCCTGGCCCCAATTTAGAGACAGGAAACTAGATCCCATCTAGCAGGGAACCTGCTTTGATCGGTCTCTTCTCCAAGCATCCATCCAGTAACTCCACTAGCTTAGCACTTGGTTGCTCTCCTGTGTCTGCTGTTCCTGCCAGGGGGATCGTAACTCTGCAAAGGCAGGGACTCTGGGGGGTCTTGTAAATGCTCTGTGTGCCCACAGAGCCGAGCGTCAGGCTGGACATAAGCGAGTGCTCAGTGCGGGCTCCACCTCTGTGTGGTAGATCAGGTCTGTAACACACACACAGAAGGCTTCCCTTGGGCTTCTCCCTCTGGCCCCCCAGCATCCCCATCCAGTTAGGGCAAAGTGTGAGGAATGGCCCAGACAAAAAGTCTGAAGCAAAGATGACCCAGGAACCTCTATCATCCTGCATCCCTTTGTCATCACCGCCAGAAGGGGACTCATGGCCAGGGTTAGGGAGCAAGGTGGTAGACGCTCCATGCCTCCATCTTTCTTTAGCTTCTTCTCCAGGCAGATCTACATCAAAACTCCTGCAATTGGATGACTTTCAGACCTACACTCTCTTTCTGTTTAAATCACATTAAGATAGAGAGAGCCTACCCTGTTTCTTGGCTTTCTGTCTTTCTTATATCTGACACAGATGTATGGAATCATTTAGCCTTTAAGAATTTCGTCATAGGGAATGAAAGCTGTTAAAGACTAGAACAGGTTGAGTGAGGAAACATGGACATAGTTCTAAACGTTTTCCACAATTACATCTATGCAGTAAAATGTATATATTTGTAAGTGTTTTTAAACGTGAGATCAGAGTGCCAGCATGTTTGGGTCTGGTGAGGCCTTTCTTGGCTCGCAGATGGCCAGTTTCTCACTGTGTCTCTCTCTGTATGTCCTAATAGCCTCTTCTTTTAAGAATGCCTGTCAGATTGGATTAATACCCACGCAAACAACCTCATTTTAACTTAATCAGCTCTTTAAAGGCCCTATCCCCAAGTACAGTCACATTCTAAGGTACTGAGGGGTAGGGCTTCAATATATAAATTTTTGGAGGATACAGTTTAGTCCATAACTCTCTATCTGTCTGTATCTACCAATCTATTTTCTGTGCATCCATTCTTCCATCCATCTATCCATCCATCATCTATGTATCTATCCATCCATCTACAACTATCATTTGTCTATTATATATCAATCATCTATCTATAAATCATCTATCCAACTACCATTTATCTATTTATTATCTATATTAATTACTATCTATATTATCTGTCTAATATTCTATCTATCCATCCATCCATCCATCCATCCATTATCTGTGTATCTATAAATCATTTATCCAGGAAGCCATCTATTATTATCTATTATCCATCTATCATTCATCTATCTATCAGACTTTGATACAGGGATTTGACCTTCTGCAATTGTGGGAGCTGCTTAAGCAGCCTCTGGACAGCTTTTGACTTTGGTTCTGATGCTGGAGCTTGATGACCACGCATCAGGCGATCGGAAAGGGAAGGTGGGTATAAAGAGGGATCAAGAACAAGTTGGAACTCACAAGCATGAGCCCATGAGAATGCTTTGTGCCTTGGTGACAAGGCCATCTTGCAGAAGCTGGGGCCCTAGGATCTGCACACATACCTGGCCCAGCTTCAGAGAAGCTGAAGGAGGATTCAGGAGAAGGTGGAATAGCTGCAGACCCAGCTGCTGCTTCAGGGCAATGGGGGGAGTTGGCAAGTCTGTGACAGTATGCGTGAAGCTACAGAATGGCTGCGCCTTCCTTTCTGCTTCCCAGTCTCCCATCCAACCCAGAAACATGCAGGGAGGAATTTCTGGGACATGGAGCTCAGTCTGGCCAAGGTGATGTGTTATGAAGCCACCACAGCACCCTTACTGGCTCACGGAAGCTGAGACTCAGCATGTTAGTGATGGAAGTTACCTGACTCAGCCTGGATAATTTTGGAAAGAGGAGTACGTATCTCAGATAAAAACACATGAACTTTTTTCTCCAAACATGCTCTAAAGGTCATGGGATTTGGAGTTGGAAGACCTAGATTTAGGTTTCAATTCTTCCTTTGTGTTTTCTGGGAAAGTCATCAAAGTATTTATTGAGTGCTTTAACCTCCCCGAGACTGAAATGCAGCATCTGTAAAATGAGAAAAACAGTATTGTTGGTGGAGGGTTGGCAGACTTCCATGATGTAATACATGTTAGGTGTCCTTTGTCCTTAAAATTGAAGATGCTAAAATAAAATTGATCCTGATTTGCTTTGCTTTGCTTTGGTTTTTGATGATGGTGTGCAGCATATAGACATGACTTTTCAGAGGTCATTGACACATGCTTACTTTGACAAACTCATCTTTTTTTCTCAACTGACTCATTGAAAGAAGTAGAACATTCACATGCTACTTTTGAGCAGAAAGTGGAAGAGGAGATACAGGAAAGGGTAGACTCTTTAACAAGGTATTTTATAATATGTAAAAATATTTAAATGTAGCACCTCCCCCCCAAAACACACAATGGTGATTTGTATTTTATTCATATCTTTATTACAAAACTATATTTCAGTTGTCCACATTTCTGTTGCAAAGCTCCTTGGTGACAGAAACCCAAGTGCCTAGGACTTCCCATAGCTTAAAATAGTGCCTCTAAAATGTTTACATTGAATTGAGTGAGAATCCATATCTTTACAGCTGCCTTTGTTTAAAATATCTAGGAAAAAATAAAAGAACTAAAAAAAAGCATTTATGTATAATCTGTCTAGAGAGACTACTTAAAAAAAAAATCAGGGTTGGCTACCCTCCTTAGTTGTATATATATGTCTGATATCTTCTCTTTGATTCAGAGGAAATGCCAGGTAAACACACTGCAAGACACAAGCCAGGCAGAGAGCCCTCACCCGGAACCCAACCCGTGGGCACCTTTATCTTGGATTTCCCAGCTCGTTCAACCACAAGAAAGAAATGTCTATTGTTTAAGCCACCAAGACTGAAGTAGTTTGTTATAGCAGCCTGAACTAAGACACGTAATAATGAAAGGTTTAGGCTCTGATGTTCACATACTGGCTCTACCAGTGGCCAGATGAGTTTCTGCAAGTCTCCAAGCCCGGGCTCCCTCGGCTGGAAAATGAGGGCATTGATAGGACTTTTCTCGTTCAACAGGGCAGGGTGAGGGCTGGCAAACCTGGCACACGGTGAACACGCAGTAACTCCCAGAGACATTGGTGGTGATGTTGGAAGCACCATGTCTATTAACCTTCAACAACCTGTGATTTAGAGCAAGAGCCTGAAAGTTCAGCTGTATTTTCTGTGCTATTTGTCTTTCTGATGTTTGGATAAAATCATTTTTATTTTCTCATAGAAGGAAAACAAAAAGACCCATAGTTACACGGAAGACTGCTCTGTGCTCTGCCGCGTGGCCTGGCAGAGAACCTGGAGGAGCTCCTTCCCTGTGTCTCTCGCCCTCCCCCTTGCTTCCTCCTGCTTGGGCTGCTGGGAGGTGAGAGGGGTGTTCAGGACCAAGGAGACAAAGTCCTTCGCACATGGCCTTGAGCTCTCCAAAGGAAGCGTGCCGCTGAAATCTAACAAATAAATAATACATGGGCAGTGCTCAGAACGAGAGGCTAAGACTCCTGGCTTCACTCGGAGAGAACACAAAGAGTGGGTTATAGGTTTTCACATAGTGAAAACCACCATCTTTTACCAAGAAAATGTCCTGCTATTTCCTCCTTCGTTCAATAGAGTATATTGAATTTACGGTTTTATAGGACTGGATAATTATGTTTTATCACAAAGGAAAAATTGAAGTCATCATAAAATATTTAAACACACATACAAACTCTGTACTTTCCATTCGATTTTGCTGTGAACCTAAAACTGCTCTAAAAAATAAAGCCTATTAAAAAAAACCACAGAATTTCTTACCAAAATTAATGCTTATGATTACAAACCTTGATCACAAATAACATACTAGGCATAGTGAGTTTAAGCTTCTTTCCAAATTGGTCAAACACATTCTCTACATTTAGGGAAAAAGCACATAGCCCTTATACACACCCCCTCGCCCCACCCAGTAACATAGCTTTAACTGGTTCACAGAAGCACTACATTTAAGTGCTTTAAATAAGTACCTCTTTATGATACAACTTGAGAAATGAGAGCAATGATGGGGATTTCAGGAGGAAGGCAGGCCAGTAGGGGAAGGTGCTTTTGATCTGGGAAATTTTTGAAACCTCTAAGTTAATTAGACCATAGAAAAAAACCGCCAAAGGGGCACACCTGTGGCTTAACGCCCAGGGGTGCAGACTTGTTAGCTTTGTGAATTTCCTAGGATTGATTGCTTGTGATATAACCTTAAATTATTCCCTAAGAGTAAATCTTTGGATCAGATATCAAGCCTTTATTTTAAACCTAGAACTGCATATGTTACTGCTCATCCTCACAGCAGCCCTAAGAGCTTAAGCATTTGCATCATTTAGGGTTCCTTGTGGCAAGCAACAGAAACCAACACTAATTAAATTTACCAAAAAAGGAATTTGTCGGGCTCACAGTAGGGGATACAGGCTGCAGGAAGAACAAGAACCAAGGCAATTTAAGGGTTTTTGAATAGGGCAGAGTAAGGGCTGGCAAATCTGGCACGTGGTGAACACGCAGTAACTCGGAGACGGTGGTAGTGACGGTGGAGAAAGATGTGTGTTAATCCTCCACAACCTGTGATTTAGAGCAAGAGCCTGGGTTACGTGCTTTAGGAGCAGGAACCAATGAACTGTTTGCTCAGGCAGTCTCCGATTGTTTTTGGACCCTGACTCAAGTCCCACAAATGATGATGATGATGATGGGTGGGGGCTCTGATTGTCCTGGCCTGAGTCTCTCTTTACCCTTAAAGTACCGTGATTGATAGCACCCCCAAGATTGCATGAAATGGGGCAGTCTTTACCCTATGAAAGGCAATGAGAGATGCTGTTAACCAACAAGGCAAGGAAGAAATGCTGCAAAAGCCAAGATCAAAAGTGTCTTCCATAATATTACCCTAATTTTAAAGGTAAGGAAAGAAAGTCAAATGTTTAGTTAATATGCTAAGGCACAATTCTCAGTGACAACTCTAAGATTGGAACCCATGTCTGCCTAATTCCCAAGAACCTGCTCTTCCCTCCTCTCCTCCTCTGTCAACCCCTCTCTATTCTACTGAGCATAGTAGCATAAGGGTGACCTCCAGTTCCTAGGGGATCCACAGGCTGTGTTTGTAAACCTTTTGAACTCTTCTGCAGAAAGATCTAGTTTCCATGGAAAGGAGTCAGCTCCAGTGTGTCTGACCTCCCTTCACACATCTCTGCCTTTCCCTTTTGCACTATTTCTCTTTTTGTTAGTATTTCCTTTGCTCCACCCCTGCAGACCTATTTCCCAAAGTAAACAAGTTAGGAGGAAGTGATGCGTCGGCCAGGCTGGGGGAGTTAGCATGGTAAGCCCAGGAGGAATCGATCAAACAGAAGAGCAGCCTGGGCCTATTCCAGTGGTCACCATGGGGACAGGGCTGGACAGCTCACCTGTGCTTCTCTGCTTCACTCTTTTCTTTTTCTCCTCCCTAGTCTAGCTGTCTTTCTCTCTCTGAAAATAGTAGTTCCAAATAACCCAGCTTCAGGCAGTGTCACTAACCAGCAACACCCAAAGCTAGCTAGACAGAGAGAAAAGTATAATTTTGAATTTAAAATTAGGGATCTGGACCTATTTTGGGAGTTGGTAGTTGTTAGGTGGTGACCAAGTGCTCAAGCTTAAGCTAATTTCTTGCCCAGGAACCAGCATTAAAGTTGTGAGTGGTGGCTTAGTCAACTTGTAAGACAGACCTGGACTCATGAGTTAAGAAAAAAGTGCTATTGTGTTTAAATACACAAATACACAGTTAACACAATGCTAAAAATTTCTGGTTGATAGTTAATTTAAATATGGTTAATTCTATTTTAAAATTAATCAAAAGTGTTTGATTATACTGGTCATTTTGTCAAATGTGGTACAATTTGTGCTAGGTATTTATTTTCTCCCATCCAAATACTAACCATGCCCGACCCTGCTTAGCTTCTGAGATCAGACGAGACTGGGCATGTTCAGGGTGGTAGGGCTGTAGATGAGGGATTTAGTTTCTATTATTAGAGGAGATAATGTTTATCAGGTACCCAGTGACTAGTATAAGGAAGGCACGCAATAAATGCCTGTCCCATTGCCTTTGTGAAATAAAGTAAACTTCAGTCATTGTTCATATACTCATATACTTTAGTCTTATTTTATTCTCAACTATCTACCAGGAGCCAAACACATGCCATTCTCCTTTCCTAAATTTATCAGTATTTTCTATCACCTCCTAATGTCTTGCTACCGAAGTGTGGTCCATGAGGCAGCAGCAGCTTATTAGAACCAGAGAATCTCAGGCTCAGCCTAGACCTCTCGAATCAGAATTGGATCTCTAAGTAATTCACACACATACCACCTTTGAGAAGCACTGACCTACTACTGGCTCAGGCTTGAGCTCCTTACTATGAAATAAGACCTTGCTCCTGACTTTCTGACTTCAATTCCTGCCACTTCCCTCCTTGGGATTTGAACTGAAATTCCCCAGACACACAAAGCTGGTTCCTTCCGCTGGGCTTCTCCTGTGCTGGTCTCTTTGCCTGGGATCTGTTTCTCCTTTTCTGTCTCATTAATGACTACTCTTTCTTTAAGACATGCATGCAGACATTTGTTAATTCATTCATTTGTGCGCTCCTTCTATATATATTTATTTGTTGAGCATCTACCATGTGTCAAGCACTGTGCTCGGGTACCTTCTCCAAGAAAGTCCCCCTGAGATGGTCGCCCTCCCCTCTGCTCTCTAATGTACCAGGCATAACTCTATCTATTATTGTGCTGTCAACATTGTCCATAGGAGGCAGGGAGCCTTGCCATAGTTCTCTTCATCTCCACTGCACATCTTCAAGAGATGCTCAGACAGTGTTTTGTTAGATTGTACTTATGGGACCTAGTGGTTGGGCCTGGACCACCAGGTGATCTCTGAAGTTATTCTTGACCCAAAGTGAGCATCCTGTTTGCCCATAGACCATACCTAGTCACTCTCACCAGCCCAGATGTCTAGGAGGACACCTCTCCCTAATTCACTCAAGGGCCCTGTATTGGCCAGAGACAGTAACAATGTAATCCCATACTCATGGACACACTGAACAGATTTGGGAACTAAGAGCGTCACAGGCAGGAAGGACTCAGCCGAGAGACCTGAGAAGATGACCACAGTGGAAGGCACAAATTGGGTTGTGGCTGTGGTCTCTTTGCCAAGCCACTCCCAGCTGTAACTACATTACCCACTATCTGAGCTGCATGTCATCTTGTGAATTACCGACCAGAGTCGAGTTTCATACTGGTTCCCCTACCCTCGGAGAGGCACGCTGTGGGCAGTTCCAATGGTGGTGACCAATTAATTCGGGGATGCAGATGCCATCTTTGTTGGTACAAGGAGGTAGTCACAAGAAGTTATGAAAGCAAGGACTTTGCTGCCACGAGCAGGAACAATGGAGGGACATTACATAAATGATTAGGAATAAATGAAATAAATTCAATAAATAAGTCAACGAGAGGTGGAAGAATCTACTTTAAAACATGGACCATGGAGACAGTCTGCCTGAGTCCAGAAGTCCAGTCTGCCTGTTAGGAGATGCACAATTTTGGCCAAGTTGTTAAATTTTCTATGCTGCAGTTTCCATCTGCAAAGTAGGAATCATATCAGCACCTACCTTACGAGGATTAAACAAATTATTATTCATGAAGTACCTGGAACAATGCCTGACAGATCATAAGCCCTGTATTGTTTAACAGATAGAAAATATGCAATTGCGTGAAAATAAAATTCAATGCCTCATTCTCTTTGGATGGCTGTGGCCTTCATGCTAGTGTTCACAGAACTTCTCCACATTTCCCTGAGTTTATGATAGGAGTGTGTATATCTTTAAGCCCTTGAGCAAGGCCTTAAAAAAATGAGCAAAAGGGAAACAGCTGCTTTGCTTTTGAAAAGATTTGCCAAGCTCACATAGTTAAATTTAATAGCTGGGTGTTTTAAACCCCAGAGAACAATGTAATTTGTGTCATTACTGCTACAAAGGATGACTCTTCGGTGAGTGTCTCATTTTGGTTGCCTCAAAACCTAACTTGAACAAAGGAAGCAAAAACAAACACAAATACAGTAATGGAAAACTCTAATCAGGCTTTGGGGAAAGATTGTCCAGTCCTGTCATGTCTTCACAGAACAAAATAAAAATAACATTGACACCTGCAAAGTTATTTTTCTCAACAAATAGTTTAATTTTTAAGTAATATTTTGTGGAGAACTATTTATGATTCTAGGAAGTGGTAAAGTATTTAGAGAGGGGAGGGCTGGAAACCGGTATCCAAATGTCTATTGTCTGCTTGTGAATATGTACATATTCAAGACAAGAGATACTGTATCATGTACAGTATCTCTTTCAATCCTCCCAAAATGCTGTAAAGGAGATATTTTCCCTGTTTTACAGGAGGCACTGAGGCACAAAGAGATTAAGTAACTTAACCATGTTCATTCATATAACCAGTAAGTTACATAACTGTAATTTGACTCTATGTCTGCCTGATCCTCAATCCTGACTAAATCCTATGCCTGCTTCAAAGTTGTTATTTTTTGTTTTTTTTTTAAAGGGGAACAAAGCATGTATATTTGAATTTCTTCCATTTAGTTGCTAGGAACCAAATATTAAATGCTTGTGAAATTCTGATATATCTAACATTTTATTTTTCCTCCTATAAGGCAGAGATTTTGCCTCAACATAGTCTCTGCATTTTGGTAGAAATCATGGGAAAGAATTTGATAATGATGATGATAATGATAATGATGATGACAATGGTAAGGGCTACCACAGGAGATAAGACAATCCACTAATGTCCTTTTCTTTGATTGGAAGCCTCAGTTTCCATATTAGTATGAGAAATCCCAACTACTTGACAAAAATCAGTATTTTGTGACAAAATTCAAAACAGACAACGATAACTAAGGCTGTTACCCATTCATAAGGAGAGAAAAAAGACTTGTAGTACTCCTATGTAAGATAAGTGACTCATACCAGCTGAAAAGGTGCTGTTTAATTGGGCATATGCTCTTGATAACAGGAGTTTCCTGTTACTGTTATTCTTTAGGTCAAGAAATCATTTATTCCAGAGAAGGCAGGAAAGTATTTTATTCTCTTCCCGACATTGAGCAGCCAGTCAGTCAGTTGAGTCCGTAAGTCAATTGCAGAGCACTTTCCTTTAGTTGTTGCTGAAGGTGAGGCGTGCGTGTGTGTTTAGCATGGGTTTGAGGGTATCTTCAAGGAAAGATTCTGGACCTTCACTACACAATAATCCTTGGGTCAGATGCTAAACATAATTCCTACAGTTACCACCTGAGCACCACTTTGATGGGCTCGGAGAGGCTTGTGGTTATACTAAAAAGAGAAGTAAGTGTTCTAAATCCAGAAAATCGGGGGTTAGCCTGGTCTTAACATGGTCCCACCTGCTCTAGTCTCTGACTTTGAGCAAATTATTGGGATGACTAGGTGAATGAATGTGTTTACAAATACCTCTTTAACTGAAAAAGTGCTATATGGTATAGTACTTAAGGTATATACACAAATTGTGATGTATAATATGTAATTAGTAAATTTTCCCTGGACTTTTTGCCTTTTCTGCCATGTCCTTCTTTCCCCACCAGGGCTTCTGCTGCACTTTTCCAACCATCTAGGAAAATAACACATGAAGTTTCCTGAATAACTTGGATGTTCCAAGGGTAAATTCTTCATAAGTTGCACTTGGGTAGTTGGAATGACGTTAGTTGAATTTTCTTAAATATATACATATTTCTGGAGGTAAAAACTGAGAAAGATGTTAGTTGGCTCTGGTGGAAAAAAAAGTCACACAACTGTACTAATCTGTGTCATTGTTTGGGCTACCCTTCCTTCCTCCCTGGTCCTAATTAATGCTCCCAATTTCCATAACAGCTATCACAAACCTTTTCTCTCAACCTCCTTCCTCACCTCCTCTTACACTCTCTTAGCAGATGCTTATACCTTCTACCCTTTATTGAAAATAAAGGCCATCAGACAAATCCCTCCCCTCAACTTCCAAATTCCAAACCTACAAACTGTTCTACACCCACCTCCTCACTTCCCTCTTAGAATAAAAATACAGTAGAAAGGTGTCCTCTCTCCATCTAAGGTTCTGGATCTCATCCCTTCCCACCTCCCCAGAGAACCTCCTTATATCCTCAACCCCCCACTCTCCTTAATAGATCCTTCCCACCAGCATCTAATCCTTGAATACTAGCATCTTCCATCTAAAGGGAAAGAAGTACCATAGAACACCCCATGGACAGCACAGTTTTCTTGGTGCTGTCTCAGAGCTCCCCACTTCTTCCAGCCAGATTTCTTGAAAGGGTTGCTTCTCTTCTTGTCTCTGCTTCCGTGCCACCCACACACCACTGTGCTCTGCTGTTTGGCTTCTGTTTTCAACATGCTGCTAAAACTGCTCTTGCTTGGCTCACTGACGCTCTTGTCGCTAATTTCCTTAGAATATTTCAAGTCCTTCTCTTACTTGATCCTCAGCGGCTCTCGGCACAATCACCCACTTCTTGAAGCATACTTTTTCTCCATTTTGTGACCCTTTGTGTTTGTCCCCTGCTTCTCCAGCCACCCTGGCTCAGTGTCCTTTGAGGGCTCCTGCCCCCTCTTAAGCTCTTTACATCCCCCGCCTCCCCATCCCCCATCTCATCCACACTCTTGGCCTCCTCATCATCTGAATGCCTGTAACTCCAAATCCTTGTGGCCGACCCAGCTCCTTTCTGAACACCCCCTGTGTCTACCTGCCTGGGGACTCTACTCAATACTAGGTTATGAGCTGCTAGAATGGTGCTAGGAATTTGAAGCAGTCAATAAATGTCTGTTGAATTGGACTGGCTTGAAACACAGCTTTTTATGGTTCCATAGCACCCCTTATTTACATGGCTAGGATATACTATCATAAAATCAAACTCCTCATTTTTTCCCCCAAACCTGTTCTTCCTCTATTTCTAGTGACAACCTGAGCAGGCCAATTCCTTGCACAAACATTCCCAGTGCTTTCCTGTTATCCTCAAAATGCATACATCTTTTAGGAACCTCCAGGTCCTGTGCACCTGTGTCTTCAGGCTCACGGCCCTGACACCCTGTGATGCTCTGTGCCTGCTCCAGCCGTCCTGAATAATTGTGGTGCTGCCAACGTCGCATTCTCTTCCCCACTTCTGTGCCTTTGTGCAGGCCTGTCTTTCTGCCTAGACTATCTCTTCCCAAACGCACCCCTGTTCTGTTGCTAACTCCTTATCCCTAGGCTTCATCTTAATCATTGTTTCTTCCAGGAGTCTATTAGAAGCTTCTCCCATGCACACTGAATTTCTCCCAGTAGACTATTTACAGCATTAAATGAAATAACCAAATTAGGATGCTACCAGTAGTTACAAACCAAGTGTTCCCTGGTTCTCTTTCTTATGGCCCCTCCCCCATTGCCTCTTCCTGGGGTTGTTAGGCCTCCCCTATGTTTTTGTGGCACTTACGTTCTATTTCAAATATCCTTTTTTATTTCTCTAAACACTAGATTATGAGCTGCTAGAAATTTGGAGCAGTCAATAAATGTCTGTTGAATTGGACTGACTTGAAACATAATTTTTTTATGGTTCCATAGCACCCCTTATTTATGTGGCTAGTATATAGTATCATTGACGTTGCCATTCTCCTATTTTAGACATTTAAGGTTTTGTTGTTGTTTGCTATTATGAATAATTCTGTGATGAAGACCTTTGTGATCAAAGCCTGTTTCTGTTGTTTCAGATTATTAAACTTATTAAGATGAGTCTTAAAAGTAGAGTTATTCAGGCAAAGCATATGATAATTTTAAAGTCTTTGACATACATTGTCAAGTTGCTTCCCCAAATTATCACACAATTAAAATTGTCATTTATGTGATCATTTTACAACTTGCATTTTAAACCTTTATATTGCATGCAGACACATCTAAAAGCATCATCTCGTTGGGAGAGTTGCAATAGCTGCCTGAGTCTATTATTTACCTTCACTAAGGATGTTGCTTGAGGGTGGAATATTGTAGAGTGTGGAGGTCTTGAGGAGCTGGAATCTTGCAGTTCTTTAAAAGAAAATAAAAGAAAGAACATTTAAAGGCCCTGCACAGACAGTGCAATCTACCAGGCAGACAGGAGAAAAAAGCCAAATACAGGGCCTGGGGATATTTAAAAATTTTTTGTTCATTTCCTCCTTGGCTACCTCAAGACATAATATTGATTGCTAATAATGGATGTTAAAGGTTATCATGCTGTGTATAGATAAAGCAAAAATACCTCTTTTGATTAATTTCATTGTCACTGGAATGACAGTATTTCTTGGAGCAATTATAAAAGGCCAATATGTCTTTGTTGGGTCATTTGTTATGAGTCCTGATAGCCCTATCACTAGCAATGCTATTAAAATGTTGAGAGACATAAGAAACGTGCGAATCCCCCACGTCTGTGACTATTGATTTAGTTCAATTAGGATGTCTCCCACACATAATGCTCCAGCTGACCCAGGCTGGCCGCTTGCCCGGGTGCCCTGACCGCAGCTGGGCCCCACAGCCCTTTCTGCAGTGTGGTGGAGACCACAGGCTAAGTCTCCTGTTGGCTTGTTTGTGAGTTCCAGCCTCATCGTCTGCAGGAACAGAGAAGGGTGGAGATTGTCAAATGATAGGATGGAGCCAGAGTGGGTGGGTGGGAGAAGTTGTTTAGACAAATGATGACTAGAGAACAGAAAATGAAGACAGAAGGTGAGTGCTGTCCCAGGGAAGGATGAGCAGACTCCCAACTATGTCAGTGCTAATAAGGTTAGAAAGAGAAGGACTAATAGAGAAGCCATTTGAGCATGGTTTATGTCTACACCAGGCCAATCGTTTTGAAATAAATTCAATTCAATAAATATTTTTTTTGAGTGTCAAGAGTGTGCCAGGAATACAATGAAAACACAATCTTTACCCCCAGAAAGTGCTCAGTCTACTAAGGGAGATAGATCTATAAACCAATAAAAATAGAATGTGTTAATAATGAAAGAGGCCTGGAAGAAAGCCAAAGGTGGGAAAACTTACCTGTCACAGAGGGCCAGAGAGGTGACATAGAAACTAGGTTTTCTCAACAGTTATTTTCTAGGTCAACAAATGGAGGAATAGGCAACGGCATAGGAGAAAAACACCATGAAGTGTTTGGGAACCATAGGCCTATGGTACTGCTGACGAGAAAATGCAAAGAGGACATTATGAAGATACGATTAAGGTCCGAAGCTAAGGCAGTTTCCCTGGATGAGCTGATGAGGGGCCTTGTAAGTCTTATGGAAACACACTTTCACCTGCAGGAAATCATGAACCGGAGAAGGGCTGGGAGGAATGGACCTGCGGTTAGCAGAGGCTGGGATCGCAGGTTCTGGCATCAGACAGCTGGTGTTGCTATTTTGCAACTGTTGGGTCTAAGCTCTGTGCTTCGGGCAAGTTCCTTAGATAGACTCTCAAAACCTCAGTTTTCTCAATTTTATAAAACGGTGTAATAAGTGTTTCTGCTTCATCAATTTGTGGTAAGGATTAAAGGAGGTAATGCCTGAAAACACTTTTAGTGTCATCATTGCCATCATTATTTTTCTACCACCATTGTGGTTTCAGAGCAGAAGGTGATTTTAAAAGAAGGGGAAATAGAAAACACAGCCAGTTTGCAATATTTCAGATGAGAGAGAGTGAGAGCCCAGAGAGCCTATGCCAACTGCAGGAGGAACAGTGGGGAGGTGGCTGATAGAGAAATAGAGAGGAAGTCCCCTCCCTGCCAGGTGCCTCCTACCCCCAGGCATCCACCCTGCAGAGGGATTGGGCTTTCTTCCCACACCGATCCCTCTAAGACCAGCAGACTCTTCTCCCTTGATAAATCAATCTCCATCTACTTTTCATCTGTAAAAACATTAAAATAAATCTTCTCCCTTGATGTCACCTGTTCTATCTTTTGTTTTCATTGGTTATGCCTTTGCAATTTTCTCCCTATAATTGTAGTAGGGCCTTGGGAGAGAAATGATAAAAGCCTTCAGTCTGTCTTTTTTTTTTCTCTCTCTCTCTTTATAAACAAAATTTGTTTCCAGGCTTTGGGGGAGGGGGCTCATGATGAGGTTATAAATGATCAAAGTCTCTAGAGTCTTCTCTTTAGGTATGCATTGCCACGTGGATGTCCTGTGCCAGCTGGCTGGCCAGAGCTTATCTTTCCAAGGAGTCCTGCTTCTGCCTGTGCAGGGGCTGATCTAGCAGTTGCCAGCAGATCCGAAGGGGAGGAAAAGGGTTGGACTGAGGAACCTGGGGAATCTTGAACATGGAGGGATTTCACCTAGCAGCCCAAATTATTAACCACTGACCCATTTAAAAGGAAAAAACAGGCAGGCCATCGATTGCCTGTCAGCTCTCTATCCCCAGAGAGACCCAAGTTGGACTTGCATCATTTCTCACTGAAGAAATCCACACTCAATGGCCTGCGTAGGAAAAGAAAGTAACAAATCATTTCAATGAGCGTTAACAGCTTGAACAACTAGAATACACAGGACTCATTGGGGCAGAATTAATGGGAAAACAGACTACAGATTTAATAAAAACGTAAAGGTCTTAAGGAGATAAAATAAGAGAACATAAAAACGTTTCTGGAAATAAAAAAAAAATTCAACTTCAAAATTTAAAGTTATTTAAAGGAACTTAAAATTTAAAGTAACTTAAAAAAAAAGCGGTTCTTGATGAAAATGAAATTGTTTATCTGAAAGACCAAGTGGAGGGAAGAGCACACAATACAAAGAAATGGAAGCTATAGGTAAAAAGACGTAAGACAGGGAAGACACAGGTAAGGATTTTAAAAAAAGGAAAGAAGAATATATAAAAGATAAGTACTGATTAAATGGTAACAATAGATAAAGCTTCCCTATGCTGAACAAAATCTTGCTTTTTCGAATGGAAAGATTTTAACTAATGCCAGGAAGTTTTAATGGCAATGACATAGAAATCATACTCATCCAAGGGAATCTTCTAAGTCCAACACGAGGAAGTTTAATAAACTCCCCATGCAAAGAAAAGGCTGTTATTAATACATAAAGAAGAGAATGAGACTAGCATCAAACTTCATTTTTACAACCCAAGAAGCTAGAAAATAGTGAAGATCATTTACAACCTTTTGAGAGACATGGAGTGATAATGTTAGTTAAATGTGAGGACAGAAGAAAGCCATTACTAAACGGGCCAGGGCCCACTGTTCTCAAGGAAACACTCTTATTTATATTACTGGAGAAACTATTCCAACAGAACAAAATTTAAGGACAACCTAGATCTCAGGATAGAAGATGAAGAGTACAAGAAACAGCAGACAGCAATGTTCTTTTAAAATGTATAACTAAGTCTAAAGGATGATGCAAATGTGCTTGTGAACTGTGAGTAAAGTAATAACTAACAAAAGGGACAAACTGCATGTCTCTGAAAATAGCTGTATCGCCGGGCAGTAAGCACTTGATAATATTTACTTAATGAATGCTTAGGTTAAGAGTTTAATTTTAAACAAATCTCAACAAAGTTAGTGTGAGGGAGATGGGAAGCTCTTACCTTGGTTGGAGTTAATGGTGTAGAGAGAAGATTAATAAAAATGTTGATATGAGGAGGATTAATGATATTTAATTTAAATTTATTACTTTGTATCCATGACTTTATGACTTAAGAGTCAGGAAACTAATTACTAGCTGAGAAAGAGAAAGAGAGAATGAGAAAAAGAGAAGAAATTTTCTAATTAATGTCCAGAGTTAGGGTGAAAATTTAAAAAAAAAATTTAATACAGCAAATTAAGAAAGAGTATCCAAAAAAAGACAATGATAATAGATTATGAACATAAAGTAAAAGGGAAAAATAAAACAAAGGATATTGAATATCACAATAAAAATGAAGAGATTCTTATATTAAAACACAAGCAACTTCAGAATGCTCACAAATTCTAGCTATATGTTACTTAAAAATTAATAAAAACAAAATAGTAAAGAAATGTGGAAAATAACAAAATTACAAAGACATTTAAGCAAAAAAGAAAAGAGAAGAAAAAACAACTGTATTAATATAAAACCAGATAAAGAAGAATCTGAGGCGAGAAGCATTGTGTGAGAAAATGATAAAAGATACAATCTAAAAGGAAGAGATGATATTAATAAATTTTTACATATCCAAATAACATAGCAGTGACACATATAAGGCAAAACAAACAAATTAAAGACTAGAAGTACAAAGAGACCTTATAAAATCCAAAATCAGAGCAGAGACTGTAATATATGTCTTTTCAAAAAATTGGTGAACATTAAGTAAGGGTATAGATATTTCACATAATATGATCAACAATCATATCTAAAAATAGGTATGTAGATAATTCTGTACCTTACAGATAAAAATGCATTTTTTCACTACATCCATCAGACAGTTGGTGAGAAATCATTTACCTGTCTACAAAGAAAATCTCAAAAAATTCCCAAAGAACATTTTTATTGGCCATATTCTCTGACTAGGAAGCAAAAAACTAGGAATCATTCACAAATAACAAAAATATTAATTAATTATAGATTAATGATAAGACTTCTAAATTTGTCAAACCGGAAACAGCATTCCCAGGCACCTGGAAAAAGCAAATGCAAATCCTCTCTAGAGACATGAACCATTAACTGAGCTCTCATGGAATTTTCGTACCTAGAATCACAGAAAATAAGAGTTCCCAACAAAAATCCTCAAAACCAATGAGAAGAGGTTCTACCTCTGATGACGCTGACTTGGTGGTTGTGGACCAATCCTCCCACTAAGGACTCTAGCCTGATGCTGTTATCAACACACGTGAATCTTTGCATATTGCTTGGCTCAGATGTTCTCTACCATCTTGAAATATTTGAGCAGAAGTCCTGGGGGCATCAAGTTGATCCATCAAAGAGTATATAAATATCAGGGGCTAGACATGTCCAAACAAAAAATAAAAATAAAATAATAAAAATATTTCACCCCCCAAAGCAGAAATTAGTCAGCTCATTTATGCTTTCTTAGAAAATATTTTATGTCACACTTGGAGATAGTTGAAGATGCTTCCCCCCTTCCCTGCCACCGAGATGGCCTAGTGGGGGCTCTGAACCTATGACATGTTGTCCTCCAACTACCAGGAGTCTTCCATGACAAACAGTCAGAGATGCAGTGGACTGCCCTCTCTTGGAGCTGATATTTATTTATGTACTCTTTGATGAGTCAGCCTGACTTCTGCTCGAATATTTCCAAGCAAGGTACAAAGATTCATTTGTCTCAGTAAAGGTTATCTGGCTAGAGTCACAGAAAGCAATGTGCGCGACCAAGATTTTTATAGACTCTAGGGACACAGAGCACACCTGAAAAAGTCCTAGACTCAGCTTATTGGTCATTGTTATCAGGCCATATTTCCAGATGTCAAATATTGAAATTAGATTCTGCTTACTATATATGTTACTAAAATTTTCTAGACCTACTCTTATACAGAAAATGGATTCTTCTCAACAGAAGGGGTTAGCTCTTCTCCATAATGGGGTTGAACTCAATCCAGTAATCACAATAGAAGAAGAAAATAAATAATATATATATATATATATATATATATATATATATATATATATATCATGGCAAATGTGACAAAAACAAAAATTATATCCCTGCTACAGATTGAATATTTGTGTCTCATCCCCCACGCCAACACACACCAAAATTCATATGTGGAAACCCTTACCCACAATGTGTTATTTGGAGATTTAAAGATGGGGCCTTTGGGTTAGATTAATCAGGGTTAGATTAGGGCATGAGAGTGAGGCCCTCATGATGGAATTAGTGGCCTTAAAAGAAGAGGACAGAGAGAGATGTCTCTCAGTCCTTTCCAGGAACTGAATCTATGAGACTTTCCAGCCTCCAGAACTGTGAGAAAGTTAATTTTTGTTGTTTATGCTACTGAGTCTATGGCATTTTGCTACTGTAACCTGAGCTGAATAAGACAATCCCTGATTTACAATGATGGTAACGAGGGGTGGATGTGTATGTTGGGCTTATCGTAACCCTCGTAATATCCTCGGTCAGTGAGTGGGGCAAACTGGAGATTAGAAGAATAAACACTAAGGTCCATAGAAGTTAAATAATTTGCCCAAAGTCAACAAGAAAAGCCAACTTAGAATTCTAGATGTCTCTATTTCCAGTGCATTTCTCTTACCTTATTTTACTTATTTATTTATGTATCTATTTATTCGATTCATGAAGAAAGACTACATTTCTTTTTTATTTAAAAGCATCTACTAGAATATCTCTAATGACTGAACAGAAGGTTGAATAGTTTGCCTCCGTTCTTCCAGTGGATCCAGGAACCACCTTTGAGAAAGAGGAAAAGTATATTGTCTTGAACTTCCCACCGAGAGAGTTCAAATAAGGCAATTGCTGAAACTTTACCTACTCTGCATTCACCCTGTGAAGGCCTCTCCCTCAGGCTCCTTTGGCAGAGCCTGGAACTTCTTCTGGTTTGTAGCTGCCAGATTCGGGAATTGCTATCTTCTCAAATATACACACTCTTTACAATTTTAATATGCCCAAGTTTATCTTTTAACAGACCAAATCTAATTACTGACCATCTAATTGAAAGAGTCAGAACTATTGTTCTCCAGAAGCCCTCTATGAGGGTCTTGATTTGAGGGAAGTTTCAGTTTTAAGAAGAATCAGGATTATTTAATTGATCAGATTGCATTTAGTCAGATTACGGTGCTCAAAGAGCCTTCTCTGCTCCATCACATTTAGTCTTCGTGATAGCAGGCATGATAATAAAGATCCTCATACCACAGAAGAAGAAACTGAGTCTCGAAGAAGTTAAATGATTTTCCCAAGCTCACTTAGCTGGTTCATGACAGAGTCTAAACATCCATCCAAAGCCTCTGATGGTGAAACTCATGCTCTTTCTATGGAGCTTAGGAATGAAAGGAGGAGGAGATGGGCTCCCTCCTGAGGAGTACAGTTGTCTGATGTGACTGATCTCATTATTTCCTGTCCTTTGAACCAGAGCCAGGCAACCGATGGTGACCGAGAACCAAGATTCCCCTTGATTCATTAGCATGGTGTTGACATAGGCACTGAGCACTTAATGATCCTGAGCCGGTAATAATGACAGAAGCAACAAAGCAGTTGGCTGTGTGCATGATACACTACTGGGAAAAGCTTAGTACAGGGCCACCAACCCCATGACATATGCAGTATAAAAATCCAGACAGGGGAAACCTGTTATGTGACCAAACAATTGAATATACTTGACCTCTTAGGAATTAGAGTAAAACAAATGAAGCAGGAAGCTCCAATAGATTAATCCAAGCTACAACAGAAAAATGAGATGGACTTAATGTGAAATACAAGGTCAAACTCAGCTAGCTTAAAGAATGAGGATTTCAGGCGAATGGTGGGTACTCAAAAAATGAAGGCTTTAATGGAAGTCAGTGTTGTTACTTAAAATTCCATGAAACCATTTGAAAGTGCAACAAAAGTTGACCGATTTCACCTAAAAATGCACTGAACCCTAATGAGAGAGTTGGACCATGAATGAATGCCATTATCCAAACAAGGAGAATTCAATAGAATGAGAACGCCATGGAGTCTAAGTGAAAATTTTAGAAACTAAGAGAAAGGCATGGATGGCACCATTAAAATAAATCAGGCACGTTTTCATGGAAATGGAAAAAACAGATGAGCGAGATGTTACAAGGCCAAATGATTAAAGATTTAAGCAATATTTGGAGGAGGTAGGACACCTTATTTTCACCATAAAAGACATTTCTTTAGTGTAAATGTCAAAAAAAAAAATAAAAAATTAGAAAGTACGGTAATTTCTAAGAGAGAGACCTCAGAACTTTCCTAAGGAATAATGCTGCCTGAGATTGTTAAAGAATGAAGAAAGAGATATGTACTGCATGTATCCACATGAAGTTTTCTGCTGACATTTTACTGTGAGAAAAGCACATATTGTATATTAATGTCCAATCAATGTCTAGGTATTAAGTCTATTTTGGCTGATATTAATATACTTATACTAGCTTTCTTTCAGTTAATGTTCATCTTGCATATCTTTTTTCCATCCATTCAATCTTAATGATTTAAGCAGAGCCTATATCCATGTTATGTAAACCCAGTCTTGTAATCTTTTGTCTTGTAACTAAAGAATTAAGTCTATGTACATTTGTTATAATTACTGGATTTATAAATTAGATTTATTTTTACCAGGTTATTTTGTGCTTTGGTTTGTCCTCTCTTACTCTACACTTCATTTCTTCCTTCTCATCTGCTTTTGGACTGATTATTATTTTCTCATTCTGTCTTTTTCTTCTTCTATTTTGGAAATTATTTACACTGTATTCTAAAGGAAATCAGTAATTTTATCTTTCTCCCCCCAAACACAGAAACTCAGAATATTGTTGGCTTCCCGCCTATGTGCTATTGCCAAGTAGTTTAGTTCTGTCATGTTTTTCTAACTCCACAAGATATTATAATTATGTTTCATTCTATCAATATTAGCTTTGATTTACCCACATTTGCCATATTCTTTGTTCTTTAATCCTTCATTTGCCTCAGAATTTCCATCTGGGATCATTTTGTTCTGCCTGAAAAAATTTCCTTTAGAATTGTCCTCACTGAAAATCTGAATGTTTCAAACTCTCTCAGTTTTTGGTTGTTTGAATATATCTGTTTTGCTCTCATTCCTGAGAGATGCTGTAGCTGGGTTTCAACTTCTACATAGGTATTTTCATTCCTCTTGGTACATTGTACATATCTGCTGTTTTCAGACTTCCATTGCTGCCACTAAGAAGTGACTTATCAGCTGGATGTGGTAGCACGCAACTGTGGTCTCAGCTACTCAGGAGTCTTAGGCAAGAGGACTGCTTGAGCCCAGGAGTTCGAGGCTGCAGTGAGCTATGATCCCACCACTGCACTCCAGCCTGGGTGACAGAGTGAGACCCTATCTCAAAAAAAAAAAAAAAGAAAGAAAGAAAGAAGTGAACTGTCAAATTAACCATCACTTCTTGAAAGGTTATATGTCTTCTCTATGGAGGCCTTTAGTATTTTCTCATGGCTCTCATGTTTCCATTTTTCTGTGTCCAGGAGTGGAATTCTTTGATTTTGTCCTGTTTTATTGTTTATATTTGTAGTTGGGTTTTTTAATCTGTAGATGGATGTTCTAAAACCCTCTCAACTATTCTCTCTTCAAATATTGTTTCTGCCTGTTCTTTCCTTTTCTCCCTCAAGGGCCCACATCAGACCTATGTTAGCCTTTCACATTCTATCTTTCATGGTTCCTAAACTCTCATATTTTTCATCTCCTTATCTCTCTGTGCTTTACTCTGAGTGATTTCTTCAGCTTTATCTTTAAATTCACTATTTTCTCTTAGACCATAACTTATCTTCTGTTTCTAGAATCAAGGTAGTTGTTCCAGAAAAGACCTATATTTGGTTCTTCTAGGCAACCAGTACTATTATCAGTTTGGAATCACTTTAAATTATACTTGGGACTTGATGTTTTTCGGACATTTATTGTGTGAATTTGGGTTGTAAACCATGGGAAGGCTAGTGTGTGGTTGTAAATTCCCAAGCGAGACTTTCCCTTTATACTCAGTAACTCCAGATAGTGCCATCCTCACTGCTCCTTGGGGAGAGGGACAGAGAGAAAATTTATTTCTAGGGTATACTCTTAGAATATAGGCTTTGGGGTTCAGGGTTTACGGAGGAATTTTCTACCAAATCACTTCTTGGTTGGGTTCTGGTCCTTTCTTCCCTTTTTTAAGGGAAGACCTTGAAGACCCAGGCTCAAGTTCATGGCAAATATCCTCAAGGCAGAGGTTGTCTCTGCTTTTGTTTCTGGGTGCTTGCCTTGACTTAGTTTTTAGTCTGAGGATTCCTTGCTTCCTTGCCAGCTTATGGATGCATTTAAGATGTATTTAATGTGTTTTTGTTTGTTTTCATTTTACCTATCATTTTTAATTGTTTTTAATGGACACTAGTCAAACTATAGATACAACCCATCCTTATTTCTTTAAAGCCACAGAAACAATAAGAAGATTATACAATATGGACATATATCATAGCTGCTGCTGCTATGGAAAATTCCAGAAACCCACCAGAGTAGGCAATGGATGGAACTAAGGCAGAGCCACATCCACCTCTCTCAGGATGTTGGCTGTTGCTGGGGAAGCCAGCCGAACGGATGGCAAATACCAAACGAAGCCCCTGGAAGAATGTTGATGAATCAGTCAACAGGTTATGAAAACACATACAACTTATTTTATGATTGACAAGTGTTTTTATAATACCTGCAAGACCTGCCTCTGAATAAGTGTGCATTACTATTTTATTCAGCCATTCATTTTAGAAATGTCCACACCACTCCCAGCTCTGGACACTTTGTGAACATTCAATGAAAAATCAGACAAGTATGCAGCCTTGATTAACTGATCATCCATGTCATGGATTCCAAGTTTTGTAAAAATGCAATCGAATTTGACACAATTTTAAATCATTTCTCCATACACAAGAGGGACTGGGTTTATTACAAGTTTCATGCAACTTCTGATCTTCCAAAGATTGATCTTTCTGACATATGAGTGATTTCCACCACCCCCACTGTTGAGGGATCCCACTAGCCCCATTGCTCCCCTGCTTTAGACACAGGCAATTTTACAAACTCCCCCAACAAAATGGATGCTGCTATATTGCTTTTAGCAATGTTAATAGATTATTACCAGATTTAATGTTTTATTGTGTCCAAATTATCATAGAAACGGGACTCCTGGTTTTGATGGTGAGCTCAGGGAGCATTGTGAGTGACCTATATGCTGTTATGAGTTTCCCATCTAGATCCTAAATCCAGTTGTAGAGCATATCACAGTATGGTGTCTTCCAGGTTCTAGCTGGACTGTAGGAATTGGCATCTTTCTGTTCAGATGTCTCCATATGATATTTCCTCATGCCATCTGTCTTGGGGTTTTCTTTTCAAAAGTAATAATAGTTGCTTCAACTTTTAGGGACTTCCCAAATGCTTCCTCCAAATGCCAACAGCTTTTAAATTTATGGATGAGGGTTTGTTTGGCTTTGTCTCTCTTCCTCTCTCTCTCTTCTTTCTACATCTTCTCCTTTCCAGCCCTCCCTTCTTCCTTCTTTCCTCTCCCTTTCTTCTTTCCTGTCCCTTTTTTCCTGTTGCTTTTAAAAAGTTAATGACTCTTTCAGTTATTCTTGGAGTTTTTCATCTCTTTCTTCTACTGAATTTTTATCTTGTACACTCACTTCATTAAATTGTGGGTATTTTTGTGCATAAGAGTAATTATTTCTGTCTAATCTTTTTTAATCCAGTAAGACTGTGGCCGTTGAGTTTACAAGATCAACTATTTTGGTTGACTTGAAGAATGAGTATAGACAGTCTTTTCAAAATTATTTTTCACTTAGCTCAATTATTATTTAGTTAGGTACTTTATAGTGAGTTAACATGATCATAGAAAGGGTAGAGAGATAATAACCTGCATAACTTTATGGTTTAGTTTACCTAAACTGTGTTTTCTGTTAATGTTCACTGGGTTCGATTTGAATCAATTTGGGGGCTTTATTTCAAGTTCTCCATTTAGGTTTTCCCCACTTCTAGTCTCTCCTGACCATGTTGTTTAGACTCGAGGTCTTCATTATCTAATTTAAATTTAAATTATTAAATTTGACATTTAGTTTGTGAGTCACACTAGCCTCATTTCAAGTGCTCAGTAGCTACCTGTGGCTTGTGTGGGGTGGTGCAGACTACCAATGCAGAAAGCAGCACTGGAAAGCACAGCTCTATCTTCCTCCCAGTTCTTCCTGCACCAGGGCAAAGTTTTAGTGCCAATGGGAAATAAACCTTTGCTGTTTACACATCCTGTATTTTCTTCTCAGAGCCATGGCATAATGTTCTGTCCTCTTTCAATTTCTGTCCAAAACAATGACTTTGTCCATGGGAACCCCTTGAAGGGTGTAACACAGATATTAACATGAATATCGAAAGGTACAACACAGATATTACCCCACACACTGTATTTCAGTGTAAAAAAGCATATTTTAGTTTGTTTTCTGTTGTGAATGACAAAATACCTGAAACTGGGTGATTTATAAAGAAAATAAATTTATTTCTTACAGTTATGGAGTCTGGGAAGACCAAGATCAGGGGACACATCTAGTGAGAGCCTTCTTGCTGGTGGGGACTTTCTGCAGAGTCCCAAGGTGGTGCAGGGCATCACGTGGAGAGGGAGCTGAAGGTACTAGCTCAGGTCTCTCTTCCTCTTCTTTTAAAGCCACTAGTCCCACTCCCACAATAACCCAGTACTCCATTAATGGATTAATCCATTCATGAGGGCAGAGCCTTCATGACCCAATCACCTCTTAAAGGCCAGACCTCTCAATACTGCCACATTGGGGATTAAATAACATGAGTTTTAGAGGGGACAGATATTCAAATGATAGCAATCAAGAAGACAGAATGTGATGATGAGGAAGGCCTAGAGTATATATACACATATATTCATATGTATGTGTATGTTTATATATATACACACACATATGTTTACACATACATATATGTATCTTTGAATGTTATATATAGCTGGATTCTTGTATAAGCCTGCAGTTCTTACAAAGAATCTGGGGAGACCCTTTAAACAGTGTGTTTTGGGGAAGGGTCTTTACTTTAGTGTAGCCTGGATCTCTTTTCCTCTTGCATCATTCAAGTTCCACCAATTCTCTTCCAGAGGTCCTATGACGTCTCATGTCATGCCATTCTGCACTAGGATGTGCCTTTCAAAACATTGTGACTATCTCTAGATCTTCAGTCATAGCCTATGCAGAACACAGTCCACACTGAATGCAGTCATTATGGAGTCTTTACTTCCTTCCTCTACACTCTGCAAAGTGCTGATGGTTTTTTACATATTAGTCAAAGAGATAACATTTGGTTCTTTCCTTGACTCTGCAAGTTTCTCTTTAATGTGAGCTGAAGTCTTGCCTGTGTTCTCTCTGCCAGCTGCACTATCTCTGGGATCAGCATCCTACACTGAGTTCATGAGAAGAGGATATGAAATTTCTTTTGGTGACAAAGCCACTTCCTGCTTAGAATCCGGGCTAAAACATACGTATAGCTCACTCTGACCAGTTCATCAGAATGAGCTATACACAACCTCAATATCTTCAAGGCTGTAAGTGTGATGCTGTTAAATGCACTCAAGTTGAGAAGGACTAAGTCTTCCATCACAGAGGTTGCCTACTGTGTGTTTCTCCAGAGCCACTCTTGCCATCAGATTTATCACTCTGAACTTCCTCCATGTAAGGGTTATGGTTTTATTTTCCCACAAAGGAAATCCATTGGAATTGTTTTACTATAGATGAAGAATCTGTTGGTTAGCTAAAACACCATTCCATAACTCCTTTCATATTTGTAGATTAGAAATATATTATAAGAGATAAATATAAAGAGAAAAAATCACCCTTGTGTACTTCTTTTCAATGTAAGGGGTAACCAAGATCACAGAGCAGAGTAGACTTGGTAACAGTATGTAGTCCATGGTTCCTGCCCAACTCCGGGTTAATAGCATCTGTAAAAGGTGATAAACAGTCTGATTCAACTCCTCCCTGAACCAAAAAGAAGTGCGACAAGCTGTTGTCTTACTGGAAGTAACAGTTAATCTCAAAAGCTAAATTGATCAGAACCTGACTCATATGCAGGAGAATTTATAATTTCAACATTTCCCATTAGCTAGAGTTTGCTTTGAATCAATCTTTGGCTTGACAGGAGTACTTTTCATGTAAGTGTCGTGAGTGTCAGATGAGTGCCTGTGGCCTGATGTTAAATTTACAGTCAACAACACTTTTCCAAATGGAATTTTAATTCGGTTCAGTTTCTCTCCTCATGTACACCAGTAATGACTGCAGTGAGATTATTATGTGTAATTGAGAATTACAGTTGCACCCAAGAATCTCTAAGATCACTGGTCATTTAACATCCTGATCCTGGACTTGGCAGGCAGGTGAGTGGGCTACTCTAGGTAGTAAGCAGAGTTAGGAATAAAATCCCGGGTCTTATCATCTGCTCCACTGTCCTATTGGCTGAATAGCCCCCTTGATGTAGTTTAACTAAATTATCTCACAGAAACATGGTGCATAAGCAGGGTAGGGGAAGCAAATCAATATATTCCAGACTCCCTTCTCTCAGGGAAAGAGAGAGAAAACTGGCTTGATTTGATTATGTAATAGAGTAATTGAAGTTCTTTCTACCTGAAGATGTCAGCAACCCCAGATGGACAACACCACAACTTGAGCACTTTGTTTAATCCAACCAACATTTATCAATAGCCATGTGCAATGCATCTTGCTACACAATTCATTTATTCAACAAATATTTACCTAATGCCTTATTTAAGCCAGGAACTGGAGATACAATGGTGAATGAAGTAGACCCAATTCTTCAATTCGAGGAGCTTATCTATGAGTCTGGTTACAAAGAGAAACAAAAAAAGAGGTTATTAAAATAAAGAGGGGTAAGAACTATAGCAGATGAGGAGGTGTTATGGGGGCCTGAGAAGGCTTTCTAGAGGAAGGAACATTTAAACTAAAGGATGAAAGTGAGTCGTCTACTTAAAGTGAAGGGGACGATGAATGTTTCAGAAAGAAGAATAACAAGATCGAAGGCAGAAGGTGAGAGAGAAAGAGAGAGAGAGCAAAGTAAGTTTGCTGAATGACTGAATGAACAGTCAACAATCAGACATTATTGTAGAGGGGAGAAATGTGTTTTAGGACACCCTCTGGTATTCCTTTGGAGTATAGCCTGAAGTGTTCCTATCAATGGTGACTGGAGATTCCTCTCTAGTCCTGGTGAGACAGGAAGTAGAGCTCCAAAGGTAATTAGGCAAGTAAGTAATGTCTTTTGGCCTCTTCCTCTTGGGTTTATAATTTAAGGAGTCTGGACATACCTGAGGACCCTCCAGGATGGCAGGTAAAGACAACCTCTCTCTGTGGGCCTGCAGGGGACCCTAATCTGTAGGGTAGCTTGGAGGACTTTAAACTGAGCTCCTGTAACTTACACTGCATGTTATCTACCTGCATCTTGCTCTCTCTGTTTCCCTCAACTCTCCCAAGCATTGTGTAAAGCTTAGTGTAAATGTCAGGGTAGCTCTCAGCTGGGATAAGGGCATAATACTCTTGGTGATCATTGAACCCAGGATATGACAGGGAAAAGAGTATCCCTCTGAGGCCTGTGTAATGGTGGCAGGGACACTTAGGGAGGTGAGGGAGAATCTCTAAGTGAAGGATAATCTACAGAGGTACAAGTGTTACGCTGCAAATCCAGCTTTCTCTCCTCATTTGGATTCTATCACCAGAGTCAAAACTGGAAATTTAGGGCTTGACTTTATCAAAGGTATGCCTGATTTCCTGACTGACAGGACTTTGAGAAAACAGCTTTAGTGGAGAAATGGGATTGACAGTCAGAAACTTTGCGGGATGAGACCTGAATGAAGTGAGAAGCCTGGATTTTGGAGTCAGACAAATCTACCTTCATGGTCTGGCTCTACTACTGTTTACTACACGTTCAATGGGAAATAGTAGTATCTACTAAGTTAAAAGAATCTTTAGGCAATTTGCCTGTGAACATGTGTCCAAATGTTATGAATATCTTTCAACAAGGGGAAAAAATCCTCTTCCAGGTCAAGCGGGATTCACTTTTGGTAAAGACATTTTACAGGACAGGACAATGTGAAGATGATTATTGTTAGACTAATTCTTAAAATAAGTCATTAGAAAAAGTCACTAGATTCTTGAATGATTCATAGGTGATGATTTATCACAGCAAGTCATAATCCCATTGAAGCTAATCAGAAAACTGTTATCAGTAAAATTTTAATTTATTTTCTGAATGAGGCTATAATTACATCATACAGACCAGGTTTGGGATAATTTTTTCTATTATAACCTTATAAAGGTGTGAAGACTGAATGAGATGTTACACAAAAGATGCTTTAGTCTTGTGCCTGGTCCATAGAAAGTACTCTATTAATGTTCATTGTTATTGTTCTAGGAAGACCTTCCCTCCACTGTGCCCATTCCAACGTTGGAGTCCTGACATCAGGCACACCCTTGATAAAGCAAAGCCTTAACTACCTATAGAATCTCAAATGGGCTCTGGTAGTCTAAAAGCCCTGCCTAAGACTCTAATGTGGGTTCACCAGGTTATTTGCTGGTTGCTAAAGAAACACACTGTGAATAGAAGGTCCTTTGTGAAGTAGGATCTCCTTAATATAATCTTTGACATTTTTGGATATCTAAAGGTAAATCTAAAGCCTACATTGAGGGGATAAAAAGTTTAGCATAATAAAGGAATAGGAGTTTGAGCGTTGAAGGCTGGTGGCTAGAAGTCGGAAGAGAAGATATTGGAGAAGCACAACAGGCAAGAAGATGGTAGGCAGCTCAGGCTAAAGGTGTATGTGGCCGTGAGCAATATCCTATACTGGGAAATGGCTGCTTTAGGCCTAGTACAATGATGTGAAATATTGCATTTACAGTAGTCTCTCCTTATCTGTGGTTTCACTTTCTGTGGTTTTAGTCACCTGTGGTCAACTGTATTCTTAAAATATTAAATGAAAAATTCCAGGGATAAACAATTCATATGTTTTAAATGGTGTGCCATCACGCTCCATTCTGCCTGGGACATGAATTCTCCCTTTGTCCAGCATCTCCCTGCCTGTTAGTCACTTAGGAGCCATCTCAATTATCAGACCGACTGTCCTACTATTGCAATGTTTGTGTTCAAGTCACCTTCATTTGACTTAATAATGGCCCCAAAGTGCAAGAGTAGTAATGCTGGAATTTGTTATAGTTGTTCTATTTTATTTTAGGTATTGTTGTTGATCTCTTACTGTGCCTAATTTATAAATTAAACTTTATCATAGGTATGTATATGTAGGAAAAAAACATAGCATATACAGGATTTGGTACTATCTGAAGTTTCAGGCATCTACTGGGGGGGTCTTGGAACGTATCCTCTGTGGATAGGTGGAGCTACTGTATAACTTTTGCCTGTTCTGTGTCTTTCTTGGGCAACAATTCCCTTTTGTTACTATAAAACTTAAGTAAAAGGCTGCCTCATTTACCCCAGATTATCAGCATAAAAGGCTGTGGAGTGTAGCCCCCTGAGTGAGTTAACGTGGCTGTGCTTGGCCTTGGAAAGGTCATCCTGTAGTATGACAAGCACTTTCTAATGGAAACCACTAAGGAACATGCTTGAGGACAGGTCTCATCTGGGAGCAGGTGTTGTGGGCTCTTGGTACCTATCCTCTTAATGCTGATTTTGAATGAATTATAGTTCTCTAAAAGCCAATGTGGGAGGGGTATGTTAATTAAAGGATTCTTTATAAAATAAAATCAAGCAATGAATAAATGATTAAATAATAGTGTAAAAGTCCCAATCTTCCCAACTTTCCCAATACCATTTCTTAGAGGAAAAAGATGGCTATCCTTTCAAATGTTTTCTATGCCTATGCAAACATATTTCTATCATACACAATTCATGTATACTTTCATACAGAAATGAAATTGCATACTCTTTTACAATGCATTTTTTTACATTTTATTAACACAAATGCAGCATATTATCAGCATATAACCTTGAAATTCATTTTACTTTGTCATACTGGTCAACACAACTTTTTGCTTTCCTTTCTTGATTGAATCTAACAGTGAAAACCCAAATTAGACTGGTAGACACCAAACTCAAATCAGTGGAAACAAAAGCATGAACTGAGTGTTCACAGAGGAATAATTAGTTCCTCTGGAGTGAACTGGGGATTCAGAACTTGAAGGATGAGTTGTCATTCCTTGGGAGACAAAGAAGCAGGGGAGGCAGAGAACTTTCTGGGAAAAAGAGCCAGCAGGATCAAAGGCTTGGAAGCACATTGATGTAAGCTCTGAATTTGAAGGTAGAAATTATGGATCATTCTGCCTGGGATTCCCAGTGTTCACCCTCGGGTGCTAGGTGACCTAATGACATCCTTATGTAATGGAAAGTTTGCTCAAGGTTTAGCTTAACATAGTTAAGTTTTCTTTGTTTCTAATCTCTGTCTTCAGTTTCACTATGATGAAGGGAGCCTGGGTAGAAATGGACTCAGGGAAAATTTACTGGAGGTGCTTTTAATCTTTGCCAATGACTCAGGGACAAATCTTCTGTTAAGAAAATCCCCAAAGGGAGGTGTATAAGAGGTTGTAAATTGAAGTAAATTACAATGCTCTTCCTTTATTCCAAAACAGTGCTGGGCTTTCAGTGAGCTAACCACTTTTCTCTGGAATTTCGCCTCAGGCTGAAAGCCACTGGAGATTCTCTAGTAGAAAATCTCCGTTAAGAACTGTGTCTGTTCTTTGAAAACATGACTTCACCTGTCCCACTGCTAAATAAATGACTTCCGGCTCTCTTTTGCTCATGTTTAATTTTTATTTCTTTTGATGCTGTTGAGTTTGGGGCTATGCTTTTTCTACAATTGGATATTTAAGGGCATCTATGATAAAGTAAGCTTTAATTTCATAAAATTATCAATGGTCAACTATTTCTTTAACCTACAAAAAGGGTAATTTCATATTGCTCAACCTAATTTGTTGATTCTTGTTATTAAAACTGGGGTTAATCAGCACCTTGTTTCTTATCAATTATCTTACCTTTGGCTTTATGGGTAATTAAAATTAATTTTTATAAACTTCAAAACATCTTCCAAGTTCATCACCTTTGCTTGCATTTCTGGCTGTTATCAAACTATTATAATTCAGGCCCCCTTATCTTTTATCTAGACTATTTGAAGTATCTACCTGGCTTCCAGTCTTCCAAAAAATGTGCCAATTTTTCTTTTCAGCTTTATCTTCTCAAAGCACAATTCTTGATGTCCTACCAATTTAAGAGCAAGCATTGGATGGAGGCTCCCACAAGACAATACTAGCCTCCTTTTCTCCCCTCTACCCTCCTTCTGTTGCCTACTCCTTACATTTTGAATTAACTGTGAGTTCATTTTTGGTTCCTTACTTCCATTTTACTGCTGAGCTTGTTCTGCCTAGTGTTACAGTTGCTTCTGTAGCAATCTTTTCCTGCCTGCCAGACTACAAGGTCTTTGAAGGCAGAGAAAGTCCTCATCAGACCCCGAGAAGCCTGTGGCATCTAGCATCATGGTCATACTACATGGGTGTGCCAGCTTTGGACTGCACAATTCTGGGGTGGCCATCCTGAGAGACTGGGTCATGAATACCTCCCCCACTGGTGTTGTGTAATGAGATGGCCACGTTAAGCACAATGGCTTACACAGTGCAGATTCTTCATAAATACTCATGGAATTCAGTTGAATCTGAAGCTAGATCCATCCACGGAAAGTGATTCTGAAGCACTTAAATCTCCCACCTTCTAATTCAGAGTTCTGCTCTGAGCTTACATGGAAACACAGCCAGTCATGGGGAAGTGTTGCTGACCACAACATCTCCATCTAGTTTAGGAAGCTCTTGTGTCTGCGGTATGGGTCAGTCATGATCTTTCCAAGACTGAAGAATGGCACCCAGCCTTTGGCTCCTCATAACAAACGGCTTCCCCATTGTGCCCTCTGTCCAGTGACCTGTTCTGCAGATATTCAGTACCATTTTGTGGCTCACAAGACTGTCTGTGATAAAAATGTGAAGCTAAGAACTTCAGCAGAAACATGTTTCACTGGCTTATTCTGATGACTGGCGGGGCAGATATAAATTAGTTGGTTATATTTTCTGGTGGTCTGTTCATCTCCCCCCAAATAAAGAATGAACACGGTAAGATGATCCCCTGGATTGTTGTCCTTGCAACTTTTTTTCTGCAGGCATTAGCTGTTGCTTCTAGTTTATCTTCACTGTTTCCTTTTGTTGTGGTGTTTCATACATAACTGGGAAACAAAACGTGGCAAACAGCTATTGGCTTTGAGTGTTCGGTGGGGCTTGCATTACATGGCCAGCCCCACAGGGAGCCCTTGGAGCTCTTATGAAGCTGTCATCAAGAGAAAATGATGAGTTTGAACATAAGAGAGATTAAAAAATAATGGGGTGCAATTGGCTTTTGGAGATGCCTCTTATGTGTGGAGTGGAGTTCTAAACAAGGCAATAGCTAAGATTTACTGAGTGAATGAGAAAACTAGCTGCCATTGATCAAATGATGCAATGCAAAGGAAAATGTTTTGCACTGCTATGAGGTGTCAAACTAGGAGAAATGTCTGTAATGAGCTTCCCAAGGATTTGCTGAAGAGGGAAACATTGGGGGAAAAAAACAACAACGATTGATTTAGGAAAGCACATCTCACTCTAAAGTTTCTTGTGGGAAAAATAAGCAAATATTTAAAACATTAGAAGGAAAATGCCATGAGGAATTTCAACCCTTTCTTAAATGCAGTACATCTTGGCATAAGTACAAGAAGAGGGCTGGAGTTATTACTGCTCCCAAATGGGGCAAATGTAGCCCAAATGATCGACTCAGGCTGAGGGTCACATCCAAACTGTTTAACTGGGGGACTGACAGGGTGATTTTGTTGATATACAGCTTTAAAATTCATAAGAACAATTTGAGGTAACTTATATTCAAATTTGAGGTGAGAATGAAGAGAATTGAGGAAGGAGAGCAGCTAAGGATACAAAAATTGTTTTTTCTGCCTACAGTGTAGGAAAGGGCAACAAATCCATAGGAAAAAAGCAGGAACACAATGCATATTTGGATGGTTCTCAAAGCTGCCCCATGGGACCAGCTGAGCTGGAAGAATGCTGAGTGCAGAGGCTGCAGGAAATTCTGAACTTACTCTCGTTGACTCCTGTTGACTGTGTCCCAGGCCTGGGAAACTCTAGCTCCCATTCCACACTATGGAGACTTGTTGGCTCTCAGGCAAAAATGGAGGAGGTGGAGAAGAGGCCCTTCCTTCCAGGGAAGAGGCTGCAGGAACCAAATCTTCAATGAGCCCCCTAGAGAGCTATGGGAGCCAGAGATCCTCAATTCTGCTGAAAAGTGCCCCCAGGAACATCCACAGAATTTTCTCTAGCTTTTTCCACGTTTCACCTCTGTCCCCACTCAGCACACCACCTGGGGGTCTCCGAGTGTAGAGTAAGTCCTATGGCCCCCTTCCCACCTTCTGCGAGTTGGGAGTTTGGTTTTGTTTCATCAGATGCTGAAGACTTTTCTCATTATTTAGGCCAAGCCAATTAGGTTTTCGAGAAGATCGTTTTTCATGGTTTTCAGTGTGTTCAGAGTATGTTTCACATTCAAGCCCTCTCCCCAGGCCCCCACTTTGTTGCAAGGCTCAGCACTGCTGGCAAGGGGGCCTTGGCAAGCATGAAGGAATATTTTCATCCGTGATCACCCAGGCACTCTGATCAGAATTGCTGAAGCACAGGGTCTTTTTGTCTGTTTGGAAAATGCCTAAAAGAGTGAAGCGTGTGTGCAGGGTAGTTCCCTGGCTTGCCGAGGTTTCTGGTCCTGATGAGAAAATGTCTACTCATGTTGGCCAGCCTGTCTCCAAATGGCCAGCTTCAGTCGACGTTTGTGTTCTGTGTCCTTGTTTCCTTTGTGACCAAGGTATTACTTCCACTTGGCCAAGTGTGTTGTATCAAAGAGGCACACAAGAAGTTAAAGGTAGGAGAATGAATTGCCACTATAGCAGCACTAACAATTTCAAACCTCAGCAAAGCTGAGTGTTCAATAAATGACTTTTTTCACTTTCCTCTGAGAAGTGAGGATCAAATGGCCAACTACTTTTCTAGTGCAATGATGATGTTTCTTCTCATAATGCCAAACGCTAAAGTAAGAAGGAGCTCATTTACCCACAACCATGAGAGTTAACAGATACATCCGATTTCAGATGATCAGTAGATATTTCAGACATATCAAGATATCCTACTTGAAATGTCCCACATTCCCAACCTGGCACTCTCTAGCACCCTTCCTTGCTTTATTTTTCTCTATAGAACTTATCACCATCTGACACACTGTATGTTTCACTTATTTTAAACAAAAATTTTGCTTCTCTCCCTTTCTTTTACACACACACCCAAGAATATAAGCTCATGACCGCAAAAATTTTATTTTTGTCTGTTTTGTTCACTGCGGTGTCTCCTAAACCTGGAAGAATGCTTGGCACAAAATGGGCACTTAATAAAAATGTGTTGAATGAATTAATGAATGAATGTCCCAGAAGATGGTGTTTTCTCTAAAGTGAATGTTTGACCGTCTCTACCCCCTGCCCACCCTGGAAGCGAGATCACTTGATACATTGAAGTCTCACCCTGTTTACAGCAGAGGCTGAGAAAGACCTTGCAAATAGCGTGGTGAAGTCTGAGGGTTCAGAGCCGTGGAGAGACCTTCTGGGCATCTCTGGGCTCAGTCTTCCTATCCCAAATCAGCAGTACAGACCTGATGCAGGAAACATAGTCGGAAAACAGAGACCAGATAAAAAAATCCCATTTAATGGATGCACCATTGACAACTGTCCCTTCCTTCTCCTCTTTATCAAACAGTTCCCATCAAAATTTTCCACTGAAGTGAAGAAGAAAGATAAATACAAGATCACAAACAAAGCCAGCTAGGAAAAAATGCTATAAAATTCTCCTGTGGGTTTCATGTCTCTTTAAAGGGCAGTTCCTTTAGGGAGAGTGATGGTGTTGGGCCTAATGTCTCTGAAATGCCCATGTCCTCTGCACACAGGGACAGTCATGCCTTTACTCTGCAAGTGTTCACTGGGCACCCCCTCTGCACCGGGCCTGTGCTAGGTAGGAACCAGGGATTGAACTACTAAGACAGACATGGTTGCTGCCTTTTCCAAGTTTGAGCCTAGTGGTAGGTATTGACAAAGTCCCTTCAAACCCACTCATGATGTTACTGTGCATCACATTTCGGTGCAAAAAATACTGACTCTAATTCATGGGCTGGCAAACTCTATTTGTAAAGTGCCAGACAGCAAATAAATATTTTAGGTTTGACAGGCCACGCAGTCTCTGCCACAAATACTCAACTCCGCTGTTGTAACAGGAAAGCTGCCATAGACAGTATGCTAATGAATGACCATGGCTACATTCCAATAAAACTTTACTTACAAAAACAGACTCAGGGTGGATGTGGCCCTTAGATGCTATTTGCCGATCCTTGTCCTAACTGCTTTTTTGTATTATATTCAGATGTTAGAGATGAGACCCAGATAAAACTTTTGTTTTGGTCTCAGATTTCCATACAGTTCGTATAGGAAGATATATGAGCCTACCACCCTTTAGCAAGCCCTTCCGTCAGGATGCAGGATGCAGGTTATACCACAACTGTCGAATCTGCTTGACTGTCCCCGTGTCCCGATAGAGACGGTTTTGTTCTACCTCCAGATGTTTCCTCCACACCATTTAGTGCAACAACCAGAGAACAAAACAACCCCCTGACCCCCAGCCACAGGCTACTGTCCTTCCTTGGAGTGCAGGTACTATGGTATGGAGACAGCAAGACCTGACTGGAGCTGCCTTCGAGAAGCGGTAGCCTCTCACGCTGCTCTCCTTGTTCCCCCAGGTCTGGGGATGGGGACAGCTCTGCAGCTACTGGCAGAAGGGTTCCTGTCCTATCTCTGTGCTTTCCCCACACCCCACCAACACCTTTGTAACTATGTAAATAAACCCTTCCTGGATTGTCCTAATTTGATTGTGTTCTTCATTCTTGTAAGGACCCTGATTGGTGCAACAGATCTGGGCTCTTGGTTGCACCATTACTGTTCCCACTGGTGGAGGGTAGAAAGGCTGTGGAGAGACTTCTGGAAGCTTCTTATAAGAACTCCCTCCCATACAGCATCATTAATTGTTAATCCATGCAAACGCTGAATCTCTCTGAACGCAGTGTTCTCCCAGCGAGAGAAGACAAGAATAAGCTCATACTTGACGTGGGGTGGCTCTGTGGGGTCCGGCCCCTGGTAGCAGCCTGCAGGGCTGTGAGCGTGCCTGTGGCCCAGGCAGGCCCAGGACTCCCACGCATGAGGCGGAATTCACAAGCCTTAGCGAGGCAATGCTGCTGAGTCTCAGGGCCAAGCACAATTCCCATGCTCTCTGAAGACCCCGTCAAAGAAGAAGGTAGATCCTCGAACAGTTTCTGGAAACAACTCACAGGATGTGGTTAAGCGGGAAGATCTTAGTATCAAGTGCCTTTAAAGAGGTGGTTTGTGTGGTGGTTAAGGGTAGATTCTGGAGCGAGCTGTGTGTTCCACTCCAGCTCTGTGTGATGTGACCTTTAGTAAAGTGACTTAAACATTGTGGGTCTCAGTTTCCCTCTTTCTAAAGTAGGGATGATGATAATAGAGGCTGCTATGAGAGTTAAATTGGTTAATATTTGTAAATTATTTAGAACAGTGCCTTGTACAGAGTAAGTACTATAAGCATTAGCTATTACTGGCATTATTGAAGGTGACACTCCCTTGACCATCTTTTGTGTTGGAATCTGCTTGGTTATACTTGAAAGACCCTTCCCAATCCAGAAATATTTTTTTCCCCCAAATAAAAGAATCCATTATAAGGCACAGTGACCTGGCATGCTCTGCAGAGCTTTTTATGTTGGGCCATCATTTCCAAGGAGAGTTTAATTCAACTCTCAGCAAGGACAGAAGCACCCGCCCTCACCGTGTCTCCCATCACGCCTAGTGCAGAAGATGCGGCAGTGAATGAGAAATCTCGTCTTCACCTTCATGAAAAGTGCTACAAAAACATGCAGCTCAGGCTGGGAGTCACATGTCTTCACAACTACATTTAATTTAAAATCAAGCCACTTGAGACAATTCAGCTGTAAGCTTGGACTTCTGCGTCCCCCGAGCACAGGGCAGCTCGCCGCAGTCGAGCTGTGACTAACTCAGACTTTCCCCACCACGACCCTTGTGCTCTTTCCGTGGAGTCCCTGGATGCAAAAGTAAATAGAATAGCAGAGGCCCTCGGCACCTCTGCTCAGAAAGAGTTTTCCGGCAGCACAGATGGATTTTCAATTTAAAGTACTTGAAACAAGAAGAAAAAGGCTTCTGACTACTTTTTCTGCAATAAAAGTGTGCTGATTTTGTAGTGAGAACTGAAGGCTTTTTAATGTTAAAGAAGTCTGCAGTTGTGATGGAGTATCTTTATTAGTCTCATCAAGCACATCATAAATAAGACACATCTCAAATTAGCACTAATCATGCTTGAGAACGTGTCTAAAAATAAGTGGAAAAATTCTCAAGCCTTCATGTTTCTTTTTTGACTTTAAGAATTGGGAGGCCCCAAGGTGAAGGGCTGAACCATCAGAAGCCTCGCAGGCAGGTGCATGTGAAGCAACACAGAATGAATAAGAGTGTCTCCAAGAAAGCCAAAGGTGTCAGCAGGATACTTTTGTTCATAAACAAAACAGGAAGACCTGCAGAAAATGCAGTTAAAATCACACAACAGCGTTCCTTTTCCCTTGCTTGCAGAAAGTTGAAGTTGACGCTTGTAATCTAGCTACCCTCAACCCATTCCTCTTCCACCCTGGTTTTCTCGCAGAAGACAGAGTTTGGTAGAAGCAGGGTCATGCTTGATTTACCTGGATCTCCTAGACCACCCTTTGCCCTCCTTTGCAAGGTCCTAAAGATGCTGCATCAGTTAGAAAGGGGTTTAGCTGTAAAAACAAAACAAAACAGAGCTGGGCACGGTGGCTCACGCCTGTAATCCTAGCACTCTGGGAGGCCAAGGTGGGAGGTTCACTTGAGGTCAGGAGTTCGAGACCAACCTGAGCAAGACCAAGACCACGTCCCTACTAAAAATAGAAAGAAATTACCTGGACAACTAAAAATATATAGAAAAAATTAGCTGGGCATGGTGGCACATACCTGTAATCCCAGCTACTTGGAAGGCTGAAGTAGAAGGATTACTTGAGCCCAGGAGTTTGAGGTTGCTATGAGCTAGGCTGATGCCACAGTACTCACTCTAGCCCGGGCAACAGAGTGAGACTCTGTCTCAATAAATAAATAAATAAATAAATAAATAAAATCAGGAAAAAAGAAAACCCTGGAAGTTGTTTTAACAATTAGGGGGTTAATTTTCTTGTAAGAAACCCAGAAAAAAGTTCAAGCCTGCTGTAGCTCCTTAACAAAGTCATCAGGGACCCAGTTGCTTCGTATCTTTTGGTCTCTTCTTCCATTTCTTTCCTTGGTACAATACCTTTTATCTTCATGCTTGTTGTGTCAGGGTTGCAATGTGGTTGCCATATTTCCAGAACTTAAATCTGTATTACAGGTAAAAAAAAAAAAAAAAAAAAAAAGACAGAGGAGAAGGGGGCTTCAGCCAAGTCTGTCCCTGCTCAGCAGGGAGGCATGATCCCTACGCAGAAGACATTGACTTACACCTGTTTGGCCATGATTCTCTAACACGGTCATCCCCTAGCTGCAGGGCTGCTGGGAAACAGTTGTTGATGATAGTTGGGTCAGCCAGGCAGTAGTGTTTGTCTGTCACAAAATTCCATAAAATTTTCTTGTGGGCAGATTCAAATCAGCACAATTTTAGTCTTTTGGTCTCTCTGTATAAAACTGATTTAAGGAATAGTCATGGTTCTTCGATGATTTCCCACTGCTCTTAGGATGAAAATCTAAAACCTTAACTTTGCCTACATGGCCCTGTGTGGTCTGACTCCCATCTGCCTCTCCAACCTTCCATCCTCATACCCCTGGCTTCCCGATCTCCTGCACGCTGGCCTCCTTTCATTCTTAAGACACCTCAGGACCCTCCCCACCTCAGGTCCTTTGCACATGCTGTTCCTTCTCTCTGAAATTCTCTGTTCTCACCTATATCCATATCCATATTTTCCTGCTTATCTCACTTTAGACTTCTCCTTGGGGAAGACTCCCTCACCCTCTAGACTAGATAAGGTCTCCCTGGTTTTATAACATCCTGTGCTTTTGTTTGATTGCACTTCTGACAGTTTTTAGGTGTGTAATTGTGTGACTGTCTTGGTTGCTGTCTGTCTCCTCTCTGTGCTCGGGGCTCTGAGGGTGAGGGCATTCCTAACTGGCTCCTGAATTCAACCCCAGATCTGAGGACAGTAGTAGCCACATCAGAAGAGCTCAAAAATATTGGCTGAATTAAGGAATATTAAAACTAGAACAGAGCATACAATAAACATAAATGCCTATTTTATAGTCTGACCTTGCTCATCCCAGAGCATTTTCATCTGACTGTAGCTTCTTCAATGCCATTAGCTATGTGTGGATGTATGTGGGGTGTGTTTGTGTATGTGTATGTGTGTATTTAATGTGTACTGGATAAATAAACTTCTTGGCAATTAGGGGTCTCTCTTTTTTAATAGTGACTAGACAATTCAAGAAATTATAGATATTGCAATATAAATTGGAGATAGAGCCAAAATTGAGCAATTAACTTAGTGTCAATGGAATTTGTGAGGTAAAGAGGGAAATAATATAGTGAGGTAGGACAAGTCCAAGAATTGGGCTTGAATGCAGGAGTGGCAACAGTTCATTTGTTCATTCAGCAAGCAATGCTGTTCAGTCTTTATGTGCCAGTAGCTGGGTTTTGTGCTAGTCATAAAACATTTAGCAAGACCTGCTGTTTCCTGTCTTAAACAGACTCTGTAATGGAAGAGACAGCTATTATAAAGGAGGTAAGTGAGGGTACAGTGAGGACACAGAGGAAAGTATAAGCCCCTCTCTCTGTGAAGGCTTCTCAGAAGAAATAATTATTGAGCCGAATCTTGAAAGATGTGGAAAAGCTATGGGACAATCAAGAGCAGAAGGACTTAAACTGTGTTCCAAGGAGATGGACAAGCATGTGCAAAGGTACACAGATACAAAAGAATATTCCATGTTTCTCAAAACCGTGTAGTTGGGTATGCCTAGATGCCAAGTATTAATACATAGGGAAAATATTAGGAGATAAGGCTAGAAAAATGACAGGAGCCAACTGAAAAATTTCTTTCCAATGCTAGGACATTTGTTGATGACAGAGCAGCACTGAAGACCACTGAGCAATGAAGCAACACTGTCTTGTTTGAATTTTGCAAAGATCCTCTGGCAACAGCATGAAAGGTAGAGTGGAGCAAAAAATAGATTGGAGGAAGAAGGGGATGATTTATGGAGCCAATGGAAGTCTCAGAGTGAGACGGTGCAGTCCCAATCCTTGGCAACACAGGATGTATAGAGGAGCATGCAGATCTGAGAAATATCAGGTGAGTAAAATTGACTAGGCTCGACTGTTTCTAGATGACTCCCTGCCTCTACAGTGGCCCTCTTAAGCCAGAGTTATCTTCTGTAATACAATTCTGATCATGCTCTCTCATTTTAAGTCCCTCCGAATTAACTCCTGCAGGAATCCTGCTGTTCAGGTGTGGTGAGCAGAACCAATCTAGTTCCTCAAATAACTGGGAGCTTACAAAGTCATAAAGAGCACACTTGAGGCTGAGCTCCAGGAGTGACACCCAAAACAACAAAACTGGCTCACCAAATGTGCTGCTATTTTTGCTATAGTCAGAAATCTGGGGAATCAAGAAGTCACAGCCACCGCAGCAGCCACCATGACTGGGGCCCCAGGCCCACGTGTGAGGCCAAGAAAATGGGCAGCCCACATGGGACCTCTCCATAGCCACAAGCTGAGATTACACAGTGGGACCTCTGATGATACCACTGTAGGAAATAGAAAGGCCTCCAGAAACAGGAGCAGCAGGTTTCACCTCATTCCCCCTTGCAAATATTGCATGGGTGTGGTTATTTGGTCAAGTGCTGAGCCAAGGTGTAAAGGGAATTGGGGAAACATACACTTCCGTTTTCTGCCTTTTTACATGCAGTAAGGCAGACCACAAGGATGTTTGAATGGTGCTGAGTCAATCAGTGACATCTACTTCAGCCCATTAACCCAGATCTCACTTACCTGTAGAACATCTTAAAACTGTGTATTCACAGGTTCCATCTATGAAGTCAAGGCTAGATCTCTCCAAAGAAACTAATATTTTGGCTGTCCTTCAAACTAATATTTTAAAATGTCTATCTAGTAGAAAAGTAGAAATAAAGAAAGTCTGATTTTCAATGAATAAAAATGGCTTTTATCTTTTTGGTTGACTAGAAACAATTTATGCTATCAAAATATGTATATATATATTTTTATAGTTTTTGTTTCCCCAAAGTCTTTCTTTGGCAAATTTTAAACCAACAGTGTATTAGGGGAAATCATGAGTTTGAAATTTTGATAATATTTTTACAGATCAATGGGAAATGCATATGATTTCTAAAGAATTAAATGTTCAACCTTATTCATAAGAACAAAGGAAATTAACATTTTAAAAATTATCTAAATTTGGACCAACCCTCCTAATGAAGGCAATTAGAAAATCAGTGAGAAGGGGGGTATTACTTTCTTGAAGGCATTGGTAGACTTATAAGTTAAAGCAGATTTACAGGGCCACAATCCACAGAAAGATAAAAAAAATCAGAGACAGAAATGCCATTTGGTACCTCTCTTGCCCCAGGGGTGTTTACTGATGTCAGTGAGACTGCTGAGATGCTGACTAATACAAGACAGACAGCCTTGAATTCTTGGGGAGTAAACATTGCAGTCCAGAGCCTGGCAAGGGAAGAAATCATAGTAAATCCTGCACTTTGCATGGTGACCTTGGAGAAAGAATAAACCAGAAGTAAATCATCTCTCACAAGGGCAGTAATCCAGTTTCAAGTGGTCTGGCTGATCCAAAAAAACTCAACTCCTGAAATTGGATAATGGAATTATGGATTGCTAGTGCATCAGTTGCCTGACTGAAGAAAACAAAAATTTTATCTGGGAAAGGTAGCATCATTAAATCATTTCTACACATCATTTTTCAAATATAATGTCTGACACATAATCAAAGATAACCAGTCACACAAAGGGACAATACAACTGGAATAAAGACAAACAGAAACAACAGAAACAGACCCACAAGAGCTTCTGATATTGGAGTTATCAGGCACAGATATTAGAATAACTAAGATTATGGTGTTCAAGGAGATTAAAGACGATGAGAAATGTTGACAGATAACAGCATTAAAGAAACACACAGAAGATTAGAAAAGAACCAGATAGAAGTCTAGAATTAAAGCATGCAATAACTGAAATTAATAACTCAATTGACAGGGTTATTAACAGGTTAGACACATATGAAAAGAGAATTTGTGAACTGGAAGATAGACGAAAACAAAATAATTCATAAGGAAGCAAGGAGGGACATGATTAGAAAATGCAAAATTCCTAGAGGTTATAATGAGAATGTCCAAATATATTTTTATAAACCCAAAATAAGAGCAAAGTAAGAATAAGAATGAGACAGAAGCAATAAATGAAGAGATAAAGGTTGAAATTTTCTGAAATCAATGAAGATGTGAATCCACAGATTGAAAAATCCAAACAGGATAAATAAAAAGAAATATGCAACCCAAACCTTGGAATTGCAGAAAACCAAAGAACAGAGAAAAATTTAAAATCTGCCAGAAAAAAAAATAAGAGATTACTTTCAAAGGAGAAATAATTAGACTTCAGCTGACTTCTCAAAAATAATAATGAGTCTAGAAGACATAAAATGCTCTCTTCTGTGTGCTGAAAGAAAATAAATGCTATTCTAGAATTCTATTCTGAGTGAAAATACACTAAAAAGTGAAATAAAAACATTTCCATGCAAAAAAAGAAAGAAAGAAAGAAAGAAAAATCTATGAGAATTTGTTACCTGCAGACCTAAATTATTCTTTAAGGAGAAAGGAAATGACCACAGTAGAAGGTCAAGTATCAAGGAAGGAGTTAAAGAGCAATAAAAATGTTAAGCATAAGGGTGTACGTATATGCATAGTATCAAAAGTAATGTTTTGGGGGGCTCAAAACGTATATAGAGTTAAAACACAGAAAAACAATAGTTTGTAAGTTGAGAGGAGCTTAAGTAATGATAAAGTATTCTTGAGTTATTGCATTGTTAAGGAAGAGCATAACCATTTCACATAAAATGTCTTAAAAAACCATGGCTCCTTGTCATAGTTGCTAAGGTAACCACTAAAATAATAATAACAGAGAGTAGAACTTCCAAACTAGTAGAAGGAAAAAAAGGAGTAGTCAAAAATAATCAAAATGAAGGCAAGATTTTGTCTCCTTTCTTGCTTTTAGAGAGAGAGAAAAAACAAAAAACCTAAAAAAAGATAGGACAAGTAGGAAGCAAATGGTAAGATAGTGGGCTTAAGTCTAGTGTATTAGGGGTCACTAGTATATATAAAATGTTCCTAGCAAAGATAGAGTAACAAAAACCAGATTTATTCTCCTACCTTAAACAGCCGCCAAATGGGCAAAATATGTGAAACAACAACCTGTAGGACACTGAAAACCGGGCAACAAAGGACAATGATTCCTGAAAGATAGGAAACAAATGAAGTAAGCTCCACCCTTGCCCCAGCTTACTGCTTGGAGAAAGTTTCCAGGCACAGAGCTCGGCTCTTGGTAGATCCCATTGTATTCTGTGAGTTGAGGATGTGGGTTTGAGAGCAGGGAAAGACTAAAGTGGCTAGGGTTTCAAGACAGAGTAGCAGAGAGCAGAAAGCTGCAGGAAACAGAGTCCCAGAGATCTCCAGAGGGTCAGCTTTGAGTATTCATGAGCAGCACATGCATGTGAGGAAACTCCTTGAGAGCAGAAAAAGAGTTACACAAAAGGTATGTAACAGTGCCTGACACTCACATACGACTGAGAATAGTACCTGCTGCTGCCAGTCAGATTATAAAACTTTATATCTAGGGCATTGAGTCTTCTTTTTTGTGCAGAGAAAGGCATTCCCTTAGCAGTGGGAAATAATTAGCTCTAAATTAAATACTGCTCTGTTCCCACCTAACAAGCATTAACAGCAAGACCTGAAAGGATCAAACTGCTTCCAAGTAACTTCACTGCATCCCAGAACAAAACTCAAGAATGTTCACAGGAATAAAAAAAAAAAAAAAAAGCAAAAACTAGCCAGGACCCAAAAAGGTAACAATCACAATGCCTGGAACCTTATCAAAAATTTCCAAGTATGCATAGAAACAGGAAAAAAACAACCCATAATGAGGAAATAAATCAGTCAAACAAAACCAACCCAGAAATGACAGAGATGTTACAATTAGCATAAAGAACATTAAAACTATTATTGTAACTGTATTCCACATGTTCAAAAAGTAAGTAAAAACATTAAAGATATAAAATTACCCAAATGCAATTTTTTACAGATAAAACTATAATGTGTGAGATGAAAAATACATAAATGGAGACTCACAGCAGATTTGGCTTTTTAGAAAAAGCAACTAATAAAATTAAAAACATAGAACAGAAACTATTCCAAATGAAAATCAGAGAGAAAATGTGATTTAAAAGTATATGTAAGCAAAGAATTGATGAACTGTGGGACAATTTCAAAGGGATTAATATACCTGTAATTGGATTTCTGGATTTCTGAAGGAAGGGAGAGAGGAGAAGACAGAAAAAAAATGAAGAAATAATGGCAGAAAAATTTCCAAATTTAGTGTAAACTACAAATTCACACATCCAAACACAGAAAACAGATAAGGCTGCGGTCCCCAACCCCCGGGCTGTGGACCAGTCCTGGTCTGTGGCCTGCTAGGAACTGGGCCGCACAGCAGGAGTGAGCAGCAGGTGAACAAGTGAAGCTTCATCTGTATTTACAGCCACTCACCATGGCTTGCATCACTGCATAAGCTCCACCTCCTGTCAGATCAGCAGCAGCAGTGGATTCTCATAGGAGTGCAAATCCTACTGTAAACTGCATATGCGAGGGATCTAGGTTGCACATTCTATGAGAATCTAATGCCTGATGATCTGAGGTGGAGCTGAAGCAGTGATGCTAGTGCTGGGGAGCGGCTACAAATACAGGTTATCATTAGCAGAGAGGTTTGACCACACAGAAACAATAATAAATCAATTGCTTGCAGACTCATATCAAAACCTTATCAGTGAGTGGCAAGTAACAATGTAATAAAAATAGAAATAAAGTGCACAATAAATGTAATGCACTTGAATCATCCTGAAACCATCCCCACACCCCAATATGTGAAAAAATTTTCTTCCATGAAACCTGTTCCTGGTACCAAAAAGGTTGGGGACCACTGATATATGGGACTACAACAAGGCACATAATAATCAAATTGTATTCAACCAATGATAAAGAGAAAAATCTTTAAAGAAGGCAGAGGAAAAAAAGATGTTAGGTACAGAAGAACAAATATAAGAATTACAGCAGATTTCTCATCAGAAATAATGTAAGTGAGAAGACCATAGGATATCTTTATAGTACTGGGGGAAAACCCTGTCAACCTAGAATCCTATAGGCAGTAAAAATATCATTATTTATAAAGATTTATTTTTAATGTACAAAAACTGAAAGAATTTATAACTCTGCAGTCCTGTACTACACGAATGTTAAAGTAAGCCCTTCAGATAGAGAAAAAATGATACCGGAAGGAACTATGAAGAGAAAAAAATAAACAAACAACAACAACATGGATTTCTATGAAGGAATCTGGAGCACCAGATGATAACTATATGGGTAAATACATAAATCTCTTTAAAAGATAACTGCCAGTATAAATAACAATAATAACAGGGCAGTATCGGTTTATAGGATGTAAAAACAATAAAAAATAAATAAAATGAATGACAATGTTAGCACAAAGGCAGGGAGTGGAGAAATGGAAGTGTGCTATTGTAAATTCTTATGCTACACCTGAATAGGGCCAGGGCTGGGGTGCGACAAGAAGGGACCTTGCCTCAGGCACAAAACTGAAGAGTACTCCAAAAATTCAGCAATCAAGGGAAATATTAATACTAACTTAATGTAATATTTTAAAATATTAAATTAATATAAAAATCCATGATGAAGCAAATATCAAAATTTAAACAAAGACATGTCGTGCCAAGTCATGCTGGAGCTTAAAGCAAAAGGAAAAATCAGTAACAATGATGCTGTCTTTATTTAAGATTTTGATATTTCATCATGGAATTTTTTTGCAATAAAATTTTGATTTTTAAAAGTATTGCTTTCAAACAGTTGTTTATTTTGATTGCTGAGTTTTGGAGAGTACCCTTAGATTTTTTTTTTTTTTTATTACCCTAGGCCTGGCCCTGGTTCTGGGGTGAGATTCAGATATTCACATTTTTCTTAATGCTGTTTGTTCTCCTCCTGGTTGAGAACCACTAACAGAGAAATAATTTCAGTCTTTACCTGGGCATGCAAGGTTCTTTATGAACTCAACTGAACTAGCTCTTTTTTTCTATGTTTCTTCTCCTTGTCTCCTCTGCTCCCCTCTCCCCGCTCGGTGGGGGGGGGGAACAAACAAACAAACGGAGGTGTCATATCCAATCCAGATTGTGGTACCAGGGAAAGTTTCCTGGAAGAAGTGACAATTAAGCTGAGACCAAAGGATGGAAGGGAGGACAAAGAGTCTGAGACAGAGAGAACAGATTCTCAAGAGTCTGGAGGCCCTTAAGAGAGAGGGTCTTTCAAGGAACTGAAAGAAGTCTGGAGTGGAGAGAGTACGGTGGGGGGTAGTGGAGAGTGGGTGGCATGGGATGGAGAAGCTCAGACCACACTCTGCAGCGACACGTAAGGCAGAGGTCCCAAACTGCTGACTTGATCTGCCCTGTAAATATATTACATTTGACCTTCATGGTGTTTTAACATTATTCAAGTTGTTAAGATTTAAAAATTAGAATATTTTTGCATAAATATCTGTACTTCCAGGGTACCCTTCAAAATAAAATTAGAAACCCCGGCTTTGCCGGACATGGGTCTTTTCAAGGCAATTGGAGATGAGCAGGAGCAAGTTCTTCTAGATAGGACGATTGTTACCCATTTTGTCACAGTCTCTGCCATTCCATATAGACATTTGAATTTGTAAACCCTACTATAAGCTATATGTACCTGGACTATTTTAACGACACAAGCCAATTTAAAAAAATAGAACCTATTGGCTTATATACCTAGACAGTCTATGGTGGATTGGGCCTCAGGCTTAGCTGGATTTAGAGGCTCAGACAGTGGCATCAGGACTCTCTCTCTGTTTTTTTTAGTTTAGAGTCAAACATTTCATTATTCTATTAAATATTTTCACTCTAACTAAACTATTAACTATAGTTATGTTTTTGATTAACAAAAACAACAAAGTGACAAGAGAAGAAGGAATTAAGGAAAGGAGGGGGAGAGGGAGGGAGAGTTAGGAAATATGCCCAGGATATGGGGCTGTGGTTGGGAGGATGGGTTTAAGGGGAGTAAGACTAGAGGTGTGACAGCTGGAGGTCGTTGGCATAACCCAGGTGGGCTGGTGGCTGCCCTCACTCCTCCTCCATCCTCCAGGGGAAATTCTATGGATCTTTCAAAGCTCAATCGCAAAAGTGCTTCTTCCAAGTATTCTTGACTCTACCCCAAGCTGAATTTAGACCTTTATTCGCTGTTCTACCACAGTATTTCTTTAGAGCATTTTTCTCGCTGTTCCATGCATATTAGCATACACACTTTGTTTCTCCATCTAGACAGCAAGACTCTGGACAGCAGAGATTATATTCTACTTAATCTTTATGTTCAAAGAGCCTAGCAGAGTGTCTTTATGTAGTCAATGCCAAATCAATGTTGGATGGATAGATGGACGGATGGAAATGATATAATTTGGAGTTTAGGAAAAGAGTTTAGGATATTTTCTAAATTCTTAGATCGGGTAACTAGGAAGACATTTCCATTATTATTTGAAATAGAGGGTGTAAGAAAAAGAACAAATCTGGTAGACTACAATGAGTTCAGTTTGGGACATAATGCATTTGTGGCACTGTGGGACAGTTATGAGGACTGGGCAGTTATAAACTTCCAGGCTTCAATATCCTCATAGAGAAAGCTGAGTGTCTGGATAAGGTGATCTCCAGGTTACCTTCAAGGTCTATGATACTAAATCTAATACCTAAGCATAAAGAAGAGTAGAATTTACAAAGATTTAATGTTGGCTTTAAAATGTGGGAATCCTCTGAGGTCAGCAAAAAGGCAATTTACTGTTCGATTTTTAAAGTATTTGGTTTTGTGATACCTTCTTCCACTCCTCAAAGTGACACATATCATTTACCTTTAAATGAAAGTGAATTGAAATCGATTTATCTTTGGCAGACAATTCTTGAGATACTTGTCCAGCATGTTGCAAAACCCAGGCTGGAAGTTATTCTTTTAATCCGTGTGGCTGAATTCTCAGAGAGGTTGGGAATGGCTTCCGAGAAGTCCTGAGACTAGAACAGACCCCAAGGGTGGGTTGATTAAAGATATCTACCTACTAATAAGGATAAATAAGACGATCTCTCAAGTCGCTTTCAATCCTTGGATTCTTTGATGTTAGTCTCCACCTTCTTGCACTGAGCCAATATTGTTATTGTCCGGGCCTATTATTTTGCAAACTCTACAACTGTTTCTGCCAAAACCAAATGCTATCTCTTTTCCCCCTAGATGATTAATTCACACATGCTTGGACCAATATATACATCCACATGCCAGCAGTCAATGTTTTAGCTCCTCTTCTATCAAGATTGTCCCTCTGCCCAGGGCTAAAAAAGCCAGAAAGACCAGTGCCAAACAGTACGTGCTTTTCATATTGATTCTCCTTCTTAAAATTAATCTCTTTGCAGAATGCTGAATATTTTATTTGTGGTAAGTGTTTCTTTTTTTTCCTCTCGTGCCTTCACTGGAGCTGCTTCTTATCTTTTTAAATACTTTAAAGACAATGGGTGTGAATATAAAGGATGTTCTGCTATGTTGTATTTATTTGCACAGGCCCTGGAGATTTCTGATTCTCAAAAAGTTGACGTAGACATTTACAACACAAATACCCACAAAGAAAAATGAAACAGTCCTTGATTTTTATTCACTTTTCAAGGTGAATAAAAATTCATCTTGAATTAAAACAGAGTAGTTTTAAGTATTTAAGTCATCCATGTATATTCAGACAATCACTGGACTCAGCAAAATTTGACCCAATTGTTTTCTGATCCAATAGAGGAGATTCCCATTATGTTATAATTCATCTTTTTTCAGTAGCCATAATTATCAAGTCTGTTGTTACAAACTCCTATTAAAAACGTACATAGAAACACATAAAGTTTTAAAAAACAGGCTTTTATTTACCATGTTATGCAAATAATGTTTAAATTGACAATCCTGTAAGATCTTGAATGAATGTTTCAATCTATAGAGATGCAGATACTATCTTTGATTCACAATCTACGAATGTGTTCAGAGTAGTTTCAGATGAAGTGCGTTTTATTAAGTTTTAGTTATTTGGGAATGTGTAAGTTGTTTTGGCATTATGGTAATGTCAATGAATCAGAATATTTAATTTGCAAGAAAACTCAATTCTAATGATCCTGGATATATAGGAAGAAAGGGGCTGAGAGGGGTGAGACAGGTTGGGGGATCCATTGAGCGTTTATACTACAAACACAAGGAGGACAAACTAGCAAATCCTAATTCCAAACACACGCTCTGGTCTGTTATTCCAATTTTAACCACTTGTTTTTGCTAACTCTGCTCTAACTCAGTTTTTTCCCCCCCCCTGTGCTGCTAAGAGTATGTTGACTTGTTCTCATTTTCTAAATACAATAAATTTTAAAATTTTGCATTGTTTGCTATTTTTCTATTTAAAATTTTGTCTTCTGGATTTAGTTTCCCGGGGTAAAACCTGAATTTTCCAATCCTAGCCATACATATGTCAGGAATAACCCCCAAACAACTTTTAGGACTGTCCCCATTTTTAGTTGAGGTAATGGAGGTGGATAGAGGTAAAGTAATTTGAACAGCCATACAGCTAGTGAGTAAATGGGAATTCTCACCAAGATTTGACATGTCCCAAGGACCATGTCCGTTTCCTCAATAATATAGGAAATCTTTATATACAGGTACTCTGTAATTTTCGCTAAATAGGAGAATCTCCATTAACAAGAATCCAAACACCTGTGACCCTCAATTTTTTCCAAATAAAATTACTTTTTTAGGAGAAAGAGAAAAATTACAACAGTAACTGTGTCAATAGCAATTAAGACATAAGCATTTATATCTACAGTTCCAGGGACTATTATGTAATTCCCCTAAAACCACATTGATCTAATAGTCTACTCTTTAATATTGTATTATAAATACCATAGAATGATTAATATTTTCAGAGATAACTTCAAGCCTTTTAAATAACCCAAATTGAGCCAAAAATATTAATCAAGCTAATTAAACCATACTGAGGCAGGAAATACATATATATTTTATTTCGTTTAAAGAGTGCTTAGATCTTATACTTTAATTTCATGGCTTATAGTGACCTATCTGTTCTGAGATACCTTATTTTAAATAATATGTATTTTCAATCATAAAACAAGTAATTGCTTATTATAGAATATTTGGAAAATACAGAAAAGTATAAAGTAATTCAATAATTCAGAGATATATGTTAAATTTTCTTTTTTTCATATATAGATATATATATCTATATGGCTTTAACTTTAAAAATTGGGATTATACAGTATATACATTCTTTATTCTGCTCTAAGCATTTTACTATGCCATTTATAATTCTTTATTTGCATAAATATACATAGCCTAAAATAGTCTCATGGAGATATATCATATTCTACTTAATAGTTTCACTGTTGAATATTTGAGTTGTAATACAACAACTAACATATTTTTCCCTATCTAACTTTTTCTTGGGTTAGATTTCTAGAAACAGAATTACTTCATTAAACGTAGAAACATGGTTGAAGCTCTTGATAAGTATTGTTAAATTACTCTCCAGTAATTCTGCAGCATTTACTCTCTTGGGTCCACCTTACCACGCCACAACCAGCAATGGGTATTACTGCAGCACGTGTAGATTCATAATACAATATCATTGTAAATTATTTTCTTTACCAGGTTTAAAAATGACCCTCTTTTGATTCATGGAACACCTTTTCCTAAAGGCTCTGTTATCTAATAAAACAGCAGTATAAGTGTGGTGGGTATTATGTTAAGTGATAAAATTATCTCATTTAGTTTTAACCACAACTTCATGATATATGTATTATTATATTCATTTTCTAGATGAAGAAATTATTTTATAAAAGTTTAATCACTTGCCCAAGATAACCCCACTAGGAGTTGGTACAGAATCAACCAGGTCTGACTCCAAAATATGTATAAAATTGTATTCATTTATTCATTTTTCTTTTTTTTTTTTTTTTTTTTGAGACAGAGTCTCACTCTGTTGCCCGGGCTAGAGTGAGTGCCGTGGCGTCAGCCTAGCTCACAGCAACCTCAAACTCCTGGGCTTAAGCGATCCTACTGCCTCAGCCTCCCAAGTAGCTGGGACTACAGGCATGCGCCACCATGCCCGGCTAATTTTTTCTATATATATT
>CM052445.1:52947552-53047782 GCA_028533085.1 Varecia variegata | reverse complement strand
TATTTATTCATTTTTCATTTTAATTATTGTAGTTTTATTGAATACTTTAAGATCAGGCACCCAGGATCCCCTCGCGTTTCTCTACATCATTGCTATAATTTGGTTTGTTTGACTCCTCCAAAGCTCATGTTGAAACCTGATCCCAATGTTGGAGGCGGGACTCAGTGGGTGGTGTTTCAGTCATGGGGGCAGATCCCTCATAACTGCCTTGGTGCAGTCCTGGCTGTAATGAGTGAGTTCTCACTCTGTGATTTCCCACAAGAGCTGGTTATTTCAAAGAGCCTGGTACCTCTCTCTCCCCTCTCTCTTGCTTCCTCTTTTGCCATGTGATCTTTGCACACACTGGCTCCTCTTTATCTTCTGCCATGAGTGGAAGCAGACTGAGCCCGTCACCCCATGCAAATGCTGGCACCATACTTCTCTTACAGTCTGCCATGAGCCAAATTAACCTCTTTGCTTTATAAATGACCTAGCCTCAGGTCTTTCTTTATAGCAACACAAATGGACTAAGGGAATATTAAAATATTCTGATATTTTTCTTTCAATATATTTTCTAGATGAAGTGTCTACAGTAGTCATTTTATCGATTCCCTCAAAATTGGCCTTTTTATTGATGTTGCATTAAGGGATTACAGTAAACTGAAGAAAAATAACATCTTAAAGTGCCCGGTCTCCTAGCAACATGATATCAACATATCTCTTAGGAATGTGATTTAGTTTCATGGTTTCCTTCAACATAGTTTGTTCACCTCTCTCTTTTTTTATTTGTTTCCTTCTCTCTCTCTTTTTTTTTTTTGCAATAATAAGTGGGATTTTTAAAAGTTATCTTTTAACTTACTATGGTTAGCATGGATTTATGTATACCCTGAGTCTTCCCTTGCTATCCTAGGAGGTTTGTTCCAGGACCCAGTTGGATACCAAAATCTATGGATGCTCAAATCCCTGTAATAAAATGCTATAGTATTTGCATATAACCTACCCATAACCTTCTGTATACTTTAAATCACCTTAGGTTACTTATAATACCTAATATGTTAAATAATGTGAATGCCCTATAAATAGTTGTTATACTGTATTGTGTTTTATTTGTATTATTTTTGTTGTTATATTATTATTTTTATGGGATTTTTTTTTCAAATATTTTCTGTCCCTGTTTGGTTGAATCCATGGATGTGGAACCTACAGGTACAATGGGCCAGCTGTATTTGTGTTCTTTTTTAGTTACAATAGTTTTCCAATTGATTTTCTTAAGTTTTTCAAATAGAAAGTTGTATATCTGCAATATTTTTCTCTTAATTTCTACCATTTCTTATCTCTACCTTAGATCTTTTTCTTGTCTTATTAAATTGGGTAAAACATTTGGAAGAGTGTTAGATATTGATGACATGGTAATCATAAGGGACATTCCTTTTTGTCTTTTAGCACACTGAGATTATTTTTAGTATTTTGCCTTTAAGTTAATGTGAATGTGTGTGTGTATTTACTGTGGTAACATGCAGGGATGATGCAGTCAGTGGAAATTCCACCTTGACTTTGGCACTCTTTCAGTTTTTAGTTTTCAGTATTGTCATGGGCAATTTCATGGGGAATTAGAAACTGATATATGGCCCCCAAACTTGCTGCTATTGTAACTCTGAAATGAACACATAAATTTTAGAAAGATTTTCAGCAAATGGCACAATACATTATTGCCTAATTAACTTTAAAATTCAGTCCATTTCCCCAAGCATCTCAGTCTTCTGAGGTAAGATTATAATTGGCTTTTCCTAATTAGATTTATACCACACTCCATTATTTTACATTATACATGCTATTTCCACCTCCCACTATGATTTATGGTTTCCCACATCAGGACTAGAGAAAGTCAAACTTGGAGTTAATGAGGAACAAACTCCTGAGCTGCAAGTCCACCACCCACTCCCTCTCCTGGCCTAGACCTGGTGGTGTGCACTGGGGAACAGGAGGACTTGGCTCGGGCTTTCTCATCTCCTGAGCTCTTGTTCCCCGGGTTTAGATAACCTCATGCTTAAATCTAGCCCCAGGACTACAAGGAACCGGGTTTTCCTGAGGCTGAAAATATATGGGCTTATAAGGGTGGATACATGGCATTATGTATTTGTCAAAACCCATAGAATGTACATCATACGTGAACCCTAATGTCGACTATGGACTTTGGGTGATAATAAAGTGCCACTGTAGGTTTATTGATTGCAACAAATGCACCACTCTGCTGCAGCATGTTGATAGTGGGGGAGGCTGTGGGTGTGGGGGAAAAGGATATATGGGAACTCTCTGTACTTCTCAGTTTTCCTGTGAACCTAAAACTGCTCTTAAAAGTAATGTCTATTTAAAAATATATATGGCTAAATAGCCCCCAAATATGATCCCCATGTCATGCTGACAGAGCTCGTGGCCTCCATCTCTGCTTCTGTTGAATGTCTAGCAACTTCCCATGGGACATTCTTATGTCATTGTTTAGGAATCTAAGTCCAACAGGGCTAATTTCTCAGGGACAGATTTGCTCCCTAATCTGTCTTCCTGCCCCTCTCTTCTTTTGTTTCTTCTTTACTCCCAAGCCGTCTTTCCTACAGTGAAAGATCCAAGGGGAGACGTGCTATAAAATAATCATGCCCCTAAATACCTCGCTCAAGTCCTCTCCTCATCCACATTTCAAAACGTTGCTTACCATTGGTTGGTGTCGTCACTATGCCTGAAATCTGAAACAAACAAAACCCCTCCTCTTCCTGGAATATTATAAATAGAGTGTTTCAAAATCTGCCCCTTTATAGAAAAGCCAGAAAATTATTCTATAAACATTAAACATTGGTAGGAATATATGTTAATGAATAAACAAGTGACAGTGATCACAAGACTAATAACAAAATAGTCCCCACTTGGTAGCTGATGGTACTATTTGTCACATTATACACAGGATCCACAGGAACATCTGGTACAAATCTGCTGAGTTGGTTATTTTTATCTCAAGGACACTGTAAATAGTGTAGTTTTGTTTTCCTCTTGGCTTTGGCTGCCAGGGAACTCAGAAACAAGTATGAAGAATTCGGCTCCCAAAAATACAGGACCATTTGGCATGAAATTATGAAAGACAAGTTCACCCTTGTGTTTTTTTTGCCCCTTATTTTTCTATTATATTCCCTTTGCCCTTTTTTCCTAGTAAACTTATGTGGTATGCATTTCTGCAAGCTTCCCAAGATATCGAAAGGAGAGAAGAACATTCAGGAATTTTTATATGATATTGCAATTCTTAGCATGAATGTCTCTGCCTTTACAAATTTTTCTTGACCAGTTTAACCACATGCTATTTTCTCTTTGTCATTTGATACATACCTGGATCATATAAACTAAGGGAATACAACACCAATGCAAATGTTAGTTTAACTCAAACATAATTGGGAATCAAATTTTTCAGAAAAGCACATAATGTAATAAGTTCCCAAGATAAGTGAACATGACTTTAGTATTAATTGTATTATTATTACAAATACTGTTACCTGTGCTATTTTTTCTTTTTCTTGTTGGTATGTATTTTTGGCAAAAAAAAAAAAAAAAAAAAAAACCTAATCAAAATTTGCTTTGGAATGAAGCTTTCCTTTTCATAACATGATATTAATACATGAATCAGTAGGAACTGTTGTATATTCATCCTGCCTTTTTTTTTTAATGTGACCATGGAAACATGGAGAGTAGCTAGTAAATCCTTGATGATACTCAGGCTGCTTTGATTTTACTGTCCTCCTGTATCTGTTGTTAATGTTAGGTTAATTGCAGCACATAATATACCAGATGGCAACAGTAGGTGTGTGCCACATAATTTTTTATTCAGACCTATAACAGTGTCTCCTACATAATCAATGCTTCATATTTCTTGAATAAATGATTGCAAGAATAATGGGATGAATGGATGAAGAATAAAACAAATCAGGCTAAATCTTAAAAATGAGCTGTGGCAAGGTTAAGAGAAAGGGATTCTACTGTGAGCGACTCAGAATCCATGCTAGAAAACTACTGTTAATAAGAGAACCTGAAATTTTCCTTAATATTGACATTGCTAGGACATTGTTTTAGGCTTTTATCATCCTGGCAACAGACTTTATTTAAAGCTGAATCCTTGATGAGGTTCTCTGTTGAGATGGCCGAAAGCAGCAGTCCCCAGCCTTTTTTTTGGGGACTGGTTTCATGGAAGACAGTTTTTCCACGGAGTGGGGTAGGGTGGGGATGGTTTCAGGATGATTCAAGCATATTATATTTATTATGCAGTCAAACCTCTCTGCTAATGATAATCTGTATTTGCAGCCCCTTAGTACCCCCGCCTCAGCTCCACCTCAGATTGTCAGGCATTAGATTCTCATAAGGAACATGACCTAGATCCCTCGCATGCGCAGTTTACAGTAGGGTTCGTGCTCCTATGAGACTCTAATGCCAATGCTGATCTGACAGGAAGCAGAGCTCAGGCAGTGATGCGAGTGATGGGGAGCAGCTGTAAATACTGATGAAGCTTCACTTACTTGCCCACTGCTCGCCTCCTGCTGCGCAGCCTGGTTGCCAACAGGCCACGGACTAGTACCAGTCTGCAGCCCGGGGGTTGGGGACCACAGGCCTGAAGGATTCCAGGCATCAGAATTTTATTCTATGTGCTAACTTCTTTTCCTTACTCTCTAAAAATTTAAAGGCAGCTGAAAAAGAACCAATTGCAAGGGAAGGGAAACAAAAAATTCAACATCCAAGCTCCATCTCACATGTACAGGACTGACTACATAATTTGAGGAGCCCATTGCATAAATTCAGAGCCCTTGTTCAAAATTATTAAGAATTTCAAGATAACTACAACAAAGCATTAAATCGAGCACTGGTTTCCTCTAAATGTGAGGCCATGTATGACTGCACAGGTTGCCCACCCATAAAGCTAGTTCTGCATATATTGGCTTTGTACAAATAAAATTGAATAAGTCTGATGTAAGCAAATTCTTTATCTGAATGTGGTACTGTTTGATAGAATTTTCTGCAGTGATGGAAATGTTCTATCTCTGTTGTCCAATATGCATAGCCACTATCTACCTGTGGCTACTGAGCACGTAAAATGTGGCTAACATGACTTGAAATTTGGCTAGTGATACTGAACAATTATATTTTAATTCTATTTAATTTCTATTAATATAAATATTAATAGCTACATGTGGATGTGGCCAATGACTACCATATTGAACAGAAGCATTTAATGAATCAACCAAACTGCAGACAATAAAGAATATAAAAGAATCTGTACCCATGGAAAGCAAACAATGCCTTTTATATTAACTGTCTTGAGCAACTGACAACAGCTAAGTTTGCATGTTAACCCGAGGGAAAGTTTCAGCATAGCTTTTAAACTCATAAATAGAACGAGAAATTGATGTAAAATGCAGAACTGTGAAACTTTGGATCCCTGCCTCCAAAATTTGCTAAGGGTAGAAAGTTTCCATGGCAATGGAGAATCCATCCAAATGCAATTAAAAGTGAGTGACTAGGGTATCTATATTGTTCAGTTCTAGTACATTTTACCTTTAATTATATTTTTCTGAGCCACTGATGTGCTAATATGTCAGATAATATTTGTTCAGGACTTGGGCTGACAAGTCATTTTAAGAAGAAAGTAAAGAAGACACAGTCATCTTCAGGGAACATTAGGAACTCTGCAGATAGAAAGAAATGAGAAGAAAAGATGCATCCTTTTGCTACTATTTGGAATCCCTTCAAATAGTAAGAAGAGGAGCCATCATTTTATGGTTTTCCACTTAGGATCACATTTCCCCACCAAGGACTCCTGCCAACTCTTACCCTTGCAGGACTCTCCCTTCTTTTTTCCCAAGAAGTATCTGCCTTGGTTCCCCAGCTGAATTCCGGTGTCCCAGCCTTTCCTGCCTGCTCTTGTGCCCTCCAAACCCCGAGCCCAAGGCCATGGGCAGCCCTGTGAGGTTCCAACAGAGGAGTCCTGACAGACATTATGGCAGACAGAGACAATCACCGTTGTTCTAGTTTAAAGTTAGTATTGAGCAATCAGTTTTGTTGTGTGTGATATTTGTAAAAAAGTTGGTCATTAAAAAAATGTATACAATGAATACTACTACTGGTATGAGTGAATGAGAAGAGTTTTGTGCACTTTTCTTTTGTTTCCCTTACAAATCTCGTGTCCCTGGGTAGTGAAGGGAAACACAGGCAGTTGTTGAAGCCAGCTGCTCAAGTGAGCTAATTCCCCTCCCTGAAAGATCTTTATTGTGAGAAAAACCACCACGGAAACCACCGGGCCAAAATCATTCTCAAAAGGAAATAATGTTAATGACTTAATTAGCAATTGTCTGTGTTTAGAATGTGGAGAAAATCCAGTGACATGGGGCCACAGAAGGTCCTCCTACAAACCGGGCAAAAGGAAGGACTGCAAAGAGGACAGGAGCCGGAAGGAAGAGTAAAGCAGCTGAACTGATGTAGGGGACCAACTGATGTCCACCCCAAATCTTCCATTCAAGTTTCAGGGGGTGAACGCTGCAGTTACTCATTTGCTCTTGCTTTGGCCCAGGACAGCGGTAACCGGGCTTTCTTTAGTCTGCCTTGGTCAGCCGCAAGGCAGCAAAAGATCAGAATCCAGGCTCTTTGGGCAGCGAGTATTACAACCATCACTTATGTTGCAAGGAAACCTGGGTTTAATCCAGTGGTTCCCAGAGGGAGAGGAGTAGAGCACAATCCGCAATAGAAGGAGGTTTCCAAATTTCCAGGGCAGGAGAAAGACTGGCTTGTTTTACAGAGATCCACACAGATTTTGATGCAATCCTTTAGGGGTAGGGCCCATTTTCCTTCTTCTGAGTCTCTATATTCAATAAAAGTTTCCTGATGGACCTACATTGCACCTGCGAAGGATGAAGGGGCAGGAAAAATGTGAGGAGGCATTGTTTCCATTGTTTTCTTTTTCCTTCTTTCTTTTTTTTTAAAAAAATATCTCTTATATCTAGGACAGCCCCTTACCTACACCATTATTTTTGTCTTTCAAGACATTTACATTTTTGAAGCATCCAAATCTATTCTTGTGTAATATTTCATGATGTTGATTTGTCTGATCGCTTTCCCATTAGATTCAGGTTAAGAATACCACATAGGTGACAAGGGGTGTGTGTCCCAGAGGGGCCCATGATGGATTTTGTCCCACCCACTGTTGGTGGTGCTTGGTTCGATCACCTGTTTCACGTGGCATCAGCCAGATCTGACTACTGAAAAGCCACCTCTTTGACTTTGGTAACTAAGAAGTACTTTGAAAATGTCTGTTTCCCTATAACCTTTCTACCCAGTGGTCTTAGCATTGCTGATCCTTGCCTGGACCTACTTTTATATGGGTGATTACAAAATGATGATTTCTTGACTCTACCAGTTTTCCTGTATCTATTAATGCTGGTATCCTTCTGTAAATGGCCAGTCCTCCTTAGTGTGGTTTTTCAATTTCACTATGAATGCTTGGATTCAGTTTTTCTTAACATCTTTTTTGTTGAACATCATACCCTTTGTCTTGAAATATAGTTTCCAAACTGTGATATACTAGTCCTGTGAAATATATAATATTATATTATATATATTATACTTTATAAATATATTATACATAATATATTTCACAGCACTTCACAAATATAATAGATAATATATAATAGTCCTGTGAAATGCTCTGAGGAAAAAAGCATTCTATGGTTAAATACTTTGGGGGACATACTGTATCTCCCATCTCTCATGATGTTACATAATCCACATCAGGATATCGAAAACTTCAAGAACCTGCTTCACTTTGTTTAACCAGGTGTTTCTCAACCTGGAGAAATCTTTTTCCTATTCAACACCAACTTAGTACTTGATGAAATACATTCAGGGAAACGCTGGCCAAAAGCCAGCCCTGTTAATTAAATGTTTAAATATTTCATCAATAATATGAAACAAAGACTGATTAATGATGGTCGTTGTATCACTGTTTGTTCAACAAACTCTGTGTGATTACAATAGTTATTTTACAATTATTCTATTCATAAGGTCAACTCAGCATACCACTGAGGGACTGGAGGTCAAAAATGACCCTACAGTAGGCAAAGATTTCATAAAAAGAACACAAAAACAACGAAATATCAAAGAAAAGATTGATGCATTGACTTCATTAAAATTAAAAACTTCTGCTTAACAGAAGACACCAACAAGAGTATGAAAAGACAAGGTTCAGATTGGCATAGTATACTGTATTTATAAACATGTGTCCAGAAAATATAAAGGACTCCCACATATATACAAGAAAAAGATTAAATAAATCTTTTTGAGTTAATTCAATAAAACAAAAGATATAAACAGCACTTCACAAAAGCGGATAACCAATGACCGATATGCATGTGAATATACTGGCCTTAGAGAAACACCAAGTTAAATCCACAATGACCTACCAATACACACCCACCAGAATGACTGAAATGGTAAACGAGAAAGACTGACAGTGCCAGGTATGTGTGTGGAGGTGTGGAGTTGGTAGAAACTGTGAGGGGCTACCTGGATCGCCTTTCAATCAAGTGATTGTTGCCCCAGCTGCAGCTGAAAACGCTAGGCCCTCACTTTCCGATCCTTCAGGGATTGCTTCAGCTGCATCTTGTCCGAGGTCACTGATGGAAGGAGGGGAGAGGGGACTAGGCATTTTGGCCCAACTTGGGGCGATTCTGAGGGGCATTCTAACTCCCCCAACCCCACTCCCGGTTGTTGTTGGACCTGCATCCCTCAACGTCCAATCTTACTTCCTACTTCTCTCTTCCACAGGAATTGTGGGTTCCAAGGACACTCTGTAATAAACATCCTGCACATTAAGCCCTGTATCACAGCCTGCTTCCCAGGTAAGCCATCCTGTGACAGGTGTGACAGGAGTTCTCACACATTTCCTGTTTGTGTGAACTGGTACAACCACTCAAGAAAACTATTCATCCATGTCTACTAAAGCCAATAAATAAGCATATCTTTAGCAATTCCACTCCTAGATATTGACCTAGGAGTGAGCATTGTGTCTGTCCACCAAAAGTCATGTACAAGAATGTTAATAACAGCTTTATTTATAATAGACCCCAAACTGGAAATGACCCCAATGTCTATCAGCTGTAGATTGCCTCCTCTCCTCTTCTCTTCTTCCTGCCCCTCTCCTCTCATCTCCTCCTCTCTCCTCCTCTTTGTCTCTCTCCCTCCCTCCAGAGACTAGAGGGGCCAGAAGAATTCTCAGGCTCACAACTGATCCAGATTCCCTCATCTGGACAGAGTTCTTACAGCAGTATTTGGAGGCCAAATATCTATCAATAATAGCAGCATTTCCCAAATTTTGCTCTGGAGTGTGCTACTAATTTATTATTATCTGAAGAAAATATCCTGGCATCAGGTTAGTTTTGGGACATCAGTGGAATTTCTTTGGGTCTTTTTCAAGATGTGAGATGTATTATGCAGGCTTCCCCAAACTTACTTGAGTCTAGAATCATTTTCTGCAGAACATCTCATGGTATAAGAACTCTTCAGAACACACTTGGGGTAACAATCAAAGAAATAAGCAATGTCCATTTGCTGGAACATCCTCTTGGCGGATCTCCCTCTGTAATGTAGATTCACAGATTCTAACTCATGGCTATCTCCTTCTTACCATATAGACATGACTAACAAAGGACTAAATAAATTAAGTCCCTGGTTGCTTTGGTTCATACTTTTTTATTTCATGTCTTATACTGTCTTACTTAGATTTTGTGACTCTTTACAGAAATTCTTGTTCTTCCACTAATAGTATTTAATACTTTGATGTTAGTAGTTCTCCAGTAAACAATGATTTATTTAAATCACTCCAAGTAACTGTGAATCACTCACCCCTCAGTTTGCAGGAGGATCTTAGAAAACATGTTCTGATCCTGATGTTTTTAACTAAAAATCTCACTAAAACCTAAAAACGTCTAATATTTAACTCTAGGCATGGAGCCAGCCAGCATTTATTCTCCAGTGTAATATCGGCTATCATCAACTTTGCTGCTGTCCCCAAACTGGCTCAGTGCCCCCACTGCCCCTTGCAGATCCTACCCTTAGCCTGAATTCTTCCTTAGGCAGTAGCCCCAGCCTTTAACAGCAGAACCCCAGATAGTACAGAACCCTCCTGTACTACCATCCACCCCCACCCCATCACACAGACACTACAAGTTCCCAGGATGGACTAGCTCAGGCTGGTGGACCTTGGGAAGAAAGAATGGAGGGTTACTGGCACACTGGCATGTAAAAGTGAGGGAGGTGCAAACTATTTCTTGCCAGTAGACTACGTTGTATCTGCCTTGAGAGAAAAGGGAAATGCAGGGAGATAACACTAGGATGTCTTTGACATCAGGGTTTATGTGCACGCAACTATCTCTGTATGGTTGCACAGTGCCAGACTCGAGAGTGACTCTCAATACATAATAGCTCAATGAGCCTGGAATGTGTGGGTTCAATTTAAGTAAAAGAAATAACAGTGGGGAAAAGGTGATTTAGCGATAGAAGTTTAGATGTGCACTTCAACTCTGCCACCTTATTAGTTGTATGACCTTCGGTGATTTATTTTTAGTACTTGGAGCCACAGTTTCTCAAAAGTAACATTGACTTATTCACTCCTCTACTTACGTGTATGTGTTATGTACTGGCGTATGTATATATGTGTATGTATGCATAGAAGTATGTCTGGAATGATTTACATCAATTGTTAACATGGTTGTTTTGGGGAACCGGAAGTTGGGGTGACTTTTCCTTTTTTTTTTTTGTATTTTTCACTAACACTTGATTTTTTTTTTTAAGGTAAAAAAGTAAATCATACCCAAAATACTATTAATGTAAAAATGTAAATGTATAACAATGAAATCTTTGATACTTTTCAAACTTTGAAATGGGAGGATCTTACAAAAAATTCCCATAAACTAAACCAAATATCATTCTTTCAGTTTCTTTCTTTCCTAGCTCATGTATACTAAATAGGTCTTTGTATTTACTTTCTCAAGCAGAGTCCTTTATCTTTACCTCCTGGAGGAATCCTTACAGGGTAACATGAAGACTATTTGTTCTAAGAAAATATAGGAAGGAATAACATAGCATCTTACCCAGAAGAGCTGCAAATCTTTTAAAACCCAATACTCTAATGTATGTGTGGGGTATAGAAAAAAACCATTTACATGATATTGAAAAATATAAAACCAGTTGAAATTATCCATTTAACAAATGAAGAAACACTATGTGTTTTATTAATATTTAATAGCAGCATATGTATTTTAAATTAAGAAGCAAGTAAAAGGTAAGGTCAACAGCTTTTTGAGTGAGTCTGTGATAATATTCTCTGCTTCATAGGTCCTAGAGGTCAGCTGGACTCCAACCTGGGTGGCACCTTTTTCCTTCAGCTATTTATATTCTTATTCATGGACCTCTAATAAACAATAAACAGTACAACTTGAGAGAATTTCACAATACTACTTTTCAGTCAGCCTTAAAGAAATTCTCCCAATTCAAATTAGAATTTGATAGGTTTAAATAATTCACAAACAATTCAAATGAGATTATAAAGCTAATCAAAAGACATTTATTACTAAAATATAGGCATATTTTCCTTTAAATATTTGAGAGTGCATCTACAGTGCCTCTGTTATATTCATTCAAATTATTCTTATAATCTCAAACAATGAAGCTTCTCAACTGGTGGAATGTGGCCAGGGGATTTCAACAGTTTGAAGGCAACATAACCAAAAGGCATCGTTTCAACTGGCCTAAGGGATGAATGGGTTCCTTATCAGAGCAGCTGAAGGCTGTATGCAATTCACAGCATCTGTCAACATTCTCGGGGCCCCATATAGAATCAGCAGGCTCTACAGCCTGGCAGCAACCTTCGCTTCTGGCACCTTCAGACCCACATGACCTGACAACAAAAAGACAGCTTCAAGCCATCACTGAAAAGACACTGAAACATTTTAGTGATATTGCTAATGGATGTTAATCATCTAGAACAATTCTGTCAACCTTAGCATCAGGCTTCAAATTAACCAGCTATCATACAAAATATAAAATATCATTTATAAATTTATATTTATGACTAATTTTAAAATCTTTTTCATGTTATGTTTATTTTTAAAAAATGTGAAAATTATCTACTAACCTGGCTTTTTATATGATGAATTCTAAATTTAATTCAGCTTAAATGTTACTGTGTGAGGAGTAATAAATTCATTATGTGGCAATTTTTAGTTGTTTTTGTATATAATACATTTCACTCATGGGTATGGACAAAATAAAACAAAACAAATCCAGAGTTTCATTAAATAAATTTATTTGTTAAAATAATTTAACTCCAAATACAACTGTTGAATTTGCATTGAGTTATAACTACAATTCATGTTTTAATTGAAATGTCAAGGTTTAACAACTGACATTGTTACAAAACAATAAACTGTTGTTCAATTTTAAATGGTCAGTTGTATTAGAGCTCAACAATTAACTGTGAACTATATCTCTGGGAAACCTCAAATCAATAATGATAAGTCTGTTTCCAAAACCCACTGCAGTCATTCTTGAAACCCTGATCAAGATTTAATAGATGCACAATGATACGTTAAAAAAAAAAAAGACCCCCATAGTCATTAATATTTGATTGGGTAAGGAGACAATTAAAGCTTACTCAGTGCTAACACAAGACTACTGATAAAAACAAAAAATGAAAAAACAAAACAAATGACCCAACAGCAACAAACAAAACAAAGCACTTTCATATTCATACATACACTGACAACATTCACACTGGAAAACCCTTGAAAACAAATACCAGACAGCCTTAGGCAACATTCTTTATACAGAAAAGCATATCAGTAGTATTACCACAGAAAAGTGATGGCAACTGCAGCAATTAGAGTCAAAAATTCAGCCCTAATTCTACAAACCAAAAGAGAAAAATCATCAAAGCACCCTTCAATAGTGTAAGAAAAAATTTTATGTAATATTTTTGATCAGATGCTGGCTTGTTTGTGTAAGTTGAACAAATGAAAGGCATCAGTTACCATCACTATCACAGCTTAAAAGAACCAAAAAGTTGCAACATTAAAAGAAAGAAACTTAAAAAAAATGCTGCCTTTGTATAAAAGTAAAAAAACAAAACAAAAGAAAACCTTATCATAATAGCTAAAGAAAAAGTGGGTCTTTGGATCAAACCATAATATTTTTAAGGCATGTTAGAAAAACTTTCACTTAACTAGTTGCTAGTCTGATCAGGGCATAAAATAAATAGCGACCCAAGGTCACCAACTTTCCTCTGTAGTCACCAATATTTCATGTGCCAACAAACGCAATCTTCCTATTCTTAAGCTTTTTATTACCACCTCAACAAACACATTCATTCAAGCTGAGTTATATTCACACCAGATGGATACCAACCGTAAAAGCACAGGAGGATTTCCAGTTTTTGGATGTCTTTGAGGCCTTGTCACCAAATATGTAGGGCTATGCGGAAACACTGATCAAGTAGCCAAATCAGTTATTACTAACATCTTTACAGTAAAAGCCCACCTTACTGTCTGATACAAACCTTTCTAATTATGACCCATTTTAGATAATCTTTTCCATCTTATATTTTGCCATATCATTCACATTATTTAACCTGTTATTCATATCTACATAGCAATCTATAATGTAAAACTGTGGAATCTTTATAGATATTTCTACTACACAATCTTAGTTGTCATAAATTGTTATTAATTATGAATCATTCTGAGAAGTTAGAGGTTCAAAACTCAACCAATTCACTAACAAATATTTCTGCTTCAGTAGATAAATCATACTTTTTGAATCTTAGGTTTCTCTACATGTTTGAATCAAATTAACTTTTACATAATGAAATTTGTTTCAATAAAATTGGCTAAAAGATTTTGTCCTATGAACAAGGTGCTTTGTAATTGAGGATTATAAAAAAATCATACTGAAGAATGTAAATATTCACAATTCAAAGATTTTTGACAACCAAGGCCTGGTTTCACCCACATATCTCTTCAGTTCCCTCATCCATGAAAAATATTATCAACTTTTTTTTTTAAATCCTCTAAGCTTAATGCCAGTTATTAAACACTTGGGGGGCTACCAATGATTTCAATAATGCATAAAAGACACTTCAATAATTTAAAAGAAAAAATGTTTTTGATACACTATATTCTGCAGTATAGATTCTCAGTATAGGCAATTATCTCTGACTTGTGCCAAATTCTTAGGAACAATAAACACACATGCACACACAAACATACACTCTTCTCTCAGTTACACACGTAAGACCAGAGGTTACTTGCACAAGACTGTGAAGCCAACAAAATGTGGGGTGGTATGTAGATCGTAGGCTCAGTGATATTGCAGTTCTGAAGGCCAAATTTATCTCCAGAGGCCCAGCTCAAGATAATCTCTTCAGCATTTATAACTCTGAAGTTAGTTGAAAACCCTTCTATACTTGATTGTAAAACTTATGAATAGGTTTTTCCTGTGCCATTAGTCATGCAAATGATAAATACTTCACGGCTATGAAAACCAAAAAACGTCAGAGCTTGAGCACCTTTTCAAAACAAAATATTCACTCTAGCTTTATTTGCCACTTCAGTAATCAGGGCAAAACTGTTCTAAGAAAACCTTTATATAATTCTCCAGGAAAATTAAAGATAAAAGGCTTTTTGTCCCTTACCTTCTACTCTGTAATTTATGTTCTACTTTTAAGCCCAAATTATTTCCCATGGTTATTCAATTTTTTAAATGCCTGCAATAAAGCTCTGCTAAAGCAAACTTGATTTTGAAAGCAGGTTAGCCAAGGGTCACGCCACAACGATAGCCCTTAAAAGGCGAGAAGGAATTTGCTGCATTTACGAACCTAAAAAATATGCCAGATATTTGTACTGTCCTGTGAGGTTTCTGCAAACGGGAACATATGGATGCAACATGGCTTCATTTTCCTTACATGATGGTACTAGTTTATCTACTAAAATGCTTCTTGTTAGTAAGGCTAGGCAATCTCTTTCCATCACAGTTGCTTCCTTCTTGTTCAGTAAAGTAATAAAGACCACCCCTGTTGGTTAACAGAGGATGGTCCTGGGGTTTTAATTCTGATCAAAACCTTGTGAAAGCCTCCATTTTCTGTGGCAAAGCAGGTGATTTACAAATACTAAAGCCAGACTGTATTTTTATACAACCTGTTCTGACTTTTGCTCTATCAAGGATTGAAGCATGAGTTAGTTCCATGTCACAAATTAGGATAACATCTACAATTAAGCATCAAATTTGAAAAACAGAAATGTGCCAGCTGAGCAAAGAATCTCTCCCTGTAATGCTGTTGGCAGGTCAGCTGTTATTATCTTACTTGATGGAATACATTGGTTAGAAGCTCTATCCCAATTCCTGAAATTCAGTACTCTTGTAGGAAAATATTTCTCCTTTACTTATTTTTTTTAAAGAAGATAAAATATTTTAATTGTAAGTGATCATAGGAATTCTTCTGGTTTCTCCCTCATGATTATTTCTAATTTATACAATAGCTGCTTCTGTCAACTCAGTGACAATGCCATCACAGCTTTCAAATGAGATCACCCTGTAGATCGATGATGAGCTATGCCTTAAAGTTGCAGATGCATACAGGAGACTGAGGACAATGGTGAAAACTGTAGTTACTGAACCCTAATGTTACTCAGAGATATCAACTGACAGTCACTGCTCAATTCTGAATAAGGGCTGCAGTTCTCTGCAGATTCACACCACGCATCCTGCAAACTCTGCTGTAGATGAGTTTTCTGTGGCCTACGATGTTGGGCAAATCCTGTCCAGGACAGCCATATTCGGATGCTATTGTATGTTACATGCAGAACAGCAGGGATCATCTTTGTCGGGCTGAGCGGCATAGTTCATCTGCCTCACAATTTCTGCAAAGAGTTCGTCCACCATTGTTTTACTCTTAGCAGAAGTCTCCATAAAGGGGCAGCCCCACTCTTCAGCAAGGGCTCTGCCTTCATTGGATGACACTTCTCTCTCACTTTCCAGGTCCACTTTGTTCCCAACCAAGATGACTGGCACTTTTTCATACCTACGAGAGAATAAACAAAACAGACACATATTGTAGTAGTTAGCACAAAATTAAACAGGCAACATGTGTTTTCTTTTTTCACTATATTCCACTATAAATGGTCTTTTTAGCTGCTTGCAAAATTGTTTGTACACCACTTGGCTTGACACCTACATGAGGGCTTTTTGAAGCTACTCTCATAGTGGATCATAAATGGGTTTTTCAAAATGATGTTTTTAATTAATCAGTTATACATTCTTTAAAATCAATTTATCTTTCTAGATACACTTGGAAATTTATTCCCAGATACTCAGACTAAATCCTCTTAATTTAAATTGTTTCCATTCTAAGCGATCCTTACCCAAAATTTCACAGCTGGCCATGTAATAGCTCTACTGAGTAAACAAACAACTTATAGTTATCAGTATCTTACTACATTCTGTAAGTATACAAAACTGATCATGTTCTGATAGTTACTAAATAAGAAAAAAACTAGGAGAGAGCATTCGGATGGAAGCCATGAAATACAACTACATCCTATCCCTTTATAAAACTGTTACAGATTAGCCAGTTGAAAGAGAAACAATTCTGGTTCTTTTCAGACTGACAAAGGTTAAACATTTCAATCATTAGTTTTATTGGATGCTCTCTCTTTCCCTTCGTAACTAGAATAGATGTTTCCCAGTAACCATGTTTGGAAAAAGCTAAACTAATAAAGCTAGTAAGTGATAAGAAAAGAACAAAGAACAAAGCTCCTAAATCATTTTGGTACCCAAAGATGATTCTCTCTACAATGGGACACAGCACAGGACACAACATATGTCACAGTGTAAAAATACCTGGTGCAGATTTGCATATTTATTTACTATTCTTGTTCATGCTTGTTCTAAGAAATGTAGCTAATATATTTTCGTAAGACTATCATTTTTACTTTAAAGGTCATTTTAAAAAGGCTGTTGTGCTTTTTGTGATTTTAGTGTAAATCAGTGTGTATGAATTTTCCCTTACACAGAATGAATCTCTGATTTATAAAGGAGGTAAACAGGAAAAACAGATAAATGTGATTGGACACAGCTAATCTGTCAGAAGAGAAAACCACCACACAGTCAAGATGATACTGAGGCAGAATTTGTATAGAATTTTTATCATTCAGGAAACTGAATAATAGGCGGGTGGGTATTGTTTGCTACAATACTTTCACAAATTTCATCATCCTGTCAAGATGGTTCTCTCCCCTCACCTAACTTGTAAAGCAAACTGTATTCCCAACAGTCTCACTTTTTTCTTTGGCACTAGATCAAACTAAGAATGGTCTCAACAAGAGGCACACTCCAAGTAGCCTGCCATTTAGCAATCTGAAACATAAAAACAACTTAAAAATAGTAGAAGTAACAACAAGGGTAAATCTAGAATTTGGATATTATCATTTTACAGGAAATGCATTTGGACAACTCCAATTTATATCAAAGGACTTTATATGAATTCACTGTATACCAACTGTTATGATTTCTGGCCTTAGATCATGCTGACAGCTCTGAACATATGACACAAGGGTTTCTCACATCTTCTAGGGCTCTCACATACAAACAGTTATGTGTATACTCCGTGGCCTCTGGGAAGACCAGTGGCAGAACGAAGCTGCATTACAAAATACCGTATCTCAGCTCTTTGCACATAAGCTCTCCTGACCTGCTATACGGAGAAGCGTGGCAGGGAGCTAACACTGCCAGCCGTGTCAGGACAATGTTGGTTTCTAATTTGTTTTACTTGCAAAGATATAACTGCATTTCATTATTTTTATGAGAGTATATACATCACAGTGTACTTTACAATGCTTTGCTTGGCAGAGAAGTAACTTAATGATATAATGAACTAAAATTTATTGGTTGAATTTAAGTTAAAAATTAATTTCAATCTCTGTTTGCAATACTTAATAAAAAGGAAAGTGATAAGATATCACTTTCTATTATAGTTAAGAAAAATATTTTAAGGAATATATTTTTTAGTTTAAATACAGTATTATATTATGTTTTATACTGATAAAAATAGATACTACTACACCCGATCTTAGCCAAAAGGCCAAGAAGTGGTATCATTTTTTATCCTTAAAGGAGAAATATTTCTTATATGTTTAGTTAAAAAGTACAGATCTATTAGAATATGTGGATTTTTAAAACTTGCAAAAATATCAAATTATTAACAGATGTATGACACACTGTTTAAATCAAGACTTTGAATAAATCTTACCAACAGTCTGAATCTCAAAAAGGCAACTAGAACATTGCAAACATAGGTCCACACATAATGGCATTTAATAACTGTTAAATGTAGATGAAACTTAGTCAGTATCATAGAACCTGCCCATTATAATCACTAACTAAATTTTCAGTGATCTCTTCTAAAATCAAGATGCTAAAGATGCTAGAGAAATCCAGATTAATATCCTCAGAAGATTTTTAAAGATCTTCAGAAAAAAATATTATGTACATTTCAGAATAGCAGACGGTGATAAATTTTGTCTCTTTTTCTGTTAACATTAAAATTTGGGACAGTAGAAAAGATTCTAAACTCGGATTTGGAGGCTCTGCTTCCAGTCCTGCCAATGAGATCATTTCCTCTATGTATCTGTATTTCATTTCTTTGTCAGTAAAAAGGGAATAAGGATATCTGTTCCCATTTAACATACAAGGTTGCCGTAAAGGTCAAATGAGATAATATAGATAAAAATCAAGTACTAGACAAATGCAAGGTGGTGTTTCTTTCCCTTCCTGACTCTACCTGTGTGAGGCCTGAGCTTGAGAAGCCACGAGGTGTCAAGAAGCTGGAGAACAGACCAAGGGAGATAAGGAGCTCCCGAGGGAGGATCCAGCTCAAACCAAGTGGGGTGGGCGTGTGTAGAGACAGACAAGAAACAAAGTCAAAAACAGTAAACCAGCTGCCTGATGTTGGCCGATCCCTTCTCCTGTCCCTGTGCTGAGCACTGTGGTAACGAGGAACAAGAAAGGCAGAAAAACATTCTCAAAACATTGAGGTCTTGGGAGAAAATACTGGCACCTGTGGGTAAGGCACTCTAAGAAGGCTTTGGGTTGGGGTAACAGAATACGATCCTACATGAAGATGGAAGGTAGATTTTCTTTCTTAGCCAAGAAGGATGGGTGAGAAGTAAAAGGGAAAGAAGCCAGGCCTCCTGTTGACAGTAAAGCACAGCACAGGAAGAGGAGGCAGAGCAGAGGAAGCTGGTCTGGCCATCTCCCATAGCAATATGGTGGGTTAAAAAAATAAAATTAAAAAAAGCCAAACAGACCAGGACTCCAGTCTCAGAATTGCCTCTAGCTAGAGTTTTGTGAATTTAGATTTACCTAATTTCTTGGTTCCCGAGTTTCTTGATGAATACAATGAGCTGGACTATATAATTTCTAAGGTGCTCTTAAGCTCTGAAATTAAAAATCACAACAGACACAGTGGGCCACACCTGCAATGAACACTTATCACTTACCAGGTTAATTGCTGAGTGCTTAGCACTGTTCTAAGAACAACTTCTACAGGATGATTTTTAAGAGATATGAAAGTGCACGTCAGAAATAAAGCCAAAATGTAGGGGAAAACCTTAGGAGATCTCATGCGACCGAAACACCAAGTAGCAAGTTTCAAGTCTACAAGTAGAGCAGCTACTGCCAGTGTGCTCTGACTCACAGGCAGAAGTCAAAAATGCACTCATGACCTAAGCAGTTCCATTTCAGTGACTAATACTGCTCAAACACAAATATTTGGGATGGTTTTAACTATGTGAATACTGAAGGCTATATTAAAAACTACCGGATGCAGCATAACTAACTAGTAATGAACAATCAATGTATCGTGTACTTACTCATCTACTCCACACATATTTATTTACCAAGAGCCTACTATGTGCTAGGTACTATTCTAGGCACTTATGATACATCAATGAACAAAACAAAAACATGTGTGGCCTCACAGTCATTGTAGTCTAGCAGAGGGCACACATATCAACAATAAACATAAGTAAATAGGTAAATTATAGGTTTATTAGGAGGTGTTAAGTGCAATGGAAAAAAGAAGATGCAGATCAGAGAGTGGGCTGGGGGCACAGGTGCCATCATTTTAAATAAGATGATCACAGGCTTCCTGGGAAGGTGACACGTGAGCAAAGATGTGAAGGGCACAAGGGAGAGCTTGCCAAGCCCAGGGGAAGAGCATTCCAGGCAGGGCACGGACCAGACGGTGCATGCGCTGGTGGGAGTGTGCCTGATGGTTCAAGGAATAGCCTGGGAGACCAATCTGTAGAACCTTCCTCAAGATCCTGCAGTGTAGGAAACGTGTTCATTTGAGGCTAAGCAGACCTGAGAATCTGGGTGCCAAAAGTGGCCTCAGAAGACAAATTTGACATTTATGATAGGGCTGACTCTGTTAGTAATTTTGTATAATTTTTTATCCTCATAACAACTGTATTATATAGATTATGTACAGATCTCCCTGTCAACCTGGGATCCCCTAACTGCAAACTCCTTGTTCATTATTAGACTATTAAGTATGAAATGTCTGATTTCCTTAAGTACTAAGTTAGACAGTTGATGTCTCTGACATTTCACTTTGATATCTCTGACATTTCACTTTGACACTTCTTGTTTTATTTTTATTGTGAAGGTACATCATCAGTCGTTCAAACACATATGTTGGCCTGTGATTATCTTTCAAATTTGTTTTTAGAGCAATTTTTGTGAAACCATGGATAAGTCAAAAATTCATGTTATTTTTGATAATGAGTTCTGTCATGGAACCAATGCAGCACAGACAGCTCGAAATATCAACCAAGTGTTTGGGAAGGATGTGGCTAATGAACTCACAGTATGTCAATGGTTTGAGAAGTTCTGTTCTGGTGATTTTAATCTTGAAAAAGAGCCACGTGGGCAACCCGAGACCAAGGTGGATAATGATGAGCTTAAAGCTGTAGTGGAAGAGAACCCATCTCAATCTATGCGTGATTTAGCAGCAAGGTTTGATGTTACTATTCCAACAACGTTGGACCATTTGAGACAAATCGGCAAGGTAAAGAAGCTGGATAGATGGGTTCTGCATGAGTTAAACGAGCATCGGAAGACAAATCGTCTCAAAGTTTGCCTTTCTTTGCTGTCACAACATAAAGGTGAACCATTTCTACACTGTATTGTTACATGTGATGAAAAATGGATTATTTTTGACAATTGCAAGCGTTCGGCACAATGGTTGGACAAAGATGTAGTGCCAAAACACAGTTCAAAACTGAATATTCATCAAAAAAAAAACTAATGGTATCTGTTTGGTGGTCCAGTGCTGGTATTATCCATTACAGCTTCAAGAAACCTGGTCAATCAATTACAGCAGATGTCTACTGCAATCACCTGGACAAAATGATGAGGATGCTTGCGATTAAGCAGGCGAGATTGGTCAACAGAGACAGGCCAATCCAACCACATGTCACACAAACAACACTGTTCACACTACAGAGGCTGGACTTGGAAACTCTCTGTCATCCACCATATTCACCAGACCTTGCACCAACTGACTACCACTTCTTCTAGGCTTTGAATCACTTCTTAGAAGGAAAAATATTCAATTCTCAACAAGCTGTGGAAAACACCTTTCATGATTTCATCACCACTTGCTCTGCAGGCTTTGATGCCCACATGAACAAGCTACCATTAAGATGGCAAAACTGTGTCAGCAGTTTAGGCGCATACTTTAATTGTAATGCTTCTTGTTTGAGATATAACAAACTAAACATTTGATTCGAAATCAGATATTTCCTATTTAATGGCCTTAACATTTAGAAAAATGAGGTACTTTGTTAGTAGGTGATGGCAGTTGCTTTCATGCTCTATTTTCATTTACAGTTTGAGGGTTGTCTTCATTTTCTCCTTTTTCTAAATACATCATTTGAAAATGAAGCTGAAGATGCAAAATTCCAAAACTATTCAATTTATATGTTATTGTTAACTGGGTCATGAGCAGGATACCACCTTGCCTGCATCTTGAACATCAGTGGGTGTCTCACCAGCTCCGGCACATGTTCCCTGCCATTTCCTTTAAGATCATGACCAGGTCAGACAGTGGCTGATGCAGCTCAAATAATTTTAGTTTGTAGTCTGTGAACAACCACTTGTTTTAGTGACATGAATTTTCATATTGTTGATGTATTCATGAGCTTGATTACATATGTATAAATAAATAAAACTAGTTATTTTAAGCAGCTCTGCTTAATGGATTGAATGAAACATCAGAAACACTGGTTCTAGTATCACTTAGCTGTAGAATGTTGATGGGCTTCTCAGTGAGGCAGCTTTGTAAAATACCAATAGCTCAAAAGCATTTGATGTGTTTATCAACAGACTTTATGTTGCCTTCTCTTTTCTTGTAACCATCCTCATATGTGTGTATGTATGTATGTGTATTTTATTTTGAAGATGTCTAAACTTGGCTGATCATCAAAACAACTGGAGAATCTTTTAAAAAGATACTGATTTCTGGGCCCTCTTCCAGAGCTAGTGAATCTGAATCTGTGGGGTCAGGACCCGAAAGTCTATTAAGATATATAATAATCTACATCTATAAGCCCTGAAGACCGATTCTGAGGTTCAGCAGGGTTCAGGAATCACTGGCCTAATCTACTACTTTGTGACCTCTAAGATAATGTATGTGTATAGTTTATAGTTTTATATTGTGTTAAGTCCAGAATCAATTCCTTCTTCCCTTCATTTATTCACCAGTGATAAAGTACAGAAAGATACCACTACTCTCAGATCCTGTAACTTTCCCTTTGAGGGTATTGTATTGTAGCATATAAAAAGAAGGTCCTAGAGTTAATATGAATTGTATCATGCTGTTACCTTCTTAGTCATAAGCAGGTTGAAATACAATTCTCTTTGAATTCAGAGATGAGCATTCTGACAACTTAGAAAGGCTTTTCTAAGTCCCTTTGTCCAACTTTCCACCCAATGTTAAAATCTCATCTACCAAGAAAGTTCCAAGGCAAAATGTCAAAACACCTGATACTTCAATTACTTCCATGACAACCTTAATGAATGGTCTTGTAGCTTATGTTTGAAAATCTTTAGTGATGCGGAACTCATACCTAAAAGAAACCCATTTTGTTCTGTCCGTTCTGTTAAATGTTCGTATTAAAAAGTCAGAGTTTAAAGGTTACCCCTATATAAGTGGTTGTGGTCTATAACCCTGTCCCTTCTTCTCATAGATTATAGTTCTTTTACCCTTTAGAAGATAGAATCTTTTCTTTTCCCCAAAATGAAAATAGGTCTCCCCCTTGCTCAAATTAAACAAGTAATAAATATATCATGATTAAAAAAAAAATCCCCTGGCAATACATGAATAAAAAAAGAAAAAAATTGGAAAACAGTCTTAATCTCAGCTCTAGGAGAATGATCACTGTAACTACTTTGGTGTATATCCTTCCAAAGTATTTTCCTATACCTATCTATATAACATAGACATAAACTTTTATAAAATGAGATAACAATTATATTTAATAGCCTCAATTTTTACTTAATATTATAGAGCTTTCCATTTGAATAAATGACATACATTATATTAATGGATAAGTATATTCCATTTTACAGAATCTATACTATAACTGTACCATAATTCATTCCCCATTAGTGCATATGAAGGCTCCCACCCCCATTTCTTGGCTAAAATAAACAGCAATCTGATGAAATACACCTAATGAACTAAACTAAGTTATGTAAATATATAATACGTAATACATATAATGACATGTATATGTGTTTGTGTTTGTATATATATACCTTTTGCAGACCCTTTGAGCCAGAAAAATTGTATTTCTAGGTTGGTTCATCAAATTGGTATGTACACACACACACACAGTTTCAGTGGATATACAGAAATTTATATGACAACCAATAGTGCTTACGAGTACTTGTTTCTTTCCCCAACCTGGGATTGATATTTTTTAATCTTTTAATAAAGTGTTATGGGACTTTTGAAGAAAGAGGATTGTTTTTGGCTAGGACTTGAAGGCTTCTACCACAGCTTGCTAGTAAGGAAACATCAATATTTCTTGTAAGGATGGAAAACATGAGCTACATAAGGCTGCCTTCTTCCTCTAAACTGACTTGTTTAGTTTAGAAATGACTAAATATTTCATTTTAAAAGGGCATTTCTGGTAATTTAGCCTGAATAATGAGAAAACCATAATCCTTTGTTCTCACTTTCACTTAGTTTCAGAATGTATACTGAAGATGAACAGAAAAAAATCTGTAAATGTAAAAATTAAGTAATGAGAGTAAGGATAGCAAAAAGATATTCAAAGCTATCAGGAATACCTCATACCAATATAAATAAAAATAATCTGCTTTCATAGAAATTAAGAATTGATATTGTATTGGAAGAGATTCCTAATATTTTGATTGTGATGGACCAACTGATGATGGAAATGTGACTCACAAGCATTTTAAATGCTGTATTAAAAATACACTTGAGGACAAAGTGTGGTCATGATGGCATAAGCCCACTAAAGTCTTTATCTCCTGATGACTACGAATAAAAACTCAGGACAAAATACAAAAAGCAACTACTGAAGACTTCAAAAGTAAAGAGAAGCAGGCAGTTTGGAGAGGAGAGGCAACAGAAAGGACCCACAGGGAAGTGAGTTTCTTGGTTTTCCTTTCTTTTCTCTTGTGGCCTTAAGCTGAAGGCGGCACTCAGTGGTGAGGAGACGGCTAAAATTCTGGCTGACATAGTCTTTCAAAAGAGAACATCAAGGTAAAGGGGACCCTGTGAACTGCAGTGTGTGTTTGGGTGGAAAATCCTCACTCTTTTTCTTTTATAGCTCACCTGGAGTGAGTTCCTAGCAAAGATGTGGTGGCAAGCAGTGCCAGCTCTAAAACTTCATGAAAAATCTTTCTGGATACAGGAATTGGGAAAAGGGGTGCCTAAGATCCAAAGAATGTGGGGAAAATCCTCAGTATTCTTCCTTCTCTTTTTCTTTGCTCATTTTGCCAGGAAGACCACCCCAATTGTGAGAACTGTGTGGCACTGCATAAAGAGAAAACTTTGAGAGAAACACCATATTTCTGGCCAGAGGACCAGGCAAATGGGTTCCTATGGTCTGAAGAGTATAGGAGGACCCCAGAGAGGAGAAAGCTAGAGAAAGGGATTCCCTAATTCTGTATATGAATCAACATAAGCTCATATGAGCTGTTTATGAATGGGAAAGGCTCAAAGCAGTTTAACAAAGGTTTTAAGAAATGAACTACAATTTAAAGCAACTGCTCAAGCCTCAGACTAGCCACTGTCTGGTGTATGTACAAGATAGCATAGTAAAGGGTTTGAATATTGAACTGAAAATTGAACCATCTTCCAAACAAAGAGAGATAGAGCTTGTAGTTTGAACCTAAGTGAGTTGGTTATCAGCTAAAAGAGAAAAAAAAAAAAAAAAAAAAAAAACATTCCCCAAAGGATTGTTACAGGACCCAGAGTCTAAGCAACTTAATACTAAAAATGTCCAATACAATCTAAAATTACCAACCATGCAAAAAAACAGGAAAATGTGACCAATTCTCAAGGGTAAAGTCTATCAACAGATATGACATGACCTAGATGGTGAAATTATCAGACCTTAAAGAAGCTACTATAACCATGCTCTATAAGGTAAAGGTAAACACTGTTGAAATGAATAGAAAGATAAGATGTTCTCAGAGAGAAAGTACAAAAAAGAACCAAATGAAAATTTGAGAACCAAAAATTATAATATCTGAAATAAAATACTCATTGGATGGGATGAATGGACATGACAGAAGCAAGGGTAAATGAACTTAAAAATAGATCAATAGAAATTATGCAATCTGAAGAGGAGAAAAAAGATTGAAAAAAATAACTAGGCAGAACCTCAGGAATCTGTGCGACAATATAAAAACACACAACAGGCATGTCTTTGGAGTTGAGAAGCCAAGGAAAAGGACTGGTACAGAAAAGATAAAAGAAATAATAGCTGAAAACTTCCTAAACTTGGTGAAAAATATAGCTTTACAGATTATAGAAGTTCAGCAAATTCCAGACAGGACAAATTCAATGAAAACCATGTCAAGGCACAGCATAATCAAACTACTTAAAACCAAAGATAAAGATAAACTCTTGAGCACGGCCAAAGAAAATAAGTGCATTACATATAGGAGAACAAACAAAATAATGGAAGATTTCTCATCAGAAACCACAGATGCCAGAAGACAGTGGAACGATATCTTTAAAACACTAAATGAAAAAACAAAAAACTCTGTGAACACAAAATACTGTATCAGCAAAAATATCCTTCAGAACTGAAGGCAAAATATTAACATTCTCAGGTGAAGGAAAACTATGAAAGTTTATCACCAGCAAGCCTGTTCTAAAAGAAATGCTAAAAAAATTCTTCAGCTGGAAGGAAAACTGTATCAGAGGAAACCTGGAATTTTAGGAATGGTAAATATTTAGGTAAATACAAGATTATTTTTCTCCTCTTATGTTCTTTAAAATATATATAAATATTCAAAGAAAAGATTATAACATTGTCTTTTTGGGGAGTTTTGATGTAGGTAGATGTAATATATACAAAAACTCTGGAAAGCAAAGAGCTCTATGTGGCTGTAAACTCTATATTTTATCTTAAATGATGCAATACAAAACAAACTAAGTAGACTGTGATAGGTTAGGTATTTATACTATAATACCTAGAACAACCATTAAAAAAATACAAAGACAACAGATAAATTAAAATGGAATACTAAAAAACATTCAATAATCCCGAAGAAGGCAGCAAAGGAAGAAGAGAAAAAAAAAGCAGAGAGAAAAAACAGAAAACTCATAAAATGGTAGACCAAATTGAAGCATATTAGCAATTATATTAAATGTTAAATACATGAATTAAAAAACATTTTCAGATTGAACTAAAAAAGACCTAGATACATGCAATTTACAAGAAATCCACTTTAAATATAAAGATACAGATAAGTTAAAAGTAAAATGATAGAAAAAGATATACTATGTAAACACTAACCAAAAGAAAGCTGCAGTGGCTATCTTAATATCTGACAAAGTAGACTTTGTGACAAGGAATATAAGCAGAGATAAAAAGGGACATCATATGATGATAAAGGGCCAATTCGTCAAGAAGACACAGCAACCCTAAATGTGCATGCCCATAATAACAAACCTTCTATATATACTAAGCAAAACTGGACAGAAATGAAATAAGTAGATAAATCTAAATCTTCAGTCACACTTGGAGACATCACACACATCTCTCAGTAACTGACAAAACAAGTAGACAGAAAACCAGATGGATAAAGAAGACCTAAATAACACTATCAGCCAGCTTTATCTAATTAAAATTTATGAAACACTCCATCAAACAACAGCAGAATACATATTCTTCTCAAGTGCACCCGGAACTTTCACTAAGTTAGACCTTATTCTTGTTTACAAATAAAAACTGTAACAAATATAAAAGAATGGAAATGATATAAAATATGTTCTCTGACCATAATGGAATTAAACTAGAAATCAGTAACAGAAAAATATCTGGAAAATTTCTAAATATTTGGAAACTGAATCATATATTTCTAAATAATCCATAAGTCAAAGAAGACATCACAAGGAAAAATAGAAAACATATAAATGAATTAAAATACAATATACCAAAATTTGTAGGCTCCCTCTAAAGCTGTGCACAAAGTAAAATTTACAACATTAAATGTTTAATTTTTTAAAAGTCTCAAATCAATGATCCATGCTTACACCTAAAGAAACTTAAAAATCCAAATTAAGCAGAAGGAAGAAATAATAAAGAACAAAAATCAAAAAAACCAAAGCCCAAAACATGGAAAAAAAATCAATGAAACTAAAAGACTAGTTTTTTGAAAAATCAATGAAACTAAAAAACTAGCTTTTTGAAAAAGATCAATAAAATTAATAAACTCCAGCCAAATTCACTAAGAAAAAAGAAGACATAAATTAGCAGTATCAGAATAAAATAGTAAACCACTATAGGCCCTACAGACATTAAAAGACTATGCCCCTGAAATAGAAAATTAGATGAAATGCACCAATTCCTTAAACAATTTACTTACATAATCCATACTCTCCTCCTCAGGGGTTGACAATTGCCCTCCACTGTTGACTATATCATATCTAAATCCCTGTTTAGCTTCTTCAGACAAACTCTTGCCCTTCGTATCTAACCCAACCTTATCTTTTACAACTTTCCAAAGTGAACCTTCTGTTTCGAATTCTGTTGCCTTGTTCATGGGAGTATTCTAGCTAGGCCACCACCAGTCATTCAGAGCTAAGGTCAAATTTCATCTCTAAAATCTTTCCTTATTCTCATAGACAGCTTAATTGTCTGAACTCTTATTTATGTTTTATATCATAAAACATAATAAGAATTTAGTGTTCATAGGTTCATAGGATAGTTAGGAGACAATTGCAGTGTTCTAGGCAAGAGACAATGGTGACTTGAACTGGGGTGATAGCAATAATAGTGGAAAGAAACAGGATATGAAATATATTTTGGAGGCAGCACAAAGATGTGATAATGGACTGTTTGAAGGAGACAGAGTAGGAAGTGGTTTTTAACAACAAAAAAAGAGGAATCAAGAAGATTCATAGGTAAACTATCAATTTTATAAGCCTGGTTTTCTATCATGACTAAGAATATGAGGCCCCAAGGGGAAATAATTTATGCCTCCTATTAACCTTTGTTTCTAATATACTTGTACCATCATCATGTTTAAATATTATTTTGGCTATCCAAATCACTACTTCTTACAAAGAAACTTTAGTATATCATGGAGTTCTTATAAACATTAAAAATAATTTCCTCTTAGCTTAAAATTTACAAAGTCATTATTTTCCTATAGAAGTGGTTACTTCTTTTTCCTTATTAGGTAAATAATCTATAAAAGTTTAAGTTTTCAAATATCCTAGTCAGGTTGATTCACTTCATGTTTACCTTAGTATTATTTCTGCATTCCCACTTATCTTTTACTGATAACCTGGGAGCCTTTTAAAAGATGCACTGTATGTTGTTTCCAGATACAAACTTTTTACTATGTAAGATGAAAATCATTTGCCCCTCAAATTTTGCCTTGTTGAAGGTCTATTCACACACCATCAAATTTCTCCTAATACAAAGAGAATGAGACTTTAAGCCTTCAATTTTTACTAAATGCGTGGGCATTTCTTTTATTTCTAAAAGTTGTTATGGTAATTACTCAACACTGTAAATTTACTTTTTTTTTTAGCTCTTTCAGAACTATTATTTTAATGAAATCTTTAAAAGTCTTAGAAAAATATTACATCAATCAACAAAGAGCCTCAAATAGTTTTTGGTAGAAGGGACAGTATAAACAAAAACTCCAACACTGTCTCTTTCTTAGGATGAAAAAGTAACTATTGTGTTATATTTCTCTATGGGGCCTTTTCAGCATTATTTTCTCTTCAGTCCAAGTATCCCACTTTAAAAAATAAAGCTAACAAAATCCGGTGTTTGGGGTACACCAGAAAAGAAGGGAAGGGAAGAGGAGGGTGAACAGGTAAAAGCTGTCATTGTCTTGACCTAGGGAAATGGTGAATGCATCCAATGCATACCCAATGGTACCCCACAGTCCAAAGGCAATTGAAAGTGACTCAACCTATCCCTTAAAAAGTAAAAATTATCACAATTCATCTAGTATGAAATAGATCACTTGAATAGCCCTATAATTATTAATGTATTTGAATTTTTAATTTAAAAATTTCCAAAAAAGAAATCCCCAGGACCAGATAATTTCCCTGGAGAATTCTACCAAATGTTTAAAGAATTAATACCAATTCTACACAATCTTCCAGAAAACAGAAGTAGACATAGCACTTCTCAATTTATTTAGAAAAGATAGTAATTACCCTGACAGCACAACCAGATTGAACATAGTACCAAAAAAAAGGGGGAAACTTTAAACCAATATCCTTCCTAAATATAGATGCAACAATCCTTATTAAAATTTTAACCAATACACTTTGGCAGCATATAAAAAGAATTATACACCATGACCTTCAGTTACCATCATTCTTAATGGCGAAAGACTCAATATTTTCCCTTTAAGACCAGGAACAAGGCAAGGACATCCAATCTCATTACTCTTCAACACAGTACCAGAAATTCCAGACAATGCAATAAGCAGTAATGCACAAAAAAAGGAAAATAAAAGAAAGGAAGAAATAAAACTGTCTCTGTTTGTAGGTGACTGACAGAATTACATATTTGCCAAATCCCAAGGAATCCAGAAAAAACCCACAAAAACTCCCCTAGAACTATTAAGTGAGGTCATCATGATCATGGATACAAGATAAACATAGAAAAATCAATCATATTTTTATATACTATCAATGAACGCATGTATGAAATTAAAAATATATCATTAATAATTGTTCCCAAAGCACATAGGTATAAACCTAACAAATCATGTACAGAACTTGTGTGCTGAAAACTGTATGATGCTGATAAAACAAATCAAAGAAGTTCTAAATAAATGAAGAGACACACTATGTTCATGGATTGGAAGACAGTACAGCAAAAAAGTCAATTCTCCCCCAAATTGATGTACAGGTTTAACACAATTCCTATTAAAATCTCAACAAGAATTTTTGGAGATACCGGCAAGATTTTTCTATTTACATGGAAAGGTAATTCTGAAAGGAAGAATAGAGTGAGGGACACTTAGTTAAATAATCAAGACTGTGGTATTGGCTGAGGTATATACATCAATGAAACATAATAGAGAACTGAGACATAGACTTGTTTGCGCAAATATGCCCAACTGGTATTTGACAAAGTTACAGGAGTAATCTAATGGAGGAAGGACAGCCTTTTCAACAAAAGGCTGGAGCAGTTAGGCATGCTTAAATTAGTAAACCTCACAACTTATAAAAAAATTAACTCAATGGATCATGACTTAAATGTAACATGCAAAACTATAAAACTTTTAAAGAAAAACATATGTATTTATGAGTCACTAATACTCCTAGGAATGTACCAAGGAAAGTGTTCATATAATCACAAAAGATATATAATAGAATGTTCATAGGCCCCCATCTAGAAACTATCCAAATGCCCATCCACTGAATATATATGATGAAATCATGGTATAGTCACACAAGGGGCATACTACACCTCAGTTAAGAGAATTAATTACTGCTACACACAACAACATGGATCAGTCTCACAAAGAGGATACTGAATGACAGAAGCCAGAAGTTCAGTAACAGGCAAACCTAATCTATGGTGGTCTTTGAGTACAGAAGTGACTGGAATGGAACATGAGGGAGTCTGCTATGTTGCTTGAAATGTCTGTACTACATATTCATCTGGGATTTGGTTACATGGTATATGTATCTAGCTGTATACCTAAAATTTGTGCACTTTACTGCATAAAAGTTATACCTCAATAAAAAATTAAAACAAAAAAATTAATAAGATAATGAAATAAACAATTTCCTCATTCAAATAGGAAGAGTAATATAACCTTCAAGACAAAATAAGTGCATATGCATGTTGGTTATGGTATTTAGGTCATATAAGGTGTACGATTAGGTTGACCACAGTTTATTATTTAGCAGAATACTCCTTAACCAATTTTAAATTTTTGTACAAGTCCTATACTGTTTAATTTACATTCAAAATTGGCCTAAGACTGAAAGCAGAAGAAATACTAACACTCAAATGCAAATGTTACTGGAAATAAAAACAATAACTCTGTAACTATGAACATTTTCTTCACTATCATATCTATAAATTGTATCCATCTGACCATATTTCTTTTCACAAATATCAAGATGTGACAGTACTTCAAAGATCCATGTTAAAAAGAGAAAACATGATGACTATATTTAATCTGGCTTTTTATTTATTAGAAATAGAGAGTATCCATTATAATAAGCTAGTAATGTGTTATTTGTGAGGAAGTATTCACAATTAGAGGCACCAAACTTTATCATTTAAAAACCAAATGCAAAAAAAAAAAATTGTCTGAATAAACCAGTTGATTCTCATTTTTCTTTAAGGCACAATATCTAAGATATCCAAAATAAGGTAGAGGAAAGCTGTTGTTGAGCTATATTTGATACTTAAATGTGTAGTTAGATTTTAATCTACATTTTAATGTACATTCAGTTACCAAATCAAAAATGTATCATTTAAAAATCTGTCAATAAAGCATGCTTCTTATATAATTTAAACAGCAGGGAAAACTGAAGTTTGGGCACATATATGAAGAACACAGAGTTTCCAAAGGGACACAGGTATTCAGATATAAAACATGCATTTTATCTTTAGTGAAAGTTTAAATCTGAAACCTATACATTAAAAAACAGGCCTAATATACTTGAAAATATTGAGTCAATTGCTCAGGAGTATGCAAGTTATTTGAACTGCTATATAAATTTATATCTGCATTAAATTATAGTACATACCTTCTCAGTACCCCCTCATTTAAGAATCTTTGGCAAAAATGTTTAGAATGAAAATTCATATGTATCCACTATACAGTTAAAGTTTAATTACAACTATTTTTGTAAAGCTACCTCTGAATAAAGAAGATTTAAAGATGCTTCAGAGATATTAAGAGCTAAGACTTTTAGGGACTTTTAAATTATGAACAGAAGAGTATTTATCCCGGGAGGTTTTTCTACTGTTGTAATAAGATCTTAAAATATTTCTCATTTCCAAATCACTCCGTACAAATAGCACCAAATAAAAAACAATCCAAAACACTGAGTCTCTATAATTCAGCTTTCTAGAAAACTCAAGTTATGAGACCAACAGAACTAGCAGTTCCTCTCCTCAGCAGTAAACAATTCAGGAGAGAAAGAGGAGCACATCAATTATTCATGGCATGTTGTAACTGGTTGGTTCAAGTGGCATGAGATTGATTGGTGATGTCTATTAAAAAGGTCTTTTCATTTGAACCAGGAGAAGTAACAAGTGACAGATGGAAACAAATAAAATAAAATAAATGCACATTGAAGAAAAAAAGCTGGAAACTATCACTGTTGGCAGAGATTATGGCCCTCGACAGCAGCCAACGGACAATGATGAGTTACATTTTGACAGGGTTCAAGCCAAGAGTGAAGTAAAAGAAGTCAGAAACAGATAGTTATAAGAAATCACTGTGGGACAAGGGAGAATGGGTGGTCTCTAATTGTCTCTAATCGTAATCAGGTATATGATGGGAGGCTGTAACAACAGGTCTAGCACAGAAGTGATTACAGGGGATAGGCAGAGCAGGAATTACTGGATGCTAGAAAATCTGTCCCTTTGTTTTCATCCCCACTACAAAAACCCTTTCATTTCCAAAATAACTCATACCTAAGCCATTGCAACAATCTCCTAACTCATCTCACCTCCAATTTGTCACCCCTCTACCCTATCCTATATACCACTTCCACAATAGTTATCTTGCTTTTACAGTCTTTTTCCCATCTCCCCAACCACCCCATAAAAATAGGTGGTAGATCTGCAATCACTAGATAAAGGCCTATCCCTCAGTTAACAGTCAAGGCCAACCACTGTGTGGTCACTGGCTAAAATCAAGACGCAGTGCACAAGGGAGAGACAACTGGAACTGGATTTGGAGGACCTGGAAACAAGTCCCAGCTCTGCTCCCTTGGATATGTCACGACCTTTCTGAGCCTCAAGTCCTTATTTGTGAAACAAAAACATTAATGATACTTAAGTATACTGTTAAGAAAGATGATGGTGATGACTTTACTAATAACAGCTAGCATCTGTAGAGGGCTTAGTGTGTGCCAGACACTGCACTAAGCAGTTTACATGAATTATCCATTAAAGTATCGTAGAAACTGTAAAATACTACAGAAATGCTAATTATTCTTTTCTAAGTTCTCTCAAACCATCTGTTAGTAAATCAGTTTTAGAATCTTAATTGTGGGATATAGCTGAAAAAATGCTATTTGGTATTTTATCTCCTATTTTTGGCTTTTATTCCCCTGGCCAAAGATGACCAAATCTAACCATCTAGTCTGAAAACCACCAATCCTTATGGAAAAAGATTTGAGAAATACAAGATAGACATGATTCCTTCTAATATAATGGGCTGAAAATTTACCATCTTCTCCAAACAGAAGTCTCTTTCCTTATTCTGCTCGTTTTCCTGCTTCAAAGACTGCTAAGACAAGTCACTACAAATAAACCATGGCTCTGAAGCCCTAGTTAAGATAAGGCAGGGGTAACAGAGAAGGAAAAACAAAAACTAAAAACTCTGACTAGTGTAAGGAATTCTGAGTTAAAGTCTTGTTTCTGTCTGATGCCAGCTGCACTACCTTTGAAGTTACAGCTGGGACCACAGGAAGGCGAGGGCTATGAATGTTTTACATGCAGCTATACCCCAGTGCTGGAATCGGTTCTTGACACTGACAGATACACAAAGTAGAGTGAGTGAATGAAGTGATGCTCTTCAAATTTGACAGTTTTTACATATAGCCCATAGTGTTTGAAGTAACAAAAATGTCACTGAAACAATGCAAACATATCCATGGCTACTTGGCTGAAAAATAATTTTTGGATATATACTATCTAGAATGCTTTATTGTTTTTTAACCATGCCTTGCATCAGATGCTGAAATGCTTAGATTGATTCATGGTATAAGGAGTCTCCAGAGATATGGCGAGAAAATTGTTAAAAAACAGAATGTAATAATCTGAAAGGACCTTTATTCATAAATTCAATAAACATTTACAAGGTATTTTCCATGTGCCAGGTGCTGGATATCAAAATTGAAGTGGAGTACCACCAAATAAATGGAAGTAGCTTTCTTTGTTAGCATAAATTAGATGATGTATGTCAACTATGTTTATAAATAATATACACTGTGGGCAGAGTGAAGGGGGAACAGACAGTACTATTATTATTAATATAAGTGGTTGCAAAGGTTGTATACATATATTTGGATTTTCTGCTGAAACTTAGTCTTAATATGTTATATTCTTAATAAAACTAAATGCGATCTTCAAAGTGCAGTCAGTCATGTGTGGGCGGGAGTTGTAAAATGACACTGGACAAATAAACTGCAAAGACAGTTGGAAGGTGTGCCATAAATTTGTCACCTTTTAAGAGTTAATGCATTCATTCCTTCACATATCACTTTATTCATCATCAATAAATATTTTTAAGGATCTTCACACAAAGAAATCCAAAGGACCAATACTCCTCTTTTACCAAAATAATTTCTAAATTATCAACATGTTTAACTAAAATTGTCTTATTATTCCAAATAACTATTGCTGCAAAAAAATTATCCCCAAACTTACGGACTTAAAATAATCATTTTACTCTATTGCATGATGTTATGAAATCAAGAAGTTGGGCAGAACTCGGTTGGCTGATTCTTCTATTCCACATCATATTGACTGAGGTCACTCAGAGGTGTTCAGCTAAGGTGGGTGGAGTAGGGCTGGAGGATCAAAGATGGCTTCACCTGAGACCTGACTCCTTGGGAGAAACACCGGGAAGGGAACTCTCTCTACATAGTCTCAGGGCCTCTTCCCAAGTTTTCTAGCATTGTAGCTAGAATTCTTATGTCGCAGCTCAGGAATCCAAGAGACCAAGGTAGAAACTACGAGACCTTTTAGAGACTAGCCCAAAACTGGCTTAGTGTTATTTCGACCATACTCTATTGGTCAAGGTATTCACAGGCCAGTACAGACTCAAAGGGAGAGGAAATAGATCCAACTTCTAATCTGAAGTTGTCAAAGAATCTGCAGCCATCTTTAATCAAGAACACTCAGTAAAAAAGGATGTTGGCCAGGTCAAAGAAAGATACTATTGATTTAGACTAGTTATCACAAAAATGGAATTTAAAATGTCATGATTCTAAAAACAGAGAATCTGAGGTAAGAGTTTAGAGTGATCATATAAGGTACTGCCCAAACTGAGCCACTTTTGAGATGGAAAGAGGCACTATGAATAAATGTACAGGACAGCAGGCCTAAACCTGAACCATCCCAGGTAAACAGAGACATATAGTCACCTTTGGAGAAAAGGGAATAGACTAAAGCAGTGGTACTTATTTAAAGGAAAACAGATATGGGATCATTAGAAGCCACTTAGCATGGCCTATAAAGAAAAGCTTCAGGACCAGTTACTTTAGTAGAATATGCTGATGAGAGAAACAGAATAGATTTCCTTCTCCTAAATTGTTCCTATCTCCATAAATATACAAGTATTTCTCTTAATAAGATAAGAATACGCGCTCAGGGTGGCTTTTGGAATAAACATGTTCCATCATCAAGAGTAGCCCTTTCAATATACGGAATTCCCATCCTTTGGATATATATCCAGCAGTGGGATTGTTGGGTCGTATATTAGTTTGATTTTCAGTTTTTTGAGGAATCTCCATACTATTTTCCATAGTGGTTGCACTAATTTACATTTCCAATCTGCCATCTGAAACAACATGGATGTTAAGTGAAATATTCAAGCACGGAAAGATAAATCTTACATGTTCTCACTCATATGTGGGAGCTAAATATTAAAAACAATTGATCTCATGGAGACAGAGTAGAATGATGGTTATCAGAGGCTGGAAAGAGTTGGGGAGGGATAATGTGGGGATGGTTAATGGGTGCAAAAATATAATTAGGTATAATGAAAAATATTTGATAGCACAACAAAGTGACTATAATCAACAAGTTAGGGTATACTTTAAATAACTGAAAGAGGGGAATTGGAATGTTCCTAACACATAGAAACTTTAAATGCCTGAGGTGATAGATACCCTGATTTGATTAATTCACATCATATGCCTGTATCAAAACATCACATGTACTCTATAAAAATATACAACTATTATGTATCCATAATAATTAAAAATTAAAAACAAATTTAAGAGTAGAGTAGCCTTTTAAAATGTACCTACCCCTGGGAGGCACCCTCCCATGATGAAGGTACTGATTTGTTTGGCAGGGATGGTGAACACACAGCATCCTGGCCGTCTTGGTAAATGCGGCTCATGGATCACAGCATTTTCCCTGCTGAGCTTATACCCAGCTGGAGGATCCTCCCCACGCAGTGCTCCCCACAGCAGCTGTATCTACTGAGATGATGCTGTTTACATCCTTCCTTAATAAAAAGTAACAGCACCCAAAACTAGTTGATGGCCATTTGAGAACAAGAACAGAGGGTTTATGCAATCATTACAGCTCCTTAATGCCAGAACACTGAAAAAAAGTTTTTTGCATCCTTAGTAGTATGCATAAACTGAATTAACCATGGAGAAATTCTTTTCTCATTCCCAGCTCTTAAAAAATAAACTATAAAAATTAAGTCTAGTTAATTTTCAGGTTAGCTTTCATGTATGTATGTATGTATGTAACTAATTGTCTAAACAACAGGAATCCAGTCCTTCACTTTAGCAATCAACATTACTGATAGCCAAAGTTTGTTTAGAGTGTTGGTTCACAAAGCACAAAACGAGAACAGTATGAGTATATGTGGGTCACCGGGGAAGGGAGAAACTATATTTTGGTTGGGGATAATCAAAATGTACTAAATATATTGCTTTAGTCTCAATGTTTGTCCCCCCAAAATTCATACATTGAAATTTAATCCCCAATGTGACAGTATGAAGCAGCTGGGGCCTTTATGAGGCAATTAGGTCATAAGTTCTCCCTCATGAAGAAGATTAGTGCTCTTATAAGAGAGGTTGGAGGCAGCCATTCTGCCTGATCTACCACGTGAAGACGCAGCAAGGGCACCATTTATGAAGAACAGGCCCTCAGCAGACACTGATTCTGCTGATGTCTTGATTTTGGACTTCCCAGCCTCTACAACTGTGAGCAATAAATTTCTATTATTTATAAATTACTCAGTCCAATGAATTTTGTTATAGCAGCCCAAACAGACTAAGAGACATATACCAAAGTATTAATATGTAATTGTTGTCATAAGTCTTACAGACAAAGTTCTGACCTTCTACACAAGTTAGAATGAACGAAAAGTTCCTTAGAAAAGGTGGCCTAGTAAAAGCAACGTGTTTGGTGAAAAAATATTTTGAAACTTAGAAATTAAACTGTCTTTAAAAATCTATTCCTGTGTAACTCAATACTGTCAAATATATAGTCATTTACAGTACATTTTGGAATACCAGAAGGACAAAGATAGCATCTTGTACTCATTCTGCATAATGTACATGGATGGCAATGCTATGCAAATGAGGTGGCTTAAATGACACTGTTTGATGTTGACAGTGATGACTTTTATGCAAAGATAGATAAAACTTTTTCTGAAATAAATTTATTAAGAAGTTCTGCCAATATGTTACTATATGTAACTAGCCATAAAGACTGTTAAAATTATCTTCACCCCATCCATAGTTTTTGGTGTTCATAAAGAGGTCTACTATCATTATAAACTTTCTAAAAAAGCGTTAACAAATTCTAATATTATACGTTGATCACTTTTTATATATCATTTTTATTTTTAAAATATATGTACTAAAAATCATCACAATTCCTCGTAACAAAAACATACTGCCACCATTTATAGCCAACACATTTAGGTCTCTAGGGGAAGGCAAAGGGCATAAAGCACAAAGCATTCAGGGTCTACACTGTAAGTTCTGTTACATACTCTGCAAATGCTTAAAACACAGAGGAGAAAGCAACGACAAAAAGGAAATGTGATACTAGATTAGGGATATAATTCATCTATACAGTAATACAACTGAGCCTAATTCCTAAAAAAATCACATGGCAGTATACAGATAACTGCTTGGGTTTCATTCCTATTTCTGTGATTTTTGGTTAAACTTTATTAGTGATATTTTAGGTTTACTATATAAACAAATACTTTATGTTCATTACTTCATTAGTTATTACATCATACCCATATGACAGATGAGGAAATTAAAATGCAAAGAATGTTAACTTGATCCTAATTACATAACTAACAAGTGCTAGAGCTTATCTTTAACCAGATTAACACTTACTGTCTTCATAGATAATATCAGTATATACAGTATATAATAATAATACCAGTATTAAAATTGGTATGGTAATAATACCATATTACCATATTAATAACATAATACCATATTATGGTATTAATACCAATAATACCATAATACCAATAATACCATAATACCATATTAATACCAGTATTGGTATCAATACCAATACCAATTAATACCAATTGGTAATAATACCAATAATACCATATTAATACCAGTATTAAAATTAGTATGGTAATATTATCATAATAAAATACCAGTATTAAAAAATTATGTTAGTTATTATTATGTTCATTGAAAACTTTAAGATGGGTGAATTTAGAACAAAACAAAATTCTCCATCCAAAAATAGAGAAAAACACTCTCATTTACAGAGAACTGTAAAGATACTCACTAAAGAAAATACTAATATGCAGTGAATTATTAATATAATGTAAGACTTCCACATTTGAATTATTAATTTTTAAGGGGATGGAAAGCATGAGAAATAACACTCCTAAATGTTTTAAGTAAAGGTTTGCAATGTTTCTCTTGGGTAACTTTACGGAGTGATTTTAAGATGTCTATAATTACAGTCATCTTCATCTATTTTAGTGTCTTAAAGGAAAAGCTGAATCATTATCATCCTGGACAGATGCAGCAGACCTCTCTTCTGAGTGTCCCAAACCTCCTCAGCAACCTGTTGTGGTAACGGATAATTCTGCAATCATGTATCGAAGCTCGAATACTTCTGCAACATCCCTTTCTCTGTTCTAAGTTTTCACAAGGCAAGAGCTATCCTGCATTACTAGAATGAACAAGATTACACAAGAAATACGTCCTCACATTTCTAATATGCAAAACAATAAATGCTTTCACAAAAGATATGCTTTAGGTATCTTTTTGTTCAATGACTAAATGCTATCTTTCTCTGTAACAGAGGTAGGATTTACCAACTCATATTGGGAAGTACTTCATTTTTGTAATCTTATATAGCCTTACTGGAAACTAGAAAAAGAAAGAAGATAAAAGTTATTTCAAAATATTAAACAGATAGTTCTATTTAGTTTCCCCAGAACAAAATGTTCTAGGATAGCAGTTTCCAAATCACGCGTGAAGGGATCAATTTGGTGGGTCATGAGGAGCATTTAAAAACAATGAAAACAGCCGGGCAGGAGCTTGTGCCTATAATCCAAGTGCTTTGGGAGGCCCAGGCAGAAGGATCACCGCAAGCCAGGAATTCAAGACCGCCTGCACAATATATAGTCGCTACAAAAATAAAAAAATTAGCTGGGTGTGGTGGCCTACACCTGTAATCCTGCCTACTTGAGAGGCTGAGGTGGGAGGATCACTTGAGCCCAGGAGTTCAAAGTTACAGTAAGCTATGATCACACCACTGCACTCCAACCTGGCAACAAAGTGAGACCCTGTCTCTAAACCAACAACCACCACCACAACAACAACAAAAGCAAAGAAAGAAAGAAAATAGAAAAGAAAGAAAAGAATAAATAGAAAATGTAATACAAGTAACATAGCAAGTTCACGGTTTCATAAAGCATTGGTTTCAGCTAGATGTATGTATGCCTGTGTGTGTACTGTGTCACAACAGTCACAACATAAAATGTATTTCTTAGTAAGGGCCCTGGTTAAGAAAATGTGAAAACCCTTGTTGAGTACATTTCCAACATTAAGTAATTAAATACATCAAACTTCCGGAGACGCCCAGCGTTGACTGGTCACTAGATTTCCCAAACCATGACTTCAATATAATACGCTGTTGATATGTAACTGAGATATCCAATAACCTTGTCTTGACTCAGATGCTTAAAGAAATCTTATTTCACAGCAATGACCCTCAATTTAAACTGAAATTTATTAAAAAATCAGGCTAATGTAGGTGTTTTGTTTGATTAGAGTTATCTTACAAGGAAAAAAAGGTGAAATAGCTGGAATATTCGTTCCAATATTTTCAAAGAAGTTTCAATATTCTAAGAGTACAAAGTTAATCTATTAGTATTCAGTATACACCATGACAAAAATCTTACCAACTTGAAATATTCTATTTTTAGATATTTTGATTACTTTAAATTTTACCAATATATTTATGTTTTACTTACATACTTTACTGAAATGTAAATGTCTAAAATCATAGCATTACCATTACTGATATTCTATTAAACAGCTGAGCTTGATCTGATAAAGCATTATTTATAAGGCTGAGAATAATTTTTAATGAAAGGAACCACCGCCAAAGTAACAAATAAGAAGGCAAAAATATAATGGCATTATTTTTGCAAACTATTAAAATTTCAAGATTAATTTCCTACAGAAATATTATGTCTATATATTTACTTTTGTAACTTTCAATCTCCTTAAGTTTTATCTTGTTTGAAAGTCTACTCATATTCCAACTCTTATTCTTTAGAATATTTACAACTCTTTTTATACCATAGCACTGAAAAATATAAGTACGTAAGAAAACACTAGGTAAGAATAGATGGTGAGAAACATAACAGGGAGAAGTCAAAACAGAAGCAAGGAAAACCCTAGAGTGGAGGCACACACATCCTTCCCTTGGGGATTAGGTTCTAAAGACAATGACTAAGAGAAACATTGAATATAAAAAAATACCCTTGAAAAAAATTCCCTTAAATTAAGTACACTGTACCTGGTTTTATGTAAAGATCTTTGATTAGAAATGTATTTTAATGCATAATGTATGTACTTTAATGTCCCATATGTAATTTCCTAGAAGTTCACATACAGAAATTATTAACAAATCACTTAAGAGTATTGCTACTGAAACTTAAGCAAATAAAAAGATACCAACTTTTTTAGCTGTTCCTGTTGGTCGTGTCATCTAGAGACACTTTTCTCAGTTCCTCTATGTACTCCTTAATGTTTACCAATTAATTATCCAACTTATTTCTAAAGGATATCTAGAAGGTCAACATTATCCACTTGCCTGGTTGTCTCTATATTTCTTATTCAGGGGTCAGTCATGTCATCTTTCAAATCATCCATTTGTTCTTACCAGAGAATTTATCAATATGCAGGAGGAGCTGATAGTTTTTGTCTGTGTTTAACAGACTGGTTGGCTGGCTATTTAAATTACTTTTGCCTCCTTCCCCTTAAAAAATAAGTATTAGTATAATGATTCCTCTTATTATAGATTTCATTGATACAATTATCACCAAATCTTAACTAGGTAAGATTTGCAGGTCGCAGGCTGCTCATTCTTTAAGGTTCAGATTAAATTTCACCTCCTTCCTCATGACCCCCGCTGGAGAGAAATATGCTCACAGAATATTAGAGTTGAAGGGAGATCTTCTCTTCCATCTGCAAAGTGAACTTCAAAATTCCAATCCCGGGGTAGCAAAAAGAGAACCATATATTGTAATGTTATAATTTTAAAATACAGAAAAAACAAAAGTTTTCCTTTCAGGACCATAAAAAGGGACTCTTTGAAGTTTCAGTTATGTATGATGAGTAAGTCACAGAGATCTACTGTACATCATAGTGCCTCTAGTTAATGACAGATACTGTATTATATACTTAAAAATTTGCTAAGAGGAAAGATCTTAGGTTAAGTTTTCTTTATCCTTCCCCCCCCCCCAAAAAAGAGGAATGAATGAAATGAAGGAATAAACAGGGTGGGAGGAAACTTTTGGAAGTGATGGATAGGAATACAGCATTGATTATGGTGATAGTTTCAGCCCTGTATGCTTATCTCAATCTAAACTCGTCAAGTTGTATACATTAAGTATGCACAGATTTTTTATGTCAATCATACCCCAATGAAATGGTTTTAAAAAAAAAGATACAAAGGTCATGAAAAACATTGATCTTTTGGAGTCATTTTCAAAACAAATTTCAATTTTTGACCATCTAAATCCCTCTTAAGATGAGGAAGTGAGCACTCATATTATTTCCCTCCTCCCATCCCGACTTATCAGTTATACTATGTTTTATATTGTCAGTGTTTTTAATACTAATATTCTATTTCATAAACATAATGCTTAATTCTTTAATTTCATTTTTGTATTTAAACAAATACAGTTCTCACCATCAGTCCTTTTCTCCATACCCAAATTCTTTATTTTGATTTGTTTGATTGTCAGGATTTAGTCATCAATTTTTCATGGCATACATTTATTAATTTAAATATTAAGTTTTTCCTACTGATTCACCATTACCAAAACAAAAACAAAAAGTGAGTTATGGCTATTAGGTTCTGTACCTTGGAGGTCCAGCTTTAGTTAAATTTTGGTTACTGGAGAAGGAGGTATTTCTGGAAGAAAAAAATGGTAGCAGAGCTCTGGAAGTGTCACTTATATATTATTCTCTGGTTTTAGCTCTACAGCACCAACCTGTCATGGGCCAAAGATCTGTGTGGCAATTGGCAATATGCTTCTATTTCAGAGTAGGTCTTTATTGCTACTTATTGTGAGGAGAAAAGAGCAAACAATCAGTTGGGCCACTTGAAAGTACTCACTTAAGTGATATAGAAACATTAATAATAATTTTTTAAAAATAACTTACTTTGGCTACTGCAAATCAACCACCTTTTTCCCGTTCTTTTCCAAAACACCTCATGCCTTCTAGCCTGTTGCAATCTAGGAAGTCTCCACTGCATACCTTACAACTCTCCAAGTTCTATCCTTGGCTATATTCATTTATTTCTAATTTCTATTCCTAGCCATATCCATTCATTTCTCTCTCTATACTCTTCTACCCAGTAGGTTTTATCTACTCTCCCAGTATGAACTATGCAGATGATCCTGAGCCCTTATATTAATAACCTGACCTTTCAGGCTTTATTCAGATATTCTAATTACTTATTAGGCATAGCTATCTGGATGATTACCATCTCCAAAACTGAAATAATCTTCCCTAGCTATTCCTCCCTAATACTATTCACTCATGTTCAAAATGTCAATGTTACTTTTGACCTTTTCTTCTCCCTCTACCACTGAGTTTAATTCATTCTTTATTTGCATCCCCTCTTTCCTTTCTGTTACTACAGACACCATGCTAATTCAGGATCTTTGTACTTCATATACAAACTATATTATCACAGTATTCATGACTATTCCTCCTGTTATAAAACGGAGTGGTCTATTACCACTAAGCCATCTATCATATCACATTATTATTTCTATAATAATTTTGATTATGGTCCTTCACTATGGGATCCAAGTCCAAAGTCTTTAACCTTCTATAATTTAGCTTTAAATGTTTTCACCTTACCTCCCCTTACCTTCTATATAAATTCCTAGTTTGGCCAATCTGGTCCATTTAACATCCAAAAAACATATTCTATGCATTTCCTGTGCTATTTCCTCCATCTGGAATACATTATCATGGTCCTGAATCTTTGAGGTTCATGTTAAACTTTACCTCTTCCCTTGTTGCCCCAACTAGAAGTGTTCTTACAGAATGTTAGAGCTGAATGAAGATTATCTCCTCCATCTGTATCATAAGCTTTAAAAAATCACCTCTATCTATAAAATTAAAATGTTTGGAGAAACTGAGGCCAAAGAACAATACAAATACTTTTCGTTCTGAACATTCATTTTTTTCAACATCTTTTCTTGTTTCCTATGTGCCAGGACCTGTGCTAACCACATGGGCTTAAGAGTTTAGTGAGAAAGACTACACATAAATTATTACATAGATAATCAAATGTTGATGAGTGCTACAAAGAAAAGGGAAACGACAGGGTGCACTGATGTCTAAAGTATATGTGGTTGAGTGAAGGGGTGAGGTGTGAAGTTAGTGTAGTGTGGGAAGACAAGAAAGGAGTTACTTCAGTCTGGGAAGACATGGAAGGCTTCCCTTGTGGTAGAAAATCTTTAAAGCAGGGTGAAAGAATCAAAAGAATGAGTAGGAATTAACTCTACAAAAAGATAGAAGATTTCTAGAGGAAGAAAAGAGAACCCAGAGGCACTTTCAAGGAATTAAAATAAGGTCTGGATGCTGGAGTACAATAGATGAGGAGGGTTGCAAGAGGCAAGGCTGCAAAGGCTGGGAGAAACAAGAACATGCTGGGCTTTGGAAGGTCATGTTAAAGACTGGTGGGTTTTATCCTAAGAACAAACAAGCCTTGTATATCATGTTCTAAGACACTGAAGCCATGGTCAGGACCATGGCTAACCCTGGGATGGGTAAGAATGAGAGAAGCAATTACAAAATCAGAAAAAAATCTAGTTTTATTTCAATTGAAAAACATTTTCTGTATTCCCATCACTCTTCTTTGTGTGTGTAATCTCACTTAAAGTTAAAAAAAGAAAGCATACGAATTTGAATTTATAAATATAGCCATTTTAAGTTGGTCCACTTGGCTTTGGCTAGAGGTTGTGTATGTATATGTATGTGTGTGTACCTATAAACACTTAAGGGAGTACAGGTCAGTTTTATATTTGTTTAAAAAGGAAACATTCTAAATAATAACAATTCAGTGAACAGCTCCATTTCATTGTTTGGCTATGCATTAGTGACATAATATCATCTTGCCTTTTTCCATAAGAGCCTTCATAAGGGAAAATATCTTAAGAGATACTGAAATTTTTCCAAGTACTGTTTTAATCCTAATGGCTTTTTTGTCTCATTTTGTCTATACTGGGTAATGAATTCCAAAATGCAATTACAAATTTAAGTTATTTCCTTTAAAACTTCATTATATCAAGGGTAAAATTTAAGGAAGGTAAAACAAAATTATTATTAATAAAAGTAAGAACAATAGCTAGAATTTTTTGAGCAATTTTTGTACCGGGTATTATGTTGGAAACATTGAAACACATTATCTCATTTAATTCTAATGACAACTCTGAAAGGTGCCCACTATTCTCTATTTTACAGATAAGGAAACTGAAGCTTGGAGAAATAAGCAAGTATTTCCCCAAACTATACACACCTTAGACCTGTGTTGTCTGATATGGCAGCCTGTGGTGACATGTAGCTAACTGAGCATTTGAAGTGTGACTACTTTGAATTAAGATGTGCTATGTCAAATACAGACCAGATTTCAAAGACATAGTATGAAAAAGCAAAATATCTCAATAATTTTTTAAAATTGATTATATGTTGAAATAGTATTCTAGATATAGTAGGTTAAATAAAATGCATTATTAAAATTAATTTCACTTGCTTGTACTTTTTTAAATAAGCTACTATAAATTTTAAAATTACATATGTGGCTTGCATTATATTTCTATTGAACAATGAGGACCTAGACCAAAGGCTGGATTTTGAATTTGCCAGTAGATTCCAAGTTGAAAGACACTGGTAAAGATGAAAAGAAGAGGCTACAATGGACTTACACAGATCCTGGTTTATACGTCCTCTCCATCAATGATGGGAAGTCAGATGATCAGGTTAAGATTAAATATAAAATACCTTACTTCTAGGACACAGAAGGGCCAAAGTGGTTCTTATATATACAATGGTTGAATTCTAGTGCAAGGAATTTATAAACTATATACTTCAGCTGATCAATGGTCTTTTTACGTCAAGAACTGAGACTAGTGAATGAAAGGATATATGGGCAAGTAGAATTTCACTGTAAATTTTTCTCTGGTGTCATACTGCAAACAAAGATTATTCCAATATACCAAGTTTAGACTAAACCATTATTATAACCGAGATAAGTAATTTGTACTAAATTATAAGAAACTACAAAATTATGTAGACCATACTACGCAATGGTATTTTGCTATATCCATATCCTAGGCTCGTGGCAAGAAGTTAGCCCTAGGTAAGTGACTTTATCAACATACGTATGCAACTTTATATCTTTAGATGCATACATTTAAATGTGAAGGGCGAGGTAGTTGGGGCATTTACTTGGATTATTATTTGATGTATGTATTTGGCCTGACATCAACATGTGACAGTGTATGAGACTACCTTGTTCTGTACTTTGTTCTTTTTTTCTTTTTAATTGAGTGGTACGGGGAGAGGGGTAATAATCAAGGATTTAACTCACATAAATGTCATATACATACTAATTTTAACACTAAAATTGTTCATCTCTTAGCTATAAACAGTTAACTTTAAGAAAATGAGACTGGAGAAGTAAAAGCTATCAAATTCACAGACCTTAGAACATCAGGAGAGACCATTAAAATGTTCGCTTTATTCTAGTTTACAATTTAACACAAGGAATAACATACAAAATTTTAGTTTAGCTATTAAAGTGCATACTCAATTAGTTAAGGGAGAGGGTCTTCCCTTTGATCTCCTATGTGGCATTAATAAACCATCACTTGTAATGAATTTTTGAGCATCCCCTGAGTAAACATGACTTAGTCCTTGCTCTTTCAAAATTAGTAGATCCAAGCTGACTTATAATGTGATTGTGTCTACAGTACACTTAGAATTGTTTTTCTGTAAATGTCCTCAAATTAGGGCTATAGGCAGAATAAGCTATATTCTTATTCTAGGAAGGAAAAAAAAACACTAAAATTATCAGCAAGCATTAAGAAACAGCAATGTGTAATTAATAATTAGAAAAATCTGCCAAAACTTTAAACTATTATTACATTTCTAATGCATGAAATTATAGGGAAAATACAGTCAATTTTAGAGAAAACAAACATTTTAAACCATTTAAACTATAAGCTGTATTTCTAAAATGCATACTTTAGAAGAGTTTTTATCAAAGAAAATCTTATTTGCATTAACTTTAAATTAGTTAATACTTGAGTGGCACCTTTGAAGAAAGCTGTTTCCAAATGCTTTCGGGCGGGGGGAGGCAGCCAGATTAAAAAAAAAAAATCAATAGAACTGCATTCTCTTAATGTGAATGGCATATCTGTGCTCCTATATGCTAATACTCTCGCAACCCCACTGAGCTGTTATGATGTCTTCAAATAATTTGATAATCTGTCTTTAAAGTTTCACACTAAATTAAAGAGTTCAATTTTGTAAAACGCCTTGGCACCATTAAATCTTTTATGAGACCAGAAAGGTCTCTTTCCTCTCGACTTGACATTATTACAGTATAGGTGCGAGCAATTTTTGCTGTCAAACACAGTAAAGGTAGATTTTTTTTTTTTTTTTGGTTCAATCTGCAAATGTCTCGCCTATATCTGCACAAGCTGCTCTCTTCCCAACACAAACCTACCCACCCCCTTTCCCCTCGGCAAGTTTCAAACTTTGTTTCCTTTGGGGTTCTGTACAAGCGCTACTAATAAGATCCAACAGACAAAGAGCTGTTCTGTGGGTTAACCGGATGCCAAATTTTAGTTGTGAAACAAAGCACTCAAATTTGAGATTAAGGAGGAAGAGGGTAATAATACAACCCGAAGCTCACAGCCATCTCCCCAGACACCCCCCCTCCCTACGGCCCCGCGCGGGGAGCTCGGGACCCGGGACGGTGACTCGGGGGTGCAGCTGCGAAGCCCCCGGCACGCTTTGGGGGCCGCCCTGCGCGCGCCACAGCCCGCTCACCGCTTCACTCGGATGATCTGGTCCCGCATGGGCTTAATGTCCTGGAAGCTCTGCTGGTTGACGAGGCTGTAGACGAGGATGAAGCCCTGGCCGTTCTTGATGTACAGGTCCCGCATGGACGCGAACTGCTCGGTGCCCGCCGTGTCCAGGATCTCCAGCACCGACGGCGACGAGTCCACCTCTATCTCCTTGCGGTAGAAGTCCTCGATGGTGGGGTCGTATTTCTCGATGAAGGTGCCGGTCACGAACTGCACGGTCAGGGCGGATTTGCCTACCCCGCCCGATCCCAGCACCACCACTTTGTACTCGCGCATCGTCCCTCCGCGGCTGCCGCCGCCGCCGCCGCCCGCGACATAGACCTACGCCGGCTGCGCTGCGCCCCCAGACCCTGCCCCGGCGGCCGGCCCCGCCGCCTTCCGCGGCCGCCCCCACCTCACGGCCGCGGCGGGCCCCCGGACGCCGGCGGCGGCGGCGGCAGCTGAGGGAGCAGCGGCCCTGGGCATGGGCCGAGCCGGGCGGCAATGCGGCCCCGTGGGCGCCGACAGGGACTGAGGACGAGCAAGGAGCGGGAGCCGCCGGAGCCGCCCGAGCCGCGGGCCCGCAGTGCCGCCCGCCCCGCCCCTCGCGCCTCCACGCCCAGCTCCCCGCCCGCCGCCGCCGCCGCTTCCCCCAGCGCCGGAGCGCGCGCCCGAGCCCCAGCCGCAGCGCGGCCCGGGGCGGGGCCCGGTGGCCCGGGGCGGGGCTGCGCCTGCTCCCCGTCGCCTAGGCGACCAGCCGCGCGCGCTCCCGGGAGGCCTAGAGCGGCGCGGAAGCGTCTGCCCGCGTTTGGATAAACAAGCACTGCGCCGCCCAGCAGCACTTCGCCCTGCACGTCCAGTTCAGCCCCGGGGCCTGCGTCCTGAGTATGCGCACTGCCCTCGTGAGATGGGAGCAGCGGCAACCCGAGTCTCCCACGCTCAGAATTTGGCCCAGACGAGATCATAGAGGGGCCAGAGCAGCCTCCAGGCTTCACCCTGAGGCAGGGAGTGAGGGGAAGAGATGCCTAAGGTCCAAGAGGAGCCCTTGGCCAGGGGCCTTTGCCCGACGCCACCCCGGCTGCTAGCATTCGGGAGCTTTGGTTTTATCTTGTATTAACATAACGATGTGAAGCTTTGTTTAAGGGGACGAGCACCTTCAGGCCTCGGCCTGCGGTCGTAGAAACACGACGAGATGAAGCTTTGTTTGAAGCGTTAGGACACTGATGGAGCGACAGGCCGCTCCAGTAGTGCGCACCAGGGACTCGTCAGCGGCGGCCACCAGCCGCGGAAGCCGGTCCACGCCCGATGACGTCACTGGGCTCCCGCCCGCCTTCCTTGTAGCCCCGCCCCTCCTCAGTGCCTGCTGAAGGCGAGCTCTTCCCACGCCCTGTCAGCCACCGGCGCATTGAAAACCTGGAGAGCGGAGACTCGAGCAGCAGCCGGAAGGCCCAGGGACACTTCATAGCAACAGCCAGCTGGGGGCACCTAGTAGATAGCTGGGATTCATCCTAGCCAACCAGATCAGGTATCCGGACCCCACTCACGACCAATAGAGAGACGCCTCATAACACGTGACGCCCCTCTTTCAGCCAGTCGGGAAAAGGTCTGGTCGTAGGATCAGCCAACCCACCTCCCAGGGCCTCGCCAGGCTGGGCGTTTGCTCCTGCGCGCAATCTGCCAACCAATCGTGGGTGAGCTGATGAATGACGGAGGCTTCGGCGGAGCCAACCAGAACTCGCGACTCCTTTGCCACTGAGGGCCGGTGGTATGGAGACAGGGCAGGGCTGGCGGGACTTAGGAGGGGCAGGGGCTGAGGGGCCGATGCCTGTGCCCGGTTCTGGCAAGAGAACAAGATGCGTGGCAGGCGAGAGTGATGAATTCTACTTTTAACATCGTCTCCGTGGCATTCTGCCTAAATAATGGGCATGGAAATGGTGCCGAGGGATGTGGGCTGAATCGTGGGCTGAATCGAGAAAACAGGGACTTTTGTCTTCAGGGTGAGAAATTTTCCAGCCCTTAAGGAGACATCATGCAGCAATTGCATTGGTCTTCAATTTTAAATCTTAGCGTTCTGTCGCCAGCTTTAGATCTTAGTTACACACCACCCTCTCCTGTCCGTAACGTCAAACTTAGAAGACCTTATATTCCCAAATATTACTGGATTATTTTTTGTAATAACTGGTTATTGGATTTACATTACTTAAACTATATCCTTCTCAAACTAGTCTACACCTGTTCACTACTCTCTCACATTCTCACATTCCCTGCAAATAATAAATTTCTTTGGTTCTAATGTTAGATCATGGTATACCTATCTGCCGTTCCTTTCTCACAAGGTCATCATGTAGAGAGGATTTTGGTCTGAGTTCCTCTAAAAGCCGGGTATTCTTTTACCATCTTTTCTGTCAATTATCAAACTACTACAAAGATGTACTTAGGTTTAGCAGGGTCCTACCGCCCTCTGCTCCATTATATTAGAATGGAAAACTTCCTTGCATTAGCTTGCTGTATTATAGCACAGCATATTTTTGTTCAGAATAGTTGAGGACAAGCGTCCTGTCAGAAATATGTAGTAAGATACAACTCAGCATTTCTTGATTACATATCATTAAAATATGATAGGTTGAATCTGAGCCACCAGAATCAGCAGTGAAGGCAGATTGCAAAAAGAACTAAGAATCAGGAATGTTTTAAGGGAATTGAAACCAAAGAGGATCTGACATTTCATCCTAGGCTAATAATGTGAAAAAAGTGAATTAAAATTGAGAGAGCTCCCATGGATGCCTCATGAGCTACTTTGGCAGCGATGTTTCAAGAGGGTGTTTTAGGTGAATACAGTGTTCACCAGGCATTTTAGAAGTCTCATATTTTGTGCAAAACTAGTATGCTTATAAGTCGTTACTTTAGCTTAGTAGCATCTATACTTCTTTTCTGAGGAAAGACAGACTGTCTCTTAGGATCCAAATTGTGCATCTTGGTGATAAGAAGTTCCTAGACATGTTGGGGTTAACTAGAACCAAAAAGCACCAAACTCTCTCTATATTATGACAACTTACATAGTACCTTGCATTATAGTGGAGCTGAAAATCTCACTTTGCAAAGAATAAAGGTCCAGTGATTTTTTTTTTTTTAGAGAAATTTGCATTGCAATTGTGGGTCTAGAAGGTTACCTTAAGCAACTGTTTTCATTATTCCTAGGTCCCCAGAAGTTGGGAAGCTCTGCCAATGCATCTGATAGAAGTTGTCACAAAAATAGTGAGTGGACTCCCTAGTCACTCCACTTAGCATAAAAGAGAGTGGGAGAGCTTTTTTGACATTTCTCAGTCTATTTTCCCTGACCTTTCTTCAATGCTGACTCTTTTGGTAAGAAGAAATGTAGAGACTGCAGCCCATGGGTTAGTTGCAGCTCATTTATATTTTTTACATTGACAGTCCTCAGTTTTCATTCTCAATGCCATTTTAACCACCATGACACACAGGAAACATGACAGGTAGGACCATATATTTTCACCTATTCTGGCTTAGATATTTGTACTTACTAGATTTGTGGCTGGACATGTAGAGAATTTTGAGGATTTGGGTGGGAGGTGAATATTTTTTTCCTAATCACTTAATCGTATTCATTCCTTTGGCAGCATAATTCTGCGAGTGTTTTCAGAAATAAAAACTTACGTCTTCATTCATTTGTTCGTGGGAAAGACAAGGTAAAAATGAGACAAAATGAAATTGAATTATCCCCAAGAGCTGTAAATCTGTATGACAGTGAAAAGTTAACACTGTACACTGACGCTGCAGAATCTCTTTAGTTTCAGAAGTGCATTGCTAGGAGGGGGGTAAAAAAAGAAAACCTTCATTTCACTTCTCCCCGCTGAATCTGAAAGGGAGTAATCTCACCTATAGCCAGATACCTTCAATTATCACACTTGTGTTACCATGGAAACCCAGATCCTTTCCTTCTGTGAAAGATGTTGAAAAAGGTGGAATGAGGTGGGAAATACACTGTGTTCTGGGACTTCCTGACAATAGCAAGAAGCAAATAAACAAATAATTTAATGGAAAGAAGTTAGCAGAGGATGTTTATAATATGACCAGTATTTATTAGCTATAAAACCCTGATTCCTATAGCTTCCTATTAAAGCCTGTATGCCTTGGATTCACCATGAAGGGGAAGGACACCTCAAGTACATTTAGCACCTGTGAAATGATGCTGGCAATTATTTTAAAAAAAGCAGACTACGTGTTCTTGGCCTCTGCGACTCCTAATACAGTTGAGAAACAGAAGTATATATGTAGAGTGGAACGAAAGGGACAAAATAAACTTGTTCTCTTTTGATACGTGATTTGGTGCTTTGAAAAGAAAAACAATGAGCATGGAGAAATTGAGTAAGTATGTAAACAAGTCAATGAAAAAAACCCACTCGTTGAGAAAGTAAATGTTTCAAAAGGCAATGTTAAGGAGAAAAAAATTTCTGAAAGAAAAGACTTGATTAAAATGTAGAGAGAAAAAATAAAAAGCCTGAAGAATCTTAAGAGCTTGAGGATTCTGAGGAAAACAGAGCTTTAGTGTGGTTCATTTAACATGGCAGAAGAGCAGGCGCAGTGTTGCTTGCATACTCAGCAGTTTCTCTCTATTTTTGCCAGAAAACCTGGAATGAATCAGGATTGGCCATTGATAGCATTGCTTTCCCTCTGCCCACAGTCAGTCTAGAAGTAGGCACATGACTCAGTTTTTGTCATTGGAATGGGGAAAAGGCTGCTGGGGGCTGGGGGGGATTTCTGGGATTCTGACAAGAGCGAGGAGATGTACCTGTTTTTTGATACCTCCTTTTTGCTTTTTGCACATTGGAATATGAGAATGTGGCCATCATCTTTGGCCTGTGATGCCTTACAGCTGAAGTAGAAGTCAACCAGCTTCAGATAGCTAAGGAATGAAGACTGGGAAGAACCTAGGTCCTGGATGACAACACTGGACTGCCATACCAATACTGGAACTGCCCACCTTTGGACTTAGGGCTGAGTGAACAGCTGGTGTCCTTTGACTTAAGTCTATGTTAGTTAGATTTTCTGCGTCTTGCAACCATATATTCAAACTGTTACAAAAAAGTGTGAGAGATTCCAGACAAAATAGTAGTTTAAAAAATCAGCAAACATTTGTGAACACTTTCATTCCACTAATATCCTGAATGGTATTTCAAAGATATGATAATACTTATTAAGCACTTAACTATGTATATTTGCTTTTCTAGGTTCTGGGGATACACCAATAAACAGCCAAAAGAGCTTGAATTCTAACAGGGGAGACAATCATTAAGCAACCAATGACATACTTACATTATATAGTAATAGTTATAATTCATGCTAATAAGGAAAATCAGGGGTTTATAATAAGATGTAATTATATAAATAATAAAATATTACAAAATATATCACTAAACTGAATAAAATGACAAAAACAAACACTTTCCAAGTCCATGACAATATATAGTTTATACATAAACTCCTAGATCAAGAGAAACGGGGAGTAAACTAGTCAAGGAAAGCTGTCTGAAGGAAATTCAGATCGAACCTGGTTTTGAAAGAAGTGGCCAAAGGACAGGCCAGGTGGGGCAGAAGGGAGCACCCCAGATGTAAGGAACCAAAAGAGAAAAAGAAGAAAACAGGAATGAAGTAAGAGCAAACTGAGGAAAATACAAAAATACTTGATTCTTTAATTCCCTGTAACAGCAGCATTCTAGGGACACCTCGCAGAGAAAAAGTCAGAAAGAAGCCAGAAGTCTCAAAGCAAGATAATAAAAGGCATAAAAATAATATAGGGAAAAAATACAGAAGAAAAAGTAGGAGTACAAGGGTACATTTGAAATTAGGGCATTATTCAAAATAATGAATAATTTATAATGTGGGCGTCATAAAAGAATTGTCAAAAGAAGTAATTATGGACTCAGGGCATCAAGAAGGAGGGACTTAAAACTTTCACGAACAGACAGGAAAATGGGGAGTAGCAAAAAATGAAGACAGGTAGAAAAACAGTTTTTGCTTATGGTTATTTTTTCATGGTAGCTGTTATTGACATGCATTATGTGAAAATGAATGGAATTTGATTGAAAAGAAAAATTTCAATAGGCCAGTAATACATAAAGATAGTCTTTTTGGTAAATAATGTAATTTAAAATATTTTCCCTAGAATACCTTTTTGTGCCTTGCTGTAGAAAAATCTTTTCAACAAAAAAATCTGTAAGTAATAATAAGTTACAGATCAGTAGAGCATTTTGGAAATTAAAAAAATGCCATAGATGTGCCAAATGTAATAGTAGAGCAACGATAATAAATGCTTGTAATAGAAATCAGAAATCTTTTGGGCATTAATGTGGTTTAGTAGTAATTTTTCTAATGTTATTTTCTCTACAAATATAAGAATATTTTTTAAAAATTAAGCTACAGTAGGCATATGAGCACATCTTGATATTACTGGAGATAGAATTTGCCACCCACTTTTTGTGACCACAAGTATAACCCTGAACAGTCTTCTGTCTTAACACCAATAGCACATTATTGCACTATCTTCTCCACTGACTGAGGAAAGGAACAGTGCTTTGTTCATTTTTGTTTTACCAGCATTCAGCACATTGCCTAAAACATTGTGGGAATTCATAAAATGTTTGTAAATAAATGAATCATTGAATGAACTGTACCTTTGCTTCTAAAAGTCTTGAGATTTTTTTGCACATGGAGAAGATGAAAATAAAAGGAAAAGGAAAAGAAATAAAAGGAAAAGAATGGGGATTTTTCTCAAAATCAAGGTGAGGGAGACATAAATGTCCTTGAAAGCTGGCCTTATCCCCAAAGGAGCTTCCAGATCAAAAAGGAGGTCTGTAATAGGCAAGGTCAATGGCAGTTTTGGGCCTGGACTTTAGCAGTGTCAGGAAGGATCTGAAAAATTGCCTTTTCTATCATCTGACTGCTACCTGAAATTCTACACTTAGGATTTCAGTCTTATGATGTAAAAGTTTGTTTGTTTTTTTTCTAATTAAAATATAGTGGAAGATATGCGGTAAAATCACAACATCGTTCTATCAACTTTGGGGCATTCTACTATGCTTACCTGGCCAGAAAAGAAAACAAAAAAAATAAAATAGAATAAAATTGTTTAAATCAGGGCATAAGTCATAGCACAAATGAGTGCCCAGAGTGAGCACAAGCAGGTGATGGAAATTCATTGTATTTTGTGCCATATACTTATTAATTTTTTCAATAAGGTTAATCTCTTCACATGGTATAATAGCGGTCCCCAACCTTTTTGGCACCAGGGACTGGTTTCATGGAAGACAATTTTTCCATGGATTTCGGGTTGGGTGTGGGGAGTGGTTTCTGGATGATTGAAGAGCATTATATTTATTGTGCAGTCAAACCTCTCTGTTAATGATAATCTGTATTTGCAGCCATCTGCTCCCCAGCGCTAGCGCCACCGTCTCAGCTCCACCTCAGATCATCAGGCATTAGAGTCTCATAGATACCTGGCATGCACAGATTACAGTAGGGTTCATGCTCCTATGAGAATCTAATGCCCCCTCTGATCTGACGGGAGGTGGAGATTATGCCTTGATGCAAGCAGCAATGGGGAACAGCTGTAAATATAGATGAAGCTTTGCTTGCTTGCTCCCCACCAACCTCCTGCTGTGCGGCCGGGTTCCTAATAGGCCACAGACCAGTGCCAGTCTGTGGCCCTGGGGGTTGGGGACCGTAGTGGTATAACATGAAAAATAACAGCCTTTACAATTACTAGATTCTTAAATTTGTTTCAAATACTCTTATTTTCATGAGATTACAAGAATTTTCTAAACTTTGACACTGCATCCTCCCTTATCTGATTCCCTCAGTTTCTCTTCTGCTTCTCACACTATCGTGTTCTGCTCTGGTCTGGAGGCACCTTGGGAAGGACGGCGCAGAATTGCAGTGGAAGGCCCATTCAATTGTTCTTCTCAGCAGCCATCCAGTTATCTTGTCTAGGAAAGTTATTCATCCTACTGTCTAGAATTATCTTCTCAAAAATCAGTTTCCTGCTTTTACAGAACAGTATATCATCTTTTATTATAACCCTAATTAATGCTTCTCACACAGCCTCACAAAATATTAGCCACTTAATGAATAATTAACCACATTCAAATAGCTTCACTAGTGGAAAAAGATAAGTCTTGTTTACTTAGTCAAAGTGCTATTTCTGTGCGATGGCACTGATGGTGAAATCGATTATAGTCTACATTTGAATGAGAGAAGCTGAGGGAGACATTTCAAGGACAGTTAGCCTTTTTACTTACTGTGGTGTACCAAGTAGTTGAACAAAGTTAAACTATTTTCTAATGCATTGCCTTGACTACATTTTGTTGGGGACTGGTCTCTGGTATTTATTAGTTTTTTTTTTTTTTTAATAAAGATTCTGGCTATTTCCCATGCAAACTAATGTTTTCAATGAAAAGATTCTACACTGCATATAAATTATTTAAGAAATACTGATCTGTCAGAATAATTAAATTATATAAGCAATAATAAGTTCTAAGACTAAAACTGAGTAAGGCAGTTCTGCACTACACACTGACAAAGTGAAAGGCTCTAAAATGGAAAATTTATGGTGCTGTAGGTTATGACTATGATTATATTTTTTTATACTGAAGTTGCAAAGCTGCAAAGTGCTCCATGCTGCTCTGTACATTAGGGCTGTAGATTGTGTTAGGCCTGGGAGTTCTTCTATCTGGATCTGTAACTGATGGGGTAGAGGTGGGGCCAAGGCTCAGTAAGACATTTAACTGTGACTCGGTGAAGCAGCTGTGAGCAGGCACGGATCTTGTATAGTACTCCTCAAACCCTGGCTCCTACAAAAGTAGAAATAGACAACATTGTCATTCAGGTCACTATCTATCTATCTAGATATCTACCATCTATCTATTTTCTTTTCCACTTGATTCTAGGAAGAATTAGAGTACAGTATCATAAATATATGTAAGATAAACTTTAAAAATAAGAAAACCTTAAGTAACAATGCTCTATATTGTTAAATTTATAATTTTAAGAGTCAAATGAGATCATTCCAAGAAACCTTAACATCATCTTTCCAAAAAAAAGTTTTTGCAGAAACTGTGTTTCACGTTGGAATACATCTCTGTAAACAGCTTTCACTATGGGATTCACACTTGTGTGTGTGTGTGTGTGTGTGTGTGTGTGTGTGTTGGGGGGGTAATGCCCAAATCCCCCTCAAGTTTCACTAATTAATAATCTGGGGGAAGGAGGGTTGGGCATGAGTATATTGAACAAAATTGCCTTCATGATTCTGACTTGTCCCAAGGTAAAAAAAAATCAGTTTAGCAATATTAATTCTGTATTTTATGAAGTAAAAATCATACTTAATATAAGTGATGACCCTGGAAATTTCTACTGAGGATGCTGAATAATGAGATTACTACCCATAATCCAGAATTTATCTTAAATTCTACCTCCCCACATGTCTCTCCATATTCCCCAAACACCTTTATATCTTTCTTCTCATATTTACTGCAATTTGTCTCATATTATATTTATTTTCTCTCCATATATCATTTCAGCTAGTATGTGGGTGGGAGGATGATGGAGAAGCCATAAATTTTTTTCATCTTTCTAATCCCTATAATGCTTTAGCTAGTCAATAGTACCTATTCAATAAATGTTGAATGAATTAGATTAAATATGAAATATTAAATATTAAAATTATGATCAGTTTCCAAATTATTGAATTCTCCTCCCTCTTAAAGGAAAATCAATGGTGTTTTTAAACTTTGAAATTAAATTCTAAACCAGATAAAATAACAATGTGAAATTTTAAACAGTATAAGTCTTCAGAAAGCATTAACATAGGCTTAATTCGCAAGAACCACAACTGGGTCACATCCTTTAGGCAATGATTTATTAATGTTCTAACATATACTAAAACACAAACAAACAAACACACTCTGAATCTGACAAAGTAATGGAAAATATAGAAAAGCTCCTATTTTCTCATTGTATATGTGATCATTCTTAAAAAGAATCACATCAACTTTTGTTCCAATCAAAAATAGCCAATAAGACAATTGTAATTAGGTAAAAAATAAACCAACAATAAAACAAATCACCAAGGTAAATGAGTTTTAGAAGATACAAGCTATCAAGGTTAACAAGTATTAGGATAATTTATAAAAACTTAAATATGCCCTTGCTATAGTTTTATCTCCTTAAAATTTCAGGAGCTCTTTTGTTGCTTAGAAATCAAGGATATCTGAATGGCAGGACTTGTACAAACTGCCTAAGGAAATATTTATTATGTTTTTAACCTTCTTATTAAATATCTCATCTTTCATTCCAGCCTGAGGGCTGGTGTAGGCAAGATAGGAAAGCTTAGAGATGGTGGGTGGCACAGAAACTTCATGGGGGCTCAGGCAAGAATAGCCAGGTGACAGGAGAAAGGGTAGAAAATAAAGGACGCTGGCCTCTTCATTGTGCATCCACAGGCTCCCTTGGTTGGGGGCCCTTGGCGTGGCTCGCATGAATTACACAATCTGATCTACTTCTATAAAGAAGTTTTTAGAGGCACCATTGCATGTACTAAAATGGCATTACTACCTACTCAGAACATGGTGCTTCTGTGTGCCCATATGTCCAACTTTTTTCCAAATATATGTGGGGAAAAAAGAAAATAGGCATTCTTGGTGCTAGAGACATACAGTAAAAATGCACGTGACTATTTATATCCATTTATAGGTTCCTTTGGTGGGGGTTTGCCAGACTTCAGAGGACCCATGTTGGTAGCACATGAGTTCTCTGATCATAGCTCATTGGTCTAAGCATTGGCACATCATACCTAGTTCATGGGCCAGTCAGATTTGTTTCCTCCTAGGAATTTAGGTCTGGAATCCGGAAGTCTGGGCGTTTGAACTAGGAAGTTGGGAAAAGCCACACTGGGAAAGCCTTTTGGGCCCTGGGTACAAATAAACCAGCAGAGAATACCAATCTACAGAGAAATGTCAATGAATAAAGTAGATTCTTAGAGAAGCAGAGAAAAGCAGTGATGGCTCACTTATACTACATTCTCCTTTAAGTTAATATACATGGGTTTCTATTATTTACAACAAGAAGGTTCCTGACAAAGACAAAGTTACTCTGTTAGAATGTGTTCCCGTCTATCTCTGTTAGGTTTACATTGGAAATGAACAGCATTCTACTATCAATTTGTCAGCATTAATTACATATTATGGCCCAGACATTTTTCAGAACCTAATTGCATATAGTTGATGACAATGGCTTCTGGAACTGCTGCGTGATGATGTTAGTTAGAGGGTCCTGCCAGATTCCCTGGAGGAGATAGTTTCTCTTTTCTGTAATGATAGAAATATTGTCTCTCATGCAGGTTTAATAACAAAATTCAGTGCAAAAGCTCTAGGCAATAGTCAGGTCATGCAACGTGAGGCCTGGGATGCAGCTTATCTCACAGACCCAGGCATAGAGCCCTGTGCCAGCCCTCAAAGAGTGGACAATCCCGGAGGATTGGAGTATTTCCTGCAGCTGTTCTGCAAATGCAGAAGGAGGTGTTTTGCTTCACCTTATCATTTATTGTTGTTATTACGCTATTACAATTCTCCGATTATCTTCTGGAGAAACTGAAAAGTAATATAAAAATCATCTAGTTCCTTTTTAAGACAATACTTGGCTTGTCCAGAAAACAGGTAGAATTTTTCCTGTGAATATAGGGAAATTCCTTATTGTCCTACCTCCAGAGAGGGGGAGTCAGGGCTTCTGGATCACAGCCTAGGTCACATTTTTAAACTTGACATCATCTCTAAAATAGTTGTATATTTAAATTTTAATTCAATTTGAAAATGAAACTCTTAGACCATATAATTCATCATCTAAATTTGGACACTTTTGAGAGTAAAAAGGGATGCTATTAATAATAAAACTAGTACAACAGGACTTGGGACTGACCCAGGAAAACAGGATAGTGTTGTCACCCTACTGTTAGGTTTTGCATTCACACTTTCTGAGTAACTTACATATTGAGAAGCCCAAGGATTCTTGGCATGTTTTTTGACCAAATCAAATTTTTGCTGCCATTTTGGAGAATTTTTCACGATCCTACCACTAGTCTGTAGTATAAACGGGAGCTTCTCTAGGGCTTTGGTTTCTTCACCTTTAAGATTGAGTGGGAGACCCTAAAGTCACTTTGAGCTCTTAACAGTCTATAATTAATGACACATACATCTAAGAATTTTAATTTTTGGAGAAATTTCTATTATTTTTATTCATATTTAATACAAAATAGAGAATATGATTGTCCACAAAAGAATATTGTAAATATGTTTTGTACACATTATAAAATCACACTGGCAGCATGGTGTAGCATCAAGCACCGGGACTGGAATCTAATCACTTATTTCCTGTGTGAATTTGCCAAAGATACCTAACCATCCTGAATGCCTGAGCCTGAATGCCTTCAACTATAAAATGGGCATAAGAATAGCTACTTTTTAGTAATATTATGAGGATTAAGAGATATGTAGTGTGTTAAAGTAATATATGATGGATAAATAGATGTATACAATCAATAAATGCTAGTTCTTCTTCCTGTTAGAATGTTAGTGTCATTATTGAATATTTGTCATAAATGTGCACTGAACCTTTTTATAATTAACCTAAGAATATTGCCAATGAGCTTCTCTATTCCCAGTATTGGTTTTTACTGTCATAGGGAGCAATTATTGGATAAAAGCACATCCGTGATTATATGCATTATCAGAATCAAACATACCGAGCCCAAAAGCCCCCTTTCACCATCCAGATACATGACATTGGGAAGGTGATTTAGGCTCGCAGAGTCTCTGTTCCCTCATCTGTAACAAGGAATGAGATGATGTGTATAAATCATGTGGCACAAGTCCTCATGTATATTTGATGATATACACTATCATTACTTTTTTTATTGTTAAAGTCATTTGGAGAAGTCAAAGTCTCCATTTAACAGGAGAGGAAAGAGATGTTTCCATAAGAAGAGCTTATATAGTGCATGTAGACTACAAATGAAGAGTGACGATTGAGAAAACAAACCCACGAGAATTTCATCAGCATTGCGCTATTTCCACTGAGCAGAATCTCGTTCATGTCATTGTTGACCCATCTGTCATGGACTGGCCATATTGCTCATGTCTCCTAAGAATTCTAACAGCTTTGACTTTACAGTAGGGTTACCCATATGTCTTATCCATATTATGACTCCTGACAACAAAATCAAAGCCTTGGATCAGTGAACTCTGCAAACAATGTTAAGTTGTTCTTAATCATGTTATTGATGAAGCAGAACAATTTGATTAGTAATGAGCCAATTTTGCCTGAGCCCTGCTTGTCCCTCTTGTGAACAGTATTTTGAAGAAATCCACTCCTACAATTTGTTTATCAGACATCTAACATGGAGTATTGGTGATCACATTCAGAAAACAATAATTGTGATATTAATGGGACTGGCAATATAGATGATAATAATTCAACTCATGCACATCAGAAACAGAATTCACAACTTGATTTTTTTACCTACATTGTCTCAATAAATCCTAATTTTAAGAAACTCACAAACGTGTGACTCAGACAAGGGTCAGAAGTGCCATTGCTTAGGAAAGATTATGAATTTTCTGATGCCAAGAGACCCTTCCCTTGGGCCTTTTCCAGCTGAATCTAAAGTTTAACATCCAATTCTTTTTTAGGAAAAGAATCTAGATTGGCCAGGTATGGTGGCTCACACCTGTAATCCCAGCACTTTGGGAGGCTGAAGTGGGAGGATCGCTTAAGGCCAGGAGTTTGAGATTAGCCTGAGAAGCATATCGAGAAACCATCTCTACAAAAAATAAATTAGCTAGGGGTGGTGGCATGTGCCTGTAGTCCCAGCTACTTGGGAGGCTGAAGCAGGAGGATGGCTTAAGCCCAAGAGTTGGAGGCTGAAGTGAGCTGTGATGGTGCCACTGCACTCCAGCCTAGGTGACAGAGTAAGACCCTGTGGCAAAAGAAAAATCTAGATTTAGTATATATTTTTGCCAACATCTAGTCCCTACTTCATGGATTTGGCAGTTCCTTGGGATTTCTGGCTGTAGCCCAGCTTTCCACCTCCACAACAGAGCTGGGACCTATGGGAGCTATGTGGGTATTAAAAACCAATCTGGCTCCATTCCCCAGGCCCTGGGCTTAAACTGGAGTCGTGAGGCCCTGTAGACAGCCTCATCTCAATTCCCACGTTCTCCTCTAGTTTTATATTTCTTCTCCATTTCTGGATCTGGTGATTTCCCATTCTATCTTCTAACCTTGGCTTTGATGTAATTATATTTGATATTTTTTATCCAATGTTTGTAAGTGTTTAGAATGGGACTAAGGGCCCTTCTTCATCAGTTTAGTCTCCAGATTTTGGTATAAAATGAGGATTTGACTTCTGTTTCTACAAATATCCCATAATCCCTAATGTTTGTCATGAACAGAATTGACACAGAGGAAATCAGAGCCAGGACCTACAATCTCAGAGTCCATCATAATATAGCAGCTTGTTTGGAAAAAAATAAAACAAAACAGTATCCTACCATAATATATTTAAAACCACAAACTTTAAACTGATGGAAGTGAAACAGCAAATTTTACACTTTGGGGAGGAACTGGGATTATTTGTTTTACTAGGAACAATCACAAAAGGTCAGGTAGAATTTGTGGAGTGTTCACTTTTGAGTAACAGTACAGGAGTCACTGCAAGAAGTTCTGTTGACATCAACTCAGTCCTCTAGAGCTTAGATGCAGATGTATGTGACATCAACTCAATCCTCTGGGAACAGGGATGCAGATGTATGTTTGCCCTTGTAGTGTTAGGGTTCATATCAGTGAATCATTCTCTTCTGAATTCCTCAGGTTCCACAGTCTTTAAGCAAGAATTTTATATGGTGCTCTTAATTATAGAACTTGGTACCTTAACTATAGCTTCCAACAAAATGTAAATTGGTGTAAAGGCATTCACTAAGATCACGCATCGTAGAGTTTTCCCATCTCTGTTTTCCCCTGCGGTTTTGGTTGGCTGGTTCTCTGAGGCTCAGTGACAGTGCCAGGCAGGCTGAGCAGGGCTGTGCTCTGATAGGGACTGATGAGGCCTAGAGGAGCAGGGATGTGCATAGACTCACAATATTCTTTTCTTTTCTTTTTGGCATTTAAAAAGTGTCAGATCACATTGTGAATAAATCCATATTGGAATGTTATTAAAGTGAGTAAGCACCAGTCTGCCAACCATATAAGTTATAAAAATAGCCTCTCTCAGACTTCCTAAAGGAAAGCTGGATGAAGATTGTTTCAGGATGCCAGAACTTGCATCCTAAAAGTCAGGCTCTTTCTATTCTTCTACCTTTAATACTGAGAGGAGAGACTAGGGTAAAACAAGGTGATATTTTCTCACACTTCCACTCTCCCCTCTCACTTTAGCTCTCAGCCCTACCTTGTCAAAAGACAAGTTAGGAAACAACTCGTATCCATCAACAGAAGAATGGTGAAACAGAATGAGCTATATCCATACAATGAAATATTAGCTTTAAAAAGGAAGAAGATTCTGATACCTGCTACAACATGGATGAACCTTGAAAATATTATGCTAAGTCAAATAATCAAATCACAAATGGAAATACTATATGGTTCCACTTATATAAAATAACCACAATAGGCAAATTCATAGACATAGAAAGTGAAAGTTACCAGGGATTGGGGGGAGGAGGGAATGGGGAGTTATTGTTTAATGGGTATGGAAATTCTGTTGGAGGTGATGAAAAAGTTCTGGAGATGGATGATGGTGATGGTTGCTCAACAATGTGAATATACTCAATGCCACTGAACTGCACACTTAAAATTGTGAACATGCTAAATTTTAGTTTTTATATATGTGTGTGTTTTATATATGTGTGTGTGTGTATGGATATACACACACACACACACACACACACATACACATATAACCACAATTTTTTTAAAAAGGCAAGCTGAGGAGACTATCACTTCTGGAAAGATGGAGTAGGCATACTTTTCCCTATTTTTCCCACTGAGCACATCTAAAAACTCTGGACATGGTATGTAAAACAAGCATGAGACTCTGAAAGGTGGAGAGAAGGCACATTCTCTAGGGACCTTGAGACCCAAGGAAGGATACAGATGTGAGTTCCCTGGGTTTTCTTTTTGCCTAGTATAGCCCACACTGGGTGCTGGAGAAGTCAGCAGCCTGGAAACACACCGATAGTTGCAGGTAACAACAACAAAAAGCCCTGGGTTAAGGGTTTGACATTGAAGGTGCTGGTTTCAAATTTGATAGGGAAGGGAGGGGCTGGAGCTGCAGTGAGTGACTCAGTCTCTGGGTTTAGGGGGTAGCCCTTGGATTGTTGTGGCTATAAACCTGCTGGAAGGTTCTCAAACACACCCCATTGATTCCTCTAAACTCCCCCCTTACTCAGATAATATAAAGCCTTTGTTTTAATCTATTTAGATTAAATGGTGCATTTGTACTCAAAATGTTACCTCTTAACTCATTTCTAATCTTCACAAAAAAATTTCAAAGACCAGTTTTGTACTGTACGTAGTGAGGGACTCCTCGGTTATTGTAGCTCAGGACGATGCCTGTACAAACCTAGTCATCCCAGGTAATTGTATCCCATGTTAATATGGTTACTCAGGAGAATCTATACCCAGAACTCACATTATCTTGGCACTTTTAAACAGATACCCAAGAATTTCTAAAATTCAAATCATCATCCTTGGTGAAGATTAATTAACCTTTAATCCTGTGAGACGAACAATATTTAACACAAAAGAAATCCTTAGTTGCAAGTCTCTTAGCTACTCTGTACAAACAACAGGGTAGAGAGTGAGGTGAAAGCGCGAGGTTGAATTTCATTTGTGTCCCTCACTATCTTTGCTCACTGGACAGATCACTAAACTCTCTTTTGTGTGCTTTGTTTCCTCATCTCTAAAATGGGAATAATAATAAAAGTCCTTCTAAAGATAAAAAAAAAAGTCAACTTAACTGCTTACATGTCCCATCACAAACTTGTAAATGTTGGAAAGCAGGGACTCTCTTTACCTTTAGAACATTCCAGAAAAACCTAGTCTGCTGCCTTGTAGACTTAGAGAAGACTTAACTGACTGAAGCCCTGTGTCCAGTACTGAGCACTCAGCACCAGTGCTCAAGTACTCTTTGAGCTGCCAAGAACCTGGAAGTTCTCATCTTTGCATCCCTGGGGCCAGAGATCTACAGCACCTTGTCACAGGTCCTGTTCTTGGTGGTTTAGAAATTCAGGTACTCTCTAATCCCAGGAAGGAAGGTCCCAGTGCCAGGACAGATGGGTACAGTTCTTCATTAAAGGCTCTGAAAAACAGTTGTATCATCTCTTATTTATTTATCTTCCTTGGAGGATCTCAGGATTATCTTAGCTCCCTCAAATCTAATTAAACCATGAAGCTACCCTATGAAGGAGCAGACTTTTTATTACTATCTTGCAAGTTAAAAAACTGGAGGGGTTAAGTGATTATGTCAAGCCTACTAATTTAAGTATATAAGAAGTATAAACAACATTCAACTCATACTGCATATGTTGTCCACTGGGTTTTACTCGGTGGGACCAGAGAGAATTTAGCACTTGTATCAATTATGCCTGATTTTTTCTTCTCCTAGTTATCTGGGGGATTTTAATTCTCTAAATCACAAGGTGGTAGGTAGACTCTATTGTAAGAAAGCTATAGACATAGAGATCACTTTTTCAGGGATCTAGATATTTAATTAAGAAAGTCTCTGGTTAAGGAAAGATAACAGAATTTTTTTAATGTTTACACCAGTCTGAATTAGGCAGTGGTTAGTTAAAACCCATTTATAGGACTTTCTAAGTCAATAGTGAATGAAATTTGTCACTTATTTCACCTGCTCTAAAAGGATAAACACAGACTGCATTCTTGGGTGTCTTCCCTTGCTTATTTATATGAATTATTTATCTTATGTCTGGAAATTTAATACATGTCATAGAGCTGCAAATTACACAATCCATCTTAGGTTTTGTAGTTTGCTGTCTAAATGGGTAATCAATCTCAGCTATTAGTTTTATTTATTAATCCCAGCTCAAGAAATAGAGGTTTCACCCCATCCTACATTATGCTAAAAAGATAGATATGGTCAGTCCAAGATGTTGGATGCAGTGCAGCTAAAAAAGAAAACCAATTAAAACGAAAGGTGAATTAATAAATGCTGTGCCAATCCTGTGTGTCAGGATTATGGGAAGAGATTAATGCATTGCCCCTGCCAAGGCAGAAATCAGAACATGCCGGCTAGCAGGTAAAAAATTAAATAATCGTTCCAAAAGTCATTCTGAATCAGTGAAACAAACTTTGGAAATTTTAAGAAACCAACTCTCAGATGTAAAAACCTATCAGCTTCCTCTTATCTGATATTTTCGCCCCAAAATATTGGTTTCTATCCTAAGATCCTCAAAGTGTGTCAGAATATTATATTAGCTTAGTCAGTAAGTCCAGTGACAAAATGCTCAGAAAAACTGATAATGAAATCTTTTCTGAGTTGTGTTTTGTGTGCTGCCTTTCATTTGAAAGTGAATAGTAGAGGACAATTTCAGCCCTGTGACTACGGATCTGGGCTTGGGGAGTGGGAGAGACAAGGAGAATGTGTTATGCAATAAGAAACTGAATTCCAAAATTTCAGGACACACTCAGCTATCCACATCTATTTTTGCCCACCTCATATTAATACTTATGTTTATCACCCAATTTCTTAAACGGTCTCCACTTTTAAGCTTTCCAAACAGCTAAACAATTAACTTTTATTAAACAGAATACTATTAATATCTAGAATCCCAGGAACTTGATCACTACATAGTAACTGCAGATAGAGAGCAGTATGCTATACTCACAGTGATTGGCTTTTAAAGATGTTTTTTCCTCAGTGTTCATAAATGGGCAGAGAAAAATCTCTTTTTCAAGCAGCAAGGTCTGTGTGTGCTATTTTCCTCCTGCCTGGAACAATCTCTTTTCTCATTCCCTCTTTAACTCATACTCAACCTTCAAATCTCAGTGTACAAGCCTTGTCTGCGGAAGCTTCCTCTCTCTAGACAAACTCAGATCCCTTTGTCACAGAGCCTTATATCCTTTCCAGAACATTTCCTTTGATTGCAGTAAACTTTACATCTGTCCATGAAATTATTTTATTGATGTCTGTATCTCCCAAGGGTAAGTAAGCTCCATGAGGTCAGGTTTCTTATCATTTTGCTGCTAGCTCTTAGCACAATGATTGGAACATAGCAAGAACTTGATTAGTATTTGTCAAGTCAATGACAAAAAAAACAAGAGCAATTTTGCTTTTGAATTTGGCATGAAAAGGAATGCAAAACACAACTTTTGTACCTTTTAAAACCATCATAGTATCAGTATTCTTGGGACCAATAAGAAGGGACAAGTTCTCCATAGTATTTAAAGCACAGAGATGACCGTGCAAATGAATAGCAACCTCCACACAGAATGTCAGCTAATTTGGAAATAACTATGAAAGATGTTTGGATTCAATATTGTGTAACAAATACATAACTGGCTTTAAAATTGGCATCAGTGTTCTATCATTCGATTGGAAAAAGGAAAGAGGAGAAAATTGCGATGGACCCACCGAGCACCTTGACTCTTATAATTGTACCACTCCTGCTTTTCCCACTGTGGTGACATCTGCAGACCTCCCCTGACATATTTCATTGCTCTATGCAACAGGAGAGATCAACAATTCAACCGTCTTGTAGAGATTAAAAAATGGGATTTCCTTTTGTTCTATGACCTCAACACCCTCCCCCGCCCTTTGTGGCCTTTTGTTCCTCTTTCCTCTGTCAGGGAAGGTGTCATCTATGGGTTTCCTCTTCAGAATTGCAAAGGAAATTCAAGATTTAGTTCCTTTTCAGTCTGCTGCTTGGCTTAGTGACAAAACCCAGCTATTGTTTTAAAAATAAATGTAAAGTGGGGTAGTAAAAATTGAGATCTGAGCGAGCAGCTCTCTGTAGTTCATTTTCATCTCATCTCCAATTAACTCAACACATGTTTGTTGCATATCTTTGATACAGAACGCACTATGGTATGTGCTAACTAATAAAAAAATCATGCACAGTCTAGTGGGAGAAGCAAGGTTGTAGCTAGCAATATAAGACAGAGAGTGGTAAGTATTAAAATAGAAGTACAAAGAAAATGTCATAGGAGCACAGGGGAGGGAGAGATTAATTCCAATTTAGGGATTTTGGAAGACTTTGGAAAGCATTTGGATCTTGAAAGATCCAATAATAGGGAAGATTTCAGGAAGTTTAAAGAAGAGGGTCTCCTAGCCAGAAGGACCAACGGAAACCTTGACAAGAAGGTGGGAAAGCATAGAGAATGATTTAGAAATAATGAATGATTTGGAAATAATACTGTGTAGCTGGAGTTATCAATGTTTGGAGGTATAATGAGTAATAATATTATAAAGATAGATTGAGTCTATAGAGTAAGCCTTGAACACTATGTAAGACAGTTTGGACTTAATTCTGTAGATAAGATCTGTTCAGGAAAGGTTACCTTCATCAGAGTTTTAGTAAGTTTTTTTAGTGTGGTTTAGTAATATAGCTGGAATTCTCTGCTGATGAGATGGTAAGAAAGTACCAGGGAGTAGCCCAGTTCCTAGTGTCCTTTTTGTGTCTTGTCCTGTTACTCTCTCAGGTTTTTGGTTGGAATCTACTGGGGGTGGGGACATGGGTTTTGTTGGCTGGAAGGGGGGACAAATGCCACTCAGGGTGCATCAAAACGTATTATCTTCAGAAGAGGCTGGCTGCCGAGTGGCCTGTTGATAATGACTCTGGACCCTTGAGCCCCAAGGAGGGAGATGGAAGAGGAACAATGCTTCTCTCTGCTGCCTTACGGGCCTGCATGTGCTCTTTTTCAAGACTCAAAGTGTGACTTGGTATCACCCATGGATTTCGATGTTCATTTCAGCTTGTAAATTTTGTTATCGGAATTTCCTCCCATAGTCTGGCAATAGGATACCTGACAATCTTTGTTTTCATTCATTTTTTTTTTTTCCTGCATGTCCTATATATTTTAGTGTAAAGTTGAGAAAGGCTGAATCCTGGGCTATTTACCCAGAAGTCATCTTAGACCAGAAATGAGCACATGATATTTAGGGCCGGAACTCAGGCCTCCCTAATGGAAATGGAGACCAGAGAATGGGCATGAGAGTTGCTGAATGAGTACGATATGTAGAAGTTTATTGTTGATTGGATGTAGCTGCAGAGAGAAAGGGTAAATTTTCAATATTACCCAGGTCTGGCTTCAGTGATAGAGAAGATAGGTGAAAGTGCCACTCAAAGGAAAGAGGGGTATAAAACTAAATAAATATTTTTACAAGACTAATCTTGAGTTTGTTTTGGATATGTTGAGATTGAGGTGCTTATATAACAATAGGAGGTGAATGTATAGGATTAGAGCTTAGATTTTTTGGTTACTAGCATGTTACTGTGCCAAGGAATTGAATGAATTTATGCTAAAGAACTGAATGAATTTCTCAAAGATGCACAAATAGAATATGGAGAAAATAGGTCCAAGGTCAGAAGCTTTGAGACCATGGTAATTTGTGGTGTGAAGAGAGGAAGAGGATGGCGCCAAAAGATGAGAAGGAAAGGCCATGAGCATGAGACAGAGGGAGAAGCTGGGGCCTGGTGACACCAAGGGAGGGAGGAAGGGAGGGAAGAAGGAAGGAAGGAAGGAAGGAAGGAGGGAGGGAGGAAGGAAGGAAGGAAGAAAGCGAGCTCCCATTTAGGAATGGTTGGATAAGCTGGATTGAGAAATGCTCCGTCTAAATGCATAGACATAGTGGCTAAAATATAAACTTTACCAAATATTAATACCTAGCAGAACTCTAAGGTACATTCTCTGGTTGCCAGAATTGGGGAGCGAACTCAGCTAAAGTAGTGAACAGAAGTTGATGCATTAGAATATTATTATTATACTTATCCCAAGAAGTGAATGGATTTCCTAAGGGTAAGTATGTTGAATATTAGTATCAGAGAGTCAAGGATGCCTTAAGCCATCCATTCAGCTTCTAGGATAGAAAACATACCTTAGTAAATGGGGTTATAAAGTCCACCTGGAGCCAGAATCAAGTCTATAATTTCCTTATCTAGTGGGGAGCCAGGACTCAGTAAAGGGGTTATCTTATTGGTGGCCCAGAAAAACTCCACCCACTGGTGTCTGAAAGAAGCTAGAATTGCTCCATCTTCCCTGAGTGCTCGGCTGGAATAGAATCTCCTGAATGCAGAACCCAGAGATGCCACCACAGACAATGGTGCTGAGGACAAGCTCAGAGGAAACAACTTGAAGCACTGAGGAGATGCACCTGCATGGGAGAGACTAGGATGACTTCAGTTAATAATAATACATAGATTCAAGTAGCTAGAAAGAGAATATTGAACCTTCCCAACACAAAGAAATGATAAATGTTTGAGATAATGGATGTGCTCATTATCCTGATCTGATCACTATACATTATATGTATTAAAACATCACTATGCACCTCATGAATAGGTACAATTGTTATTTGTCAATTAGAAAAATAAAATAAAAAATTAGATTCAAAATAAACAATGATAGCATTGGATTGTAGACACTAAGAAGCAAACAAAGTACTTCAATTTTATGTGACAACTTGGCGTTTTTGTGTTTAAAATTTAAAATAGCAAATTGTGAACTGGGAGGCATAATATTGTTTGGCAAATGGAAATTTTTGCTCAGACATGAAGTATTTTACTGATTTTGAATAATATTTATTTAAAAATTCTTTTTAAATTAAAAAATAGATTAAATGATAGAGTGGATGCAGATGAAGAGAAAATTTGTGAAATGTAAAATGTCTGATGAAACCACACAGAATGCATCACAGAGAGATAAAGAGATGGGAAATATATTAAAAAATGAAGAGACCTGGGAAATAATGAGAAGGTTCAATATATGGCTAGTAGAAGTTGTGGAAGAAGAAAGTAAAGAGACTGGTGGAGAAGTAATATTAAAAAGAATTATTAAAAATTTTTGAGAGTTAAATAAAAAAGAATCCTAACTTTAAAAAGGAATACAGGACCCCAAGCAAGATAAAGAAAACAAATCTACATCTAGAAACCTTATATTAAAATTTTGAAACATCCAAGATAAAGAGGAAAAAATAAAAAGCTTCAGGAGATAAGACAGATTATGTATAAAGGACAAATCGAGAGTTGACTTCTCATGCACAATCTCTGTGATCAGAGATGTCGGAAGACAATGCAGTAACTTCAGAATTCTGGGGAAAACTAAATTGTATATCCACTTAAACATCATTCAAGAAAAGGAAAATATTTTCATACATATCTACTCATTGACTCTTCTAGCAAGAATTGCTAAGGGATTTACTTCAACTAAAAAGAATCTGGAAACTTCCTTCCAGAAGGAAGGAGTAGGAAGTCCATACATATATGGAAAATTGATTTATGTCTCACTGAGTGTTGCTGATCAGTGGGCAAGAGATACACTACTTAATAAATGGTGCTGGACATTTCACTATCTTCAAGGGAAAAACAAAATGAGATTGGATCCTTGCTTCACTCTACATACAAAAATCAATTCTCAGTGGAATAATTTGCTAGGCAAAATTACTATAGAAGAAAGTATAGGAAGATATCTTCATGACCTTAGGGTAAATAAGAATTCATTAAATCATAAAGAAAAGGTTGATAAATTTGACAATGTTAAAAGTAAAAAATAAAACTCCAACAAAAAAAGATTGGTATGTAGTACAATTTTCAGAAGAAGAGAAAATTTGAATAGTTAGAAACTTATTTAAAAAAGAGGGTTAACTATACTCATAATCAGAGAAATCCAAATTAAATCACAATGGAATAGCGGCCTGGCAAAAAGGTAAATAGATGATATCAAAGGTTGGAGAGGAGAGGGCATAAAAATCTGGAGATACCTAATGTCCATTCACAGTAGTTAATATTTATAGTAGTCATTAAACCAGGAATTAAATTATATTAATGGTATTAATATATTCACACAGTGGAATGCTATAGAGCAGTGAAAAGGAATGAACATAAACTATATGCATGTGCATGGATGATTCTTAGACACATAATACTGAGTGAGTAAAGTAAGTTGCAGAAGAATATATATTCTATGACACCATTCATATAAAATTAAAAATTTCAAAACAATATTCCATATGGTTTAAGGATATGTATGTAAGCTTATGAAGAGATGCCTGGGAATGGTATAGCCCAAATTCAGGAGGGAGAGTTATGTGATCTGGAAGTATCGATAGGGTGTTTCACCTGTGTTGTAAATATGTTGTTGATTAAGCCTAGAGGTAGGTACATGGGCATTTGTTATTTTATTCTGTATACCTTTTTGTATCTTAAATCTTGCATAATACTCTTCTAAAATGAAAAGAGTGAATCAGAGGCAAGGATGTGGAGATGGCAGGTGGAGACTATTCTTTCCACCTTTTTCTACAGGGAAGGGAAGAAGAGAAAAGAATGTTTTGTTTCTTGACACTAATGATTCCGAAGAATTTGGAAGTCTGTAATTTTGCAGGTAAACCAACATTTGAAACTGTAGAATTATGTGCTCAAACTTAATATGTTCAACTTAATGACATAATTTTTATTATTTGGGCTGTACCAGGTATAGGGTTTGAATCACAGCACACACACTTTAGAATTATGTTGAATTAAATCATTAGGAAGCAACAAGCTCTAAATGATTTTTTTACTTCATTTTCTTTCTTATTCTCTAACTAATCTAGCTTTTTGAGAAGAACCAATAGTATGCATATAGAAAAAGTATCAAAGTTAAAAATATTGAGTCATTTAAAATATTCATAAGGAACATTTTCCCAAAGAAGCTGAAATTTGACGATATAAAGGTCTTTTAAAATCTGTTGTCCAAATGTAGATTGTTTTTAGTCCAATACTTTCTTATTATTGTCAATTCCAGACACTAAACTGGGTATCTTTACATATTTTATTTCAGTTATTCACCATAAAACTTTCAAAAATGAAAGAGCTCACCCACCTCTATGACTCTTCAGTGATGTGGCATATATATTTTTAAATATGTGTTAACAGTTATATGCTTTTGTTGTCTCTTTTTTAAAATTAAATCAGTCATTTTCTGAGCAGGGTACAGTGTGTTCTGTTCTAAAGGAAAACCCCTGCTTGGAACAAAGGTGTTACTGAGTAGTTCTGCCAGAGAACTTTATTTCGAAGGCAGAATTTTATTTCACAGGAAATGTGAATCTCAAAGTATTTTATTAGTAATTAGCTTTTAAAATAGCATCGACTTCATTTTCTTCATTTATGCTTGGAAGCTAGACATGGGATTTGTGGGGTTTTTCCTGACTAGTGTGAAATTGTTAGGAATGCCCCATATTCTGGCTAAAAAATAAAGATATACCAAACTTGGCCTTCACCTGTAGCACCTGCTGCTTACAGAACAGTCCTGAGGGTACAGTAAACCCGGATGAGTGAACTCTATGTGTTCTGAGGGGGCGCTGTTCCAGGCTGCGCCACCTCCCCACTCCCTTACACTGTCATCCTCATCTCCAGTGAAATTTTCATAGAATTAGTAATCATAATAGCATTGACTAAATGTTCAATCTTATTGTCCCCACTTATGGATGGTAAAACTGAGGCACAGAGAGGTTAAGGGGCTTACCAGAGGCTTGCAGTTAATAAGTGGTGAGAGACAAGATTGGAACCCAGGCAAGCTGACCTCAAAGCCAATCCTCTTCCCATATTTGAAGACATTAAACTGGGGCATTGGTGTGAAGTACTGATATAGCCAGATTCTGTCACATTTTCCCTTATCACCACTGGCTGCTGTTCTCACTGGAGAGTTGAGGCTTAGATCTCTGCTTGAGCCTTTTACCCAGGAGCATGTTCAGTTTTACTAGGTAGTTTTCTAAAGTGACAATGCCAATCGAAACTCCCAACACTATATGGGAGTACCTGTTGCTCAACATTTACATTTTTTGCTGATCTGTTGTGATATGTGTGAAATGGTATCTCATTGTGGCTTTAAATTGCATTTCCCTGATTATTAATGATGTGGAGAATTTTTCACATGTTTTTGGGCTGCTTCTATTTTCTTTTCCATGAAATGCCTGTTCATGTCTTTTGCACATTTTTATATTGGGTTGTTTATCTTTTTATAATGATTTATAGGAGTCTGTTACATATTCAAATACTAACATTTTATCTCACATGTATATCAAGTACCTTCTCTTAGTTTGTCTTGTCATCTTTTAGAGCCCCTAGACAAATAGAATTTCTTAATTTTAAAGGAGTTAAATTTTTCAACCTTTTTCCTTAAGATTCTGAGATTTTAAAAAAAAACATTTAATATATCTTCCCCTCCCCTCAAAGATGGTAAAGATATTCTAATGCACTATCTTCACAAAAATTTGTGGTTTTCCCTGTACATTTAAACCTAATTGGAATTGATAATTTTCATATATGGAAGGAGGTAGGGATTTAACCTATTTTTTAATCCATTGTAGAACTAAATATCCCAGTACCATTTATTGCATAGATTCCTCACTCCTACCAATCTTCGATGCCCATCTACCATTCTGCCATGAGTTACGTTTTCTTACACAAATGTGGACTGTTTCCAGCTTTTCTGCTTTGTTCCATTGGTCTACCTTGTCTACTTTATCAGTCCAACACTGTCTTAGTTGCTACAGTTTTATAATTAGTCTGGGGAGGTTGGGAAAGTCCTCTACCTTATTCTCCTTCAATAGTGTTTTGGCTGTTCTTAGTCCTTTGCTTTTCCACATACCTTTTGGAATCAGTTCGTCAGGTACCATAAACAACCCTGTTAGTATTTTGGTTGGATTGCATTAAAGCTATATATTAATATGGGAAGAGATGACATTGTAATTATATTGTTTGATTTCCCATTTGTGCACATGGGATAGCTCTCTGCTTATTAAGGTCTTTCAAAAAGGTTGACATTTTTTTTGAAAAAACATTTGTACATCTTTTGTCATTAATTCCTAGGCATGTTATATTTTGTTGCCATTATCATTGATGTGTTGTTTAAAAACTGATTTTTAAATTGCTGTTGGACATAGTTATACAATTCTTATTTATTGTGCAGCAGAGACAGACTTGCTTTTCATTACAGCTGTTTCCCTTTCTTCCTGCACGTACATCTTTCTTCTCAGCCTTTCCTCAATTAGGTGTGGCCATGTGACGGACCTCTGACAATTGGAATGTGGGCAGATGTTATGTACACTACATTGAAGTCTGGCTCATAAAAACTTCCTCTTCAGCTCCCTACTCTCTCTTTCCCTGTATGTTGTTAGATGTGCATGCCCAGAAGACTGGAAGCTACATGGTGAATAGAGTGGCGTCCCTATCAGGTGGGCCCCTGAGTGACTTTGTGGAGTAGAGCCCCATCTCTTACATGCTCCCCATTAAATTAATTTTACCTCCTGAAAAACTAATTTTTCTTTTGTTAAGCCACTGAAATGTATCTATTATAACAAATAGGATAATCTTAATAAATGTATATTAATTTTAATCCTGGAAATTTGAGAATCACATTTATTAATCTGCATCAAATGGAAATAATTAGCTTTGCTTATTTTCTTTCTAATTTTTTACAAATTTTATTTCTTTTTCTTGTGCTACGGTACTAGCTAAGACCTCCTATACAATATTGAAGAAAAGAAACTATGGTTTGCAAGTTGCCTTGCTCCTCATGTTGAAGGGAATTCTTTTAACATTTTATCATTAACTGCTATTCTTGGTATAGGTATTTTGTATATATGGTTTATAAGGTTATGGACATTTCCTTCTTATTTAGTTTGGTAAGAGATTTTATCATAAATGAATGTTATCTTATTTAATAATATGTTTGCATCGTAGGGAAGATAGTATGTTTTTTCTTCTGTCAAACTGGTAACATGTTGATATATCTATTTTTATGAGTGAAGCATAGTTTTACTTTCTTTACGTGGGCTGCAAATCAAATAAGCAGCAAAAGCCTATCTTTGTTTGCAGTTTTGATATTTTGTTCATTATGGACTTTTTTGTATTAATTCTGATTTTTAAAAATGTTACATTAAAACAATCTTTATCTTAAGTTCCAGTTGTTTTGGTACTCCTCAAATGTTGTACCTGAGACAGATGAGTGAGCACTGCTCCAGCCCTGCAGGACAGGGTAGTCCTTTGGGACTCAGGTAGTCCCTGCTCTTCTGTGGTCCTCTTTGCCTGGGACAGGCCAACTCTTCCTTTTGTTCTCCCGTGCCATGTGGAGTCCAGTTTACCAGAGTTGGGCAGATGCCACCAGGCAGAGGGTAGATTTGGTGCTAACTCATGTTAAAACATTTCCATTTTTTTCAGCGTTTGAGCATTCCTTCCTTTCTTGATAGCTCTGCAGTGCATTTAAAGATATAATTTTTAATATTTTACCCAGCTGTCTTCGTTATTCTCCTCTGGAGACTCATTCAAAGTATTTATTCCATTGTGCCCCCAGAAATGGTAGGCTGGAATGTTCATGACTGTAAGATATAAAGAGCTGAGTTTGCTGAGCTAAGCCAGTGTCTGATGACTGGCCCCTGGCTTACTTAATTCCGCTGCAAGGCAACCAGACTGTCCCAGTTAACCTTACCAGGAGTAGAGCTGAGAAGCTGTCCTGCTTGGGAAATGACACACACACACCAAAACTCATTTCAAATGGCAAACTTTTTAAAGCTGGATTTTTTTTTCAAGGACAGTTTATGCTTTTATATTCCAGACACAATTCTAAGAGTTTTGTATATAGTAACTCATTCAATTTTCACAACCACCCTATGTGATAGATACCATTATTATTAGCTCCCTTTTGCATCAAAGGACGATGGAATTAGAAGTTCGCTCACTTGCCTGTGGTCACTCAGGTGGAAAGTGGGAGAGCTAGGATTTGAACTCAGCTAGCTCGGCTACCAATTCCATGCTTGTAACCACTGTGCATCCTGCCTTTTAAGGTTGCAGAATGAAGTGTGGCTAGTGTTAGCCCAGACCAATGAACAACAAAGGTCTCCCATATTAACCCACTTTCCTGTGTCCTGCAGTGGCTCCTATGGTAGCACATATAAAAGTTATGGTCCCTGTGTCCTCAGCTAGCCATCAACTCATGCCCTAAATATGTTAATTGATCTCTGTAAAGATTTTTACCAGAGTAAAACCACCTAACGTGGTTTGCATTCAAAACATATTGATGACTCTTGGAGGAGCTGGGATAATGTGATCATTGATTATGTGTATATGCTTCTTTAATTACTCCTTGCTGTCTTAATGGATGCTTTTATCAATAGTACATATCAACTGTATTAATTCCCAAGTGTGATCCACTTAAACTTGCAAACAATATGTAACAACATAGAGGAATCACTTCAATTAGCTTTGAAATGGCTTTGATGGGTTGAGCGGACTACATTCTTGGACTTTCAACCCCCTTGTATTCTACAGTTGAATTTGGCTCCAGGATTGTATTTAAAAAATACAAAATTAATAGACTTTGTTTTCATCTTATATGAAGATACCTGGCTTTTAGAAATAATTTGGTAATTTTTTTCTGGTTTCTTTTCAAACAAGTATTGACATAGGTCTCAGGAATGTAAAAGACTAAGGAAAAATATTTGGACTAAGTGAAACATGACTTCCGCCAGAGCCTTTTTATCTAAAATAAAGATTATATTTCCCTTTAAAGTATGTGAAAATTTATCTTTCTTATGAATCAATAATAAATATTTCAGCTTTGACTTCCTTCTCATCACTCTCTTTTTTCTTCTGTGATTAATTTAGAACTATCTTAGGCAAGATGCTTTTATAGGCAAATGATTTCCTTTGTCAAAAAAGCATCAAATTGTGAATTTAAATATATTTCTTGCATCAGTTTAAAGGAAAATGAAGCGTTTGAATAATAGAATTGATCAATATTTGACCTACCCATTGATCCCAGTTTGGACCCCCTGGGAGGCAGACTGTGAGATGGAGATGAGTGTGCACGAGGCTTATTCGGGAATGCTCCTGGGACTCATCCACGTGGAAGCGAAGGAGGAAGCACGATGAGGCAGAGGCAGAAGTTGGGCTGTGACGCAGGAGGTCTCAACAAAGGCCTCAGCCTACCCAACGGGGACCCGGAAATGACTTTTCAGAGTTGCCCAGATTTGGGGCAAGGTTGTGAGCCTTTATGTTCTTCTTCCATCAACCAACTGCACAAGCGACACACGCTGGGAGAGGTAGTGAGTCTTTGGACCAGGCAGTGCAGTTCCAGAAGGTGACAGCTGAGGGCTAACTGCCCTAGCACTCCTGTACGCTGGGGAGTAGGAACTTCATTCTCAAGGAGGATCTGACAGCACACCGCAGCCTCGCTGTGCCATCCTGTTTTTGAGCTGTGGCTGTCTTGTCACAGCTGATGGCCCCCTCTGTTTTTAGTGTGCCTCTCCTTCCGCTGAGTGTAGAGCCTCCATCCATTCTAACCACCCACCTCTGCATTCTTACTGCTGTTGCTCCTCGTGTTTCTTGCTTTGCCAAATCCTGCATTTGCTATTCCACCAGGTTCATCTCAAGACACTTCTCCTCCAGGGAGCCTGCGCTAACATCTCCGGCTCTCATCGGTCTCCCATAGCACTCACTGTCTGTTTAATAATTTGGAACTCTTCATGAAATACCTCAATATATAGCTTGTATTATGTTTTCATCTGTATGTTTTTTTCTTTCTCTAAGTAGATTATAAGTAGATTATGATGATTTAAGATTGTTTACAATCTAATAAGGAGATAAATGTTTTTCATTTTCTAGCATTTTGTAATATACAAATTAGAGGCTCAAAACTATTAGTTAAGGTCAGGTGTGGTAGCTCACACCTATAATCCTAGCACTTCGGGAGGTCGAGATGGGAGGATCACTTGAGGTCTGGAGTTCGAGATCAGCTTGAGCAAGAGCAAGACCCACCCCCCTCTACAAAAAGTAGAAAAATTAGCCAGGCATGGTGGCACATGCCCATAGGCCCAGCTACTTGGGAGGCTGAGGCAGGAGGATTGTTTGAGCCCAGAAGTGTGAGGTTGCAATGAGCTATGATGACTCCAGTGCACTCCAGCCTGGGCAACAGAGTGAAACCCTGTCTCAAAAATTTTTTCTTTGTTAACTGAGTAGATCTCTGTTTAACTCCTTAGCCAAGAATGTGGGTTGGGTGTAGGCAAAGGTAATGTAAAACTATTTGAATTTCATAGTTTTAGATTTTCATCTATGTCTGCCTCTTCAGACACCGTGGGTTTCCTAGTCATTCATTCAACAAATACTTATTAAACTCTACTGTGTTCCAGACACTGTTCTAGCAAAGGGGATATGGTGGTGAACAAGACAAGGGACTTGCCATATTGGAGCTTAAATTCCAGTGAGAGAGACAGAAAATGCAACTGAAACAGATGAGCAAAATAATAGACAATGTGATAGGTGCTCTGACAGCAATAAACATAGTGGTGAGATGGAATAAGTCACTTGAGATCTGGGATGAGATGATATTGTGTTCAGAAGAAAATGATTCTTCCATGACCAAAGAGAGGGAAGACAAACATTTTGGGCAGAAAGAACAGGAATTCAGGAGGCAGAAAGCACTCCATGTATTTGAGAAATGGAAGAGGGCAGAGAGGTTGGACAGTAGTAACTCAGGGAACATGGTAATGGATGAAGTTACAGATGGTGTCAGCCAGGGGAATGGATTTGAATTTTATCATAAGACCAGTGGGAAGCCAGTGAACAGTGAAGGTTTGTTGTTGTTTATTTTTTATAATAAGGGATAGAAGCAGATGTTTCATGAAACTAATGAAGTTTAAGCTTCAGGACCTCCCACTTGCATGAGTCCTTTCAAGGATCTGGAAGGAACCCTAGCTATGTATGTGTTCATGGTCATGGTTTTATAAAGTTCGCAATCATTTAGGAGCACTCTCTTTTTCCATACTAACTACCCTTCCATCACACTCCCTTGAGGGGTGGCATTGGAGTGGCCATGGTCATTTTTTGGATATGGCTTGGAGGAAGTTGATTAGGGATACATGTAGCTTGGGTTTGGCGAAATAGAATTATATGGCTCATAGCTATATGGTTAATGTTGTTAGCCATCTTGATATAGGAGCTGGCTCATCTGGTATCATGACGTGAAGGTGCAGGGCCATACATTTGCATTGCAATGTAAGCGTATCCTCCAGCACCCAACCCTCGAAGTAAGCAGGTAGTGGAAGAGGAAAGAAGCTTTGAGGAATACATCATAGACACTAGTCCATGGAAAATTCTCCTAGTCATCAGATGCATACAATTCTAAGCAGAGGATTTAGTCTTTATCGATATGTATTTATCAAGATAATAATGCATAAACAATTATAAATGCTCATATTTTTCCTTTTCAGATGGAAATTGTGAAAAATAGAACTTAGAATTCCTGTGTTTGTATGGTAAACTGTGAGGATGTGTGTGCATATGTATATTAAATTATCAATACAAAAAATTGATATTAAAAAGCAAATTTCAACCAACCACACTAAAGTAAATTGAATTACCTTTCTGTTTTCTATATAGAAAATGATGCTGAAAAAGTGTTATCATGTGAGGAGGTAATCAAAGGGGATGAAGCAAAAGTTTAAACACAACATATCACAGAAGTGTGTCCAATGGCTAATTTATAAAAATGGCATGTTGTTTTTCTATATATTTACTTTCATATCTACTTTAATATTATTTTTTGGATTATTTTTCTCTAAGAAACTTCTTGCCCAATTTTATAAGTTTCAAGCCCCACAACACCTGGATCCACCTGTGATGGGAATGGTGCCATGATCCGATTTCTATTTTAGGAAGGTACTGGCTGCCAGATGGCGAGTGGATCAAGAAGGGGCAAGAGTAAACTCACAGAGACCATAGTTTGCATCCAAGCACAATTCTTGTGAGTTTAGCTGTTGAGCAGGGGCATCAAAATGGTCAGGTGTTGTCCTTGGTCCTCCCCCATTGCTCTCTAGAGTCAACAGAGCCTCTAAAGGGTGGTTAGGCCCAGTACTCCAGCATCACTTCTCCGATTTGGATGTGCGCATCAACCACCTGGGATCTGGTTAAAATTCAGGTTCTCCTTCAGTAATTCTGGGGTGGGGCCTGGGATTCTGCATTTCTCATAGTTCCCCAGGTAGTTTTGTGGCTGGTCCAAGGACCACATCTGGAGTAATGAGGCAGTAAAGCACTGTGGGTCTAGAGTCAGACTGCTTGCATTTGAATCCCCACTTTACTGCAAACTTTGTGACTTTGGTTAAGTTATCTAACCTGCCCAGTCCTCCATTTTCTCATCTATAAATGGGGATTCTCATAATAGCCCAAATCATAGAGAGTTATTGTAAAGATTAAATGAGACACTTTGTGTTCAGAGGTTATCACAAAGGGCACAGAAAATGCTAGATGTATTTGTTCTTGTTGTAATCAGACAGATCACTTGGCTTTCTGAGCCAAGCTTAGCTAAGGCTTCTTATGCATGATTACCAAACTTTCTCATGTGTATTGAAAGAAAGCACCTTTTGCTGCAACACAGACTAAGTAAAATTAGTCCAGTCAATAAAAATTTATAAACAATGAAATATACTTGCGAATCCAAATGACCAAGTAAAATAAATGTTGAGTATAAAGATGTGCTAGGTGTTGATAAATCACAGAATGTTGTGTCCAGAACGGAGGTTAGAGACCTTGTAGTCCAACTTTCTTATTCTACAGACAACACCAAGGCAAACAACCAACCAAAAAACACAGGGCTGTTCCTGAGGGATTGTGGCTTTGATCATCGTATTGCTTGTGGGTGGTGTCTTTTTACTAAAAAAGCCACAGAAACCATTTTATTAATACTTTGATATCTGTAGAAAGTAATCTTTATTCAGGCTCCCTTATTACTGTTATGGGTTGAATTGTGTTTCCCACCCCTCCCCCAAAACATGTATTAAAGTCCTAACCCCTGTTATCTATGAACGTGGCCTTATTTGGAAACAAGAGTCTTTGCAGATGTATCAAGTTAAGATGAGGTCTTAGAGTGGGCCCTAATCTATCATGACTGGGTTCCTCATAAGATGATATGAAGACAGAGACACACAAGGAGAAGGCCAGGTGACGACGGAGGCAGAGATCGGAATGATGCCGCTGCAAGCTGAGGAATGCCAGGGGGTGACAGCCATCGCCAGGAGCTGGAAGAGTCAAGGAAGGATTCTGCCCAAAGTCTCAGAAGGAGCACGAACCTGCAGACACCTTGGTTTTGGACTTCTAGCTTCTAGAGTTGTAAGAGAATAAATTTCTGTTGTTTTAAGCCACCCTTTTTGTGGTGTCTTGTTAGTGGCAGCCCTAGGAAACTAATACAATACCTTTCGTCCTTTCTGTTTTTGACAGGTTTATTTTTCCTCTTCTGCCCCATGGTAAGCTTCTTGAGGGCAGAAGATTGGACTTTGCTCATGTTCACATCCCTTGAATGGCTTAGCAGAGCTTAGTCAGGGCTCAGTGAACAGTAGTTGAATTGAAATAATTGTAGGCGTCCACAAAAATAATGTGGCTCATTATTTGTTATTGTAAATTTCCTACGACGTACCCATCAGCTTTTGACATTAATTGTCACCGAGAAAATAGAAGAGGTGCTTCTTAGTTGCCAAGACATGGATAGAATGAGGAAATAATACTTATGCAGAAACAAAAGAGATCATTTTAATATTATTTTAAGAACAATAACTGATATTCACTGAGAGCATACTACGTGTCAGGTCTTGCGCTATCTGGTCAGCACAAATTAACTAATCTAACCCTCATTATGTCCCAGTGTGGTAGATCCTATTGTTAGACCCAGCTTATTGATAAAAAAACTGATGCTTAAACGCTCTTAAAAAGTGGAGTTGGGAGTTAAATTTGGGTAGCATGACTAGAAACTTAGCTCTTCACCACTAAACTATTGTGGAATACAGACACTAATCTTTCCTTTTTTTATACCTGAAAAATCTTCAACTTTGTGTTTATGAACGACAGTGCATTTAGATTGCTCTCCATATAAATACATGTGTGAGAGTGTTGAAAATATATTTATTCTGTAATATGTTTGTTACTTCCCTATATATTTGATCAATTTGCTCAGATACATTTAGAGCTTAAGAGCCAGTTTTTCTAAGCTGACATGCTACTTTGAATTCATTTCTCTCCCTTTGTAAAGCCACACATTTTAAATTTAAATAAATGGGTCTCCATCTGTGCACTGCAGCATGTATTAGGGGGTTCTCAGGATGGAGAACCCCCTGCAACCAGAGCACTTTGCTACTATTTGGGGTGAGCTTTTATTTGAAGGAAAGTTTCTTTAGCAAAAGAAAAGTTAGACTTCCTTAATTTTCTTCATTTTATATTACACATAAAGACTGATATAAATCCCTTTCTTCATTTATACAAACCAAAGTGTTACAAAGACCTACAGTAAAGTTATGAGAGAAAGGGGTTAACAACAGCAACATCCAACTTCTCAGACTCTCTGGAAACAATTGGATTTTAGGGGTATGCATTCTAAGTGTGACCTTTTCCCAAAATGTATTCTCCCTGGCTTTTTCCCCCAGACTTTCACGTTACATCTTTTCAGGGGCTGCTTTTATGTGCCTGGCTGCATCGTGATTTAATGCTACATCATTATTGGGAAAAATTCAATGGCTTTCATATTTTATTTCAAAGGAACCATATAGAAACCACACACACACACACACACACACACACACACAAGTCTGGATAACACTGGAGAGATGGTGCAATGTAACATTTCTTCCGTTGCCTCTAGTCCTAATAAAGAATTAGGCTCTGTCCTAAATCTAGAATAATACTTTGCAGTCCATAGCTTCAAAGTATTTTATAATCATATTCTTGTGATTGGGAAGAATATCTTTATCTGAAGTAACTCAGTAAATGATTCTTATTATAGCTTCACCTTAAACCTAGATGAACATTTTACTCTGAATTTTTTGTGAAATTTTGACCTGAAGACTGCCCCAGAGCTCATTTTAACATGGCTATAGAGTTAAGACAGCCCAGGGCTTGAAGTGTTGTTCTTTGTGTGATCTTGAAAGAGTTATTTAATTTTTATAAGTCTTGATTTCTCATACATTATGGATATAATAGAGTCTTTGTAACACTAAAGATTACATAAAATGTATGTGAACAAAACAAGTTACTTTCTGTTTATATCCTATCTCATGAAAATAGCTATATGGGTTTTTCACCGAATTTGAGGGAATGTCCAAAATGGTTTTATTAAAATTGAGGCCAAGTAGCATATATGAAGGAATACCTCAAATGGATGGACAGTCATTTTTCAAAGTAGGTGACAGAGGAAGAAAGTGAAGTCGTGTGTCCATGGGTCATGCAGTTGGGATGCACCAGACAGAGGTGTTCAGCTGAGCTATGGATCTAGTCACTGAAAAATAGTGTTGATCTACAATCAAGCTACTTCTCACAGCAGAATCTCTATGTACCGTGAATAGGAATCTCTGTAGCAGTTAGAATTTACTTCTCAGTTGTTAGTAATTCTCTTCACCAACACAGGATGAGCTTGTTGGAAACCTATATAGAATATTTAGCAAAGAGCTTGGCACTTAAGTAGTCCCTGGTGAACATTCTCAATTCCACCCATCTCATCCTGCCATCTCTCTCCCACACCAAGAGCACAGAGGGAAGTCATTACTATGCTTCACGCTGTGTGATTCACACTTATGCACAGTGATGCTGTCATTTCTATGGAGATAGACCAGTCCAATGCCAATGATTGCCTAATATTTCAGAGACCATAGGATATTTTTGGGGGAAGAAGAAATCCTTCTTTAGGGAGCCATTATTTTCCTCTTATAAATATCAGAATGTTGAACTTTATTTTGGTTAGTCTGGCTGCCCCTAAAATCTATAGTGTTGCAATAGAACTTTAGTTAATAATAAAAAGAATAAATTTCTAGGTTTGAAATATTATTTTTAATTTAGACAGCCTAAAATTGAAATAACACCTTTCTTTTGGCAGATTATTATAGGATAATTGATATTTTATGCCTAAATATTTTCTGTGCTGAAGAGATAAAATAGTTGTTTTTTTTTTTTTATCCTCTCAGGTTTAAGCTTTGGTTTTGATTTTGATGGAGTACCATAAAAAGTCAACCTGCTGATGAAAATTACACTTCACAAAACCAAGTGTGAAAAATTTTAAGTACAGTTTGTCTTAGATTTTTCACTTAGAATAACAACTTGCTCTCTAAAGCTGACATCTTGAACTTACTATTAACAGAGAATGTTTTCTTGTAGGGAGTTACTGATGAGATAGCAGGGTTTCTCCGCATTACAGTAAAAAATGTGCTCATCCAAGTACATAGCCAGTTTTTCAAATATCCACAAAGGTGTTAAAATATTTTTACCCTTGGAAATCCTAATGAGATTTAGGATGTGAGCACCTTTATTTGTCTATGCCTGATCTGCTCAATGTTCATGTTTTCTACCCTTGTAAGGGATGTCATAAACACAAGGAAAACCCAAAACTTTCAATCTGCCAAGGAGAAAATCGTCTTCTCTCTCATGTTCCTGTCTTGGCCCATAGAGGAGGTAATTTCTGCCAATGCCAGCACTACATGGAATGTTCCCACGCAAAAGGCCAATAGCACCTTCCTTGAGAAATAGCATGGGTCTCAAAGGGCTGAGGAAAGAACTTCTGTCCCACTGCTTAGGAGGTGGATAGTATTGATGGGCTAGCAGGGACCCTGCTCATCACTCTGTCTTTGTTGAACACTCTTTCTGTCCTTGGCCCACCTGACGGAGACCTCTGCATAGAACAGAACTCACCATTCTGCCTCTCTCTGAAGCCTCCAGTCTAAGTCATGTTGCCGTGTCAAGCTCTTGCAGATACCTGTATTATAGCTTAATGGCCACAGTCTTATCTGTTAATGAAGCTGATAGTTTGTTCCCCATTTAGTTATTGATGTTCACATCTCTTCATTGTCAGTCACACTCTTGAAGATGAGGGCTGAGTGGTGAAATTTTATCTCTATTTCTAATTTTAAAGAATACTAAAAATCATTCTAAAATTACCATTTTTAATTGATTTTCTTGCTGTTAAAAAGCCAAAGCCAGAGCAAAAACTATCTATAGCCCATTTGAAGACCAGAGTTTGGTCTTCTTTGCATTTACCAAACACTATCTATGTGAAGGTAAAACCATTTTGTTTGGCTAATTATCAACATTTCAACACAAAAAGGAGGAAGACTATACAATCCTTTTAAATGCTTCTTTTATTTCATTGGTTGTACATTGGGTGAGTGAACTGAATATTACAACCAAAACATAGAATTGATACAAATTAGACTCCTGTTTACACTGTAAGGTAATGAATGAGAGAATTCTTTAAGTGTTACAGAAAGATTTAGTAGAAATGTTACCAGTGGTATGGCTGAAAGAATATTTCGGTGAAGTGCTGTTATATCCTGAAAACCAAGAGTGAAATGTAGTTCCCATACAAGTAGAGAGTTAGTCTCTTAACTACAGTATTTGTTGAGTTGATATCTTCATGTCTTGGATATTGGTGATTTTGTTTTTGTAATTAAACAAAGCATTTAAGATTTATTCATCATAGTCAGACTTCTGAATATAAACAAACTTTTGGCAAATAATATTTATACAGAAAAATAGTTTTAGATCCTCTCAAATCCCAGAATTATTCTATAAAATTACATTATAAATAAATAAAAAGCAAAATCTGTTGTACATATATTTGTACATCTATGCATTTGCCTTGCCTCCTCCTTATTGTAAATGGCATATTTATGACTCTTTGCATATTATAATCACAATTCTGGAAAATGGATATCATAGTAAAAAATACAGTCTTCTATATTTTCTTGGGGGTACGGGTGATGGTTTTGATGCTCCATTATTAAAGGGCTGAAAATAGTTGTGTGCTAACAATTTTAGAATCAAAATCAAGAAATGAAAGAAAAAAAGAAAGACAATGTTACAACAATTAGTCTACAAAAATATTTCAGTGATTCCCGTAATTTACCTTTTAGTAATGTATACTATGTTTTCAATGAGTTTAAATGAATTAACAAAGACGAAAAAGAAGAAAAGAAAACAAGTCTGAATGTTTTAGGCAAGTTGTAGCATAACTACATTGTTATAGTTGAGAAAATTACAAATATCAATAATACATAAAGATGAAACTACCAAAGTAATACAAGTGAGATACAATACTTTTCCACAAATTAAAACAAATGCAACAATATAAGCACTATGTAAGATTACACTTAGAATGTGATTTTCTTTTAGATAGGGTTATCAGATCTACAATGTAAGATAAATAGATAGTAATTAGACTTTGAACAACATGAATTAAAATGCAGATTTCTTTTTTTCTCAAACAAATAATGATATGGTTGGTGCATCTAGTTTTCCGAACAGGCGATGATGCCAAAATTTAAAATATTTTACATTCAATCTCAAAAGTCAAAATACTTCAATCACTAATATGTTCACAAAGAAAATGGATGTTTTAAACAATTACACATAATATTCATTTATAACAACTGTTTTGTTTTTTAAACAATAATTTAAAAACTATGTAGGTACTGTAGAGGCTATGTGCAACATATAAAATGTGAAATATGAAATATTTGGTACAATAGTGCTTAAAATAAACTTTAAAACAAACTTTCTGAACAAAATTTAATTGTATCGCTATTACCTTGAAGATCAACCAAGTATTTAAAAAAGTAAACAACATTAAAATATGTTTCATCCATATATAGTATATATATGTATGTGTATATATAATATGTGTATGTACTTGTATTAAAGTTTTTTATACTTTTGAGACATAAAATATGCTTTAAGGTGAAAGAATTAAAAGAACTATTTTTTTCCATGCTGTAGTCAGTTACAACCCTTTAATCCAACTTTTGAAATGCAAAACAGTAATGGATTTTTTAAAAAGTGAAACTATCTACTTTTTGTTTACATAGTAATTTAGATTAAAGTCACAGTCAAATTTGCAGTGACTAAACTCAAACTTACTTAAATTAGAATATTATACAGATCTCCTCACCTACAGCTTCTTTGTTTGACTAGGTTTTTAGTTTAGAAGAGTTATTCTGTAACAGGCAACCGGATAGTGAGTTTGAAAGACTAATCCCTTAGATTAGACTGTTGGCATGGGCCTCTCATTCTTGTCAAGCTGGATGAAGTCTGGCAAAATCTAGGCACTTCTACAAAGTCTCTCTTATAAAACAACTTTAAAAATATACTTGTAAAATAATACCTTCAAGACTTTGTTTGGTGGGGTATGAAGCTCATACCGTGCAAAGTTTCTTTTTCAATCTATTTAATGTTATTCTAGAATCACACGATTCAATGCGGCATCTCCAGGCAAACCAAACACCACACTTTGATGTGTCCCCAGGACTTGTGCTTGAATTTCCATTCAAATTTTAGACCTGCAGGACAGGTATTGGTTTTACTTCACTTCTCGTCTTTGCTGCAGCATTCATCTTGTCAAGAAGTGAAACATACCCCTTGATCCAGTGGGTAAGTGAAATGACAGTAATCGGAGTTATAATCGAACCTGCCCTCGGAATAGGTTTTTTTTTGTTTTTTTTTTTAACTAATGCTAATTGTTTATTGCTAAATTTGAAATATTCTGAGTCGAAATGAGTAAACTGGTTGGACTTTCTGCATCAGCTATAGTTATGGAGATAAGACAATATTCCTGGGACAGAAACTATGTTTAGAAATCCTTTAAAAGTAAACTTTATCCTTTATGTCTTTAAACATCACAGCTGGTCTCAGGTAGTTAACTATCTTAGGTTGGAATATACTAAGCATACCATATTTAATACTCATATATGATATAGCAGCACTAGCTTCTTAGAGTTGTGGTCTGTCCAGAAGAACTAAATCTTTATTTAGCATGCAGTTTGTGGCAATTCTATTGAGGAGGAAACAGGATAGTATGTACAGTAACAATGTTTAGTTATTCTCAATGCAGATTCTTGGCATTCCATTCCATTTCTGCTGATTATTTCAGAATTATCTGTTAAAGGAAAAGACAAGTGTGATTTAGACATCCTTCTGCGAGGGAAAATAATGAGTTTGTTTTACTCTCTGAAAACAGACATTTGAAAATAGGAATTTTCTTCAATTTCTCATCATTTTGATGCAATTATAATTTTGCACAATCCCCACCCTTCATGCTGAACAATTTTAAGCTTAACCACTTCTGCTATGTGGCCTCTGTAAAGAATGATGATTCAAATACAAAGTATTTTCTCTAAAACTGTGACAGCATATATGTAGGCATGCAGTGTTTTTAGACCCCAATCTGTTTTTAAAAGTTTTGCTTTATATCTGTTTATTATATGTGCATGTTATTGCTCAATTAGTACTTGTTATGGTGATCCAGAAAGTCTAATCAGATAATTTGTTTGTACTTGGAAAGTTGTTTGTAAGGCTTACATGTAAATGTTAAAAAATGTATAATACATCACATATTATTTATTAACTTGCATTTGTAATTCAAAGATGTATTCCCATCAAAAGTAATTTTGTTCCCAAGATATTATAACAACCAGTTTCAAATTCAGGGTATGTTTAAAGATCACATATTAAAGAGAAAAAGGGATAACAATCTAATAAGCAGTTAAAACATTCTTAATAAGTCCAAAAGCACAGATAAAGCACAGATGAAGCTAAACTATCAAATGTAAACTGTGGTCCCTGGGGTTTCATCTCTTATTCCAGCTCCATACCTTTGCAAAGGAGAAGGAGTTTGGCCTGTGTGTTCCAGTCCATTAAATATCAAGCTTAAAAGCCAAGTTTTTAATGTATTCTAACAAAAATATTTATTCTTTGTTTAATGCTTTGACCAAACTTTGTGTAATTAATAAACAAAATGTTTATTTATTAAACAGCCAAGAGTCTTTGTTTAGGAAATAACTGGTAAAAATTATTTATGATAAGGGTCAGCTAATATTTCTGGACACTGGGGTTCAATTCCCAATAAAAGCCTCATTTCTACAAGCATAATTTATTACCCCATTATGTTAGAATTTGTAGATGTAGATATTTTTCCCTGTGAGTCCTACAGTTTATATACAACAGTTTTCGTACACACAATAGTCTCTCCCATGAAATAAATATAAGTATTCTTTCTTTTATTGAAATATACAAATGTGTATACAATTGAGAAAAATAGAGTAATAACTCATTTACATTAAATATTTATACTAAATGGCAACTGAAAACTTCAGACAATATCATTCATTCTTTTTAAAAAAATTTCTAGGAATTTAAAATTAATTGGGGAAAATAGCATTCTTTGTCCTATATACTAATATGAATATATATTATATACTAATATGAATAAAATGAGATATGATGATTCATGTAAATATTATAGTATCTGGTATTTGAATATTATTATCACAGTATCTTTGAATAGTATCATTGCAAATAAGTAATATTCAAACTCTCCAGATGGTCATTTTATAACTTCACTTTCAGATTTAGATATTTGATTATTTAGATACCAAATATCTAATTTTTTCTATTTAATCCTTTAGCTTCAATCCTATCTGTAAGTTTTCCAAGTAAGAATGCACCCCAGCACACTAAATCATGTCCTGTTTTTCTTTTTTTTCTTCTTTTTTTACTTTAGCAAGAATCTCTCTAAAATATTTATGGAAAAATATCTTGCAATTTCTTAAATTGGTATATCATTCATATTTTAGAATGTATTTACATTCTCGCTTATTAGCTGAAATTAAAATACCATATAGAACAAATTTCCTAACCACCTGGGAAAAAAGTATTCTACAGAAAGCATAGCAATGGGCAAATCAGAATGAGTGAATTTGAATTATAGAAATTAGTTACAGCAATGCTTTGAACTTTTATTTGACAAAGAGACATAAATGTCCACTGAGGTTTGTTTATTGGACTGTAAATCAGTGTCGAAGTTAACTGAACACATTCACCAGACTCACCCAGACTGCTTTCCCCCTCTGCCTCGTTTACCCAGGAGCCATTATATGGATAAAGACATAAATAAAAATGATCTCTGGTACTATTGAGTGCTCAGCTATGACTGCTGCCTAGCTTCTAGGCCAGAAAATTCTAGCCACACCCTGGTCTTTGTCTTTGGCTACCCTGTGGACAATATATTATATATGATATAAAAACTGAATTATACTCCTAGCTTCTGTGAACTTCAAGGGAATCAAGATATTTGATCTTAGAATGTAGGAAAGCTCTGAGTGTTTCTCCTTGTAAGTTCCATTTTTGGGTGGCAGAATTTTTCTTGAAAATATCTTTTGATTATTAAATTGTTTCCTGAGAAATATAGGTTGCTGGTACAGTCTGAATGAAGTGTACTCTGGGGTGAAACACACCCTGGAAAGACAGACAGAACGGGAATCCAGAGGAAGAACAGGTACCAACCGAGTGCCTCTTGTTTCCACATTGCCCATCTGACATTGGGAAGCACGTGGCACAGGCCTTGGGACCCCCCAGGTAGGGCAGGACAGATCCAGCTGGAAGACCACCCCCAGGAGAGCAGGGGCGAGGACAGCCAGGGGGTGTGTGTGTTTGTGGGGGCTGGGGATTACGGGAGAAACTACTTTGAGGGAAAGAGGGACCTTTGGTCTAGTTTTTAATATGGTTTTTCTTTAGTCAGATTATACTTTTAGTTAACATTAAACAAATGTCATTTAAAATAATATGAATAGGTATATTTTGTGTGCTTTCCTGTTACCTCTCCTCAGAGACTTTCTTCTACACCAATTATATACATAAAAACTTTTCCCATCTTTATTTATAATTTTTGTGGCCAAGAGGAAGGTGCTTGAATATTTCAATATAGGTACGAAACATGCATTCTTAAAATAACAGGGTTATATGTGGTCCTGGCACATGGGCTACAAATCTGATATGGACAAACCCTAACCTTGAGCTTGTCCATTTTAAAGAATGGTTAATTAAAACGCGGTTCACCAAAGTGAGCTCAACATACTGTCAGTGGCTTCTTTCCTGTCCTGCATTTGGTCAGAGCTGGGGCTAACACCCACATTTCCCTAGGCAACCTCCAAGGCGCTGCAGCTGCTGCTTTCTAGAGAGGAGCAATGGAAAATCGCTGGGGTCTGCCAGAGTACGTATACGTGAGAGAGCCAGCTACCACACTGGGGCTCCTAAAAGTCCCTTCTCTGAAGCATCGTTGTTTTTGTTTGAATTTTAATGTATACTCCCTTGATTTTCAGCAGGCTCTGAGAATTTACGAGCTAGAGCCTTACGAGCTAGGTCAGCACTGTAGTCACATTTTGCAGACGTGGAAAAGACAGCATGTACAGTTTCATCCGGCTTGCATGATGTACAAAGTGCTGGCATAAGCCAGCATGAGTTTTGAGAGGTTGGCTCACCCTGCCTGCTGGTGCAGGCACCCCGTCAGGGAATGGGGACAGTCTGAGATGGGGCCGGGGAAGCAGTAGTTCCAAAGAGCTTGGTGCCAGCTAAGGAGTGTGCTCAGAAGAAGCCTTGCAAGCTTGGGAATCAGGGAAAGGTGAGGCCAAGGGGTGAAGCTGCAAGCAAACGTAGCTTGGAGCTCCAGAGGGGAGACAGGGGCAACCACCTGGAGGAGCCAGATAGGTAGGAAGTGCTGGGGGACCCGGAGGCCGCTGGGCCTCTCCTCAGGGCATCCTCTTGTCCTTGCCTGGGTGGCCAACCACACCGTGCCCCAGGCCTCCTCCGGATGGATGCTACAAACATGTCTGCTGACAGCAACAGAACACACTACCCAGCTGCAGCACCGCTGCTTCAGCTCCTGAGAAGCCCTGGCCAGCTATGATGATAGGAAAGAAATCAAATATATTCAACAAGGTACATTTCTATTTATTGCCCTGATAGACTATTCCCTCAGATAAGTAGTATTTTATAGAACAGAGAACCATAACAGGAGGAGGAAGTTAAATTATGAAATAAGATTCTGGCCAATCTACTATGGTAAATCAAAATTCTGAACTGAAAGCATTACTTTGAATTCCTTTTTCCACGAAAAGGAGAACAGACAGAAATGAGAATAGCTGATGCCCACAAAATCTGTGATTCTATTTTTAAAACAAAGACACAGTTGATCTCAAATCATGAGTGCCTTCATAAATCTTTAGTGGACCCTCTAGTTAGTATCTGTGATGCAAAAATCTCAGTTGGCTGTAATAGAGTCTACTTATCAATAAGGAAAGGAAATCACACTAAGTGAATTAAACTCTCTCCTCTAGGTGGTTGGATTTAAGAATCTGATGATTCTGCTCAATACACATCCTTGAGCTACCCTCATATGAACCCAATACATGATTAGTCTTGAACTTATTTATTGAAGACAAAGATTGAATAGCTCCAAAGAACATCAGATGCGTTGTTGTCCTACCAAATATGTTATCAGCAGCTGTTTAATATTTACTGTGTCCTCAGAGCACTCGTAGTGCAGTGGCAGTCAAGCTTATTAAAAAGCAGACTGGATTAGGTAATGTCCCACTGGGCCCAGGCAGGAAAGACACCTGAGCCAGTGGGCCAGGTGAGGAGCATGACCACAGCTATTCTGCTCCAGACAGTTGCTACCTGCAGAACCTGGGCTCCGTACTGCGCGACCTTTCCATTTTCCCAAAAGAAGCTGGACATTCAGCTATTCATTCACATTATAGAAAACAACCCTATGTGGGACAAATCTGAGTATGAAAAAACTGGGCTGAATTCAGCTCTGAGCTGCAGGTTTGCGTCCCCATCAGCCTTCCTTTCTTGAAGGTGATGTACTCTAAGTGTGGACTGCTGGCTTCCTGAGCATCAGTCGGGGCAGACAGTGAGAGTGAGCGGGATCAGGAGAGAAGGTCTGCCGCCACTTTCAGACATTTGGCTCTCACCCAGAGGAATAGGGTGCTTGACCAACAGGTACCCGCTACCTAAAAAGAAAATACTATCCCTCCCTGGACCGAATCACCAGTTACGAAATACGCATGTTGTCTTGTCTCTGCCATCATGATGATGGATTTAGGCTGAGCCATCCATACCCCTCGCCCATGGGGTGCCCTCCACAAAGAGCTGACCAGGGTGAGAAATGCACTTGGTTGAAAGCAAAATAGTCTGTGTAGAGACTGAAACACCGAACTTGAACTCATCAGCACCATGAACTCAAAAGCTGAATTAACCAGTACTCATGCAGAGAGTGCCAGAGAAGACAAACGAACATAGGATTCCTTTGCGTGTCAGAGGTACCAAGTATTAACACTTTATGAGTTTTCTACCTTGTGGTTCTTGGTCTCCAGGAACTGTGCACGTTAATAACTTTGGGAATTGTGAGCTTCTAGATAACTTCTAGAGATGTTTACACTTCTTATGCAAACGCGCTCCTTGCAAAGATTCAGGGATGCCAGATGAATTATCGTTTAAAAGTGATAGCTCAATATTAAATTCAGTAAGAACTCTTCCTGCTTTGCTTAATTGATAGGAAAAAGATTTCAGTGAATATGACAACTGTTTCTATGTATTCAAACCACAAAACAATTAGAAAAGAGGAGTAATGGATGTTTTAGTTCTATCCTCCTGTGAATAGCCATTAAATACTGTCTTTGTAGTGCTGAGTCTGGAAAGGTAGATAAAATATACCTTATAAAACATTTGTGTGGCTTTACTGAAATATGAAAAAAATCTCAATGGATCTTGATACCACTAGCATGAAAGCTCAAGTACGTATTTCCAAGCAGGGCTGGTGCATTAACTGGGTCCACAGCAAAACTGTGGACCTTCTTAAGGACAGGGGAAATGTCTCATTCATCTTTATATGCTTAATGTCTAGGATAGCGCTGGGCACACAGGAGGCATTTATTAATTGTTGGTTGCATGGATGGCTCAATGAACAAGAAGTCACTAAGGACACAATGCCACAATGTTGGCACCAACAGAAGTCCACCAGACCATTTATGGAAGAGAGAGCCATGGAGTCAGGAAAAGAACCCTTTGGATAAGATATATGTCTGGACCCTTTCAGGATTCAGAAATATCCAAGAAAAATAAACATCCCTCCCAATTCTCCCATTCTCCCCACTCTCTGTTACAGACAAAAGGAAAAATATTCCAGGCTGGGGACTAAATCACTCACAGAGGACATGGCAGATAAACAAAAATTCCACCTGAAGAAAACTTATAGATTTGGTAGATTTCTTAGAAATCTTTTTCCATGGTTACAAGGCAATCAAAGAAAGGATGTTTCACTGGCTCCTTAAACAAAATTTATTATTAATTTAAAAATAAAAAATTGAGTGGAATTTTATAAAAATGTAGCCAAGCTAAAGAGGCTTGCCTGTTGCTCACTATCCCAATCTCTGTTTTTCTTTATCTACAGTTTTTTTTTTTCTCTGATTTGGTCACACATGTTCCTCTGCATGGTTTAATATTCTGTCCATCTTTTCCCTACTAATCCTCACCTCTTCTCCATAGCAGCCACTACTGTCTGAAATACCCTGATCCTGTCTGAGAGGCAAAACTTGGCAAGTATTTTGGTTGAAACAAGCTGTGGAAAGGCAGAGGGACACTTAATCCTAGCCTGGATTACAGAAAGCAAAAGCAATTGTCTTTGGTCTCTCGGTGAACATATGGTATCAGATAAAAAATGGTTAAATAAAGCAATTACAATTATACATGCTAATAAATGTACATTTTCAAGAATTTTCTTTGGCCCGTTTCATGACTATAAACTTTTGATTGTCTAAACAGTTCAGAGACAACTAGTGGTATATGTAAAGATACTTTGAAAAACAGTCTTTGCACTATTTGGGGGGAACATTGCTCTGAGGGAGGACAGTGTCATACCACATTTGACTTGTTTTCAAAATGTATTTTTATTTGTACTGGGGTCCTTGGAGCAAATGCTCAAATTTGACAATCAGTTTCACAAAATCTTGAGAAAAGCACATTGAGGTTGGTTGGTTGGAATGTCTGTAATTTTTAGTAGCACCTTAAAGAGTGGTTTTGTCAGTGTTACTGTTTTGTCCTCTGTTGCTAGCAGAAAGTTTACATTCAAACCTCTAATTCCTCTATTTTCAATGACCTATTTTGTGGATGACTCATTTCTGTCTAATCTTTTCCACTCTGTTATATTTGAACAAAAGATTTTTAGATATACTTTCTAATATATGAAAAACATTATAATTTGAAAATATTAATCACACTATCCTCACCGAAGATTACTGACCAGGGTCCACACTGACAGGTTATCTGGATAAAATTCATCAATAGGAATTCTTGACTTGGATAAGATGCCACTCCTTGCATGAGTCCAGCCCACGTGTGGAAGCACCTAGACTCTTAGGAGCACTGCAGTGAGGCTCTGAGAATGGTTCCCTCCTCCAGCCCAGCCCCAGCCTCTCCGAGCTTCAGCTCCTCTGGGGGAATTCTGAAGATCATTCCCATTTCTTCCACACTGAGATGGGAATCCCGTCCTCAGACTGTCTAACAATCCATATGTCATCTAAGAGTACAGTACCTAAATGAGGAGGAAGGTAAAGGGACATGAGTAGACGTTTTAAAAAAATTCCTGGTCCTTTCCCCTCATGCTACAGAAGTATCAAAAACAAAAATATGTTCAAGAATGTTGTGTGTTTATTCAAGAAGAGAGGAGCTGTGAGACCATGTTTGCTTAGCAGGTGCCAGAGAAGGGAACAATAAAACCAGACTGTAGATTGGAAGGCCACATGATAGTCAGGAAGGAACAGTAGTAGGCAGATCAAACCACAGCATGAAAGAAAATAGGAAAGAGGGTGGTGTAAGTGATGGTGGCTACCGAGGAACAGGTCCCAGATTTTATCTTCCTATTTCTCACCTAATAGTCTTATTTCCCATCTTACTCCACAAACCTTCCCCAACTAACATTCTAGTCTCGGAATTCACCATAGATTATGGCTCCTCTATCCCCAGCAGGTGGAGGAGGTGAAGGAATTTTCTATAACATGGCTATTATACAAACAGCTGTGGGGTTTACTTTCTATAATATGGCTGTCCAGGGGTTTAGGTTAGGCACATGCTTTTGACATTTTTCTTGCTAAAGATATAGCAACATCATGAACATGGATGATATTTGGCCTGTACCATGGTTTAGCACAGTATTATCTGTAAACAATGTCATGAGTTAAATAAACTATTGTAGGCCAACCTGGAGATCTGACCACCAAGTCCTTCACTGTCTATAAGAAAAGTATTTCAGTTCCAAACCAAAAGATAAAGAAAATTTTGAAGAAACATTTTTAAAATTAGGGACTGTCTGTGTATCAAAGGAGGCTAAGTTCCTTTACTATATCAAGAAACAACATATAATATTTGGGCCACAGTATTTAACAAAAATATTCTAAAATATTCAGAATATTTACAGTGAGATGTGTAAGAAGTGAGGCTATCTGAGATTAAATAGGCTGCTTCATTGAAAATGACCTCTGCACATGAAAGTTGAATCTAAGGAAACTTTTTTTATACCTTTAGAAAGCAGTTTTTGTAAAATAATATTAAGATCAACTTTGTAGTATACATTGAAAATATTTTCTCCCATGTATTAATATGTTTTTGCTCATGATTATTTTTGACATAAGGATATCATAAATCTTCTAAAGGACATGAACTAGCAACTCAGGAATTAAAAATACATAAAAAATTAATAAACATGCAAATTCACAAAGTGCTTAAGAAAAAATTAAACTAAAGCAATGATGACATTTTTAAAAAATGAATCAGTTTATGCAGCAACTGGATAGAAATTTCAAAACATTCATTATACAATATAGGGTTTTTTCAAAATGAGGTTTTGCTCCCAGTAATAAATTGAAGATTCAGCTCAAGAAAAATCACAGAAACAAGATCTTGTTGGACTTAACATAAAGTCTCCAATCCTGCTCAATGCCCTGCTTTTGTATCCACTACCATTATGTTAGACTTAGAATCCTGGACACATTTTGGCCACAGTACCCATTTTAACAGTGGAGTAGAATGTATAATTAAGCCTGCTAAGAATTGGCTTTTAAGACATCAAAGGGAGAAAAGAAACCAAATGCTAAAATTCAGCAAAAGGAACAGTAAGATTAATGTAATGCACTGGACATGGGAGTATGTCTTTGTGTATTGTCATCATCTTGCATATTTCTCAAATTGGTGGGATGCTGCTGCCATTTAACAAATTTTTCAGCAAAACTAGTTTTTTACCCCTTTTTAATTCTTTGCTTCTGTGTGTATGTGTGTGTATGTGTGTGACACAGAGAGAGAAAGAGAGAGGGAGAGAGACAGAGGTTAACAAAACCACTCAATTGTGTGTAAAATCAAGGTGCAAAGGAAAAACCAAAGAGTTCTGGATTGGGATTTCAGGAGGCTTGTCTGTGCCACCAATGAGACTTGTGACCTTTCTGGGCCTTAGTTTCTCACTCTGCTTGTATGGCACTGGCACCTCTGCAGAGTGGTGGGTAGTTAAGCCAGGTTACCATCTGTCCTCCCAACAACTTCCCAGGAAGTGCCAATCTTGTTGTAATAGATGGCAAAGTGGAAACCAAAGGAGGAAAATGAATCAAGAAGAAGAGCTCCCACATTCTCTTTATTTATTATTAATACTAACCATCCCCTATCAAAGCTCAGAAGTTAGGCCCATGCTTGCAGCACGGATATGACAGATGGCTATGATTTGAGAAGATCCTTATCATATATAAGTATTTTGACTGTACTTATTTGCATGTTTGCTTATTGCTTGCCCACCTCATTATGTAAGACCCTGAGAACAGGGACTGTTGTTTTTATTGATGTATTCTCAGACTTCTGAACTGTACATGGCTCGAAGTGGGCTCTGAACATACATTTGTTGAGAAAGGGTACGAACACACGTTGCCACAGACATGGTTCACTGAGGATGAATCCACATTTGCATTTGGTTACCTGCTTTATGAAACCTCTTAGAGGAAAACATGAGCAATGAAGAGTATTTAACGTGAAAAGCGTCATTTTATACTATGAGATTTTATTAAATTTCATAGTATAAACAAAAACATAGGTACAATTAGACATCTTCCTTTCCGATCCTTAATCCTTTCTTTGGAGAAATGTCCATTCAGATCTTTTGTTTATTTTCCAAAATTGTGGCAAAATAGACATAGCATAAAATTTGCCATTGTAACCATTTCCAGGTGTACAGTTCAGTGGCATTAACTACATTGCATGTGCAAACATCACCACCCTCCACCTCCAGGACTTTTCATCATTCCAAACTGAAACTTGGTACCCATTAGACAGTAACTCACTATTCCCCTTTCTTATCCATCCTTAATCTCTTCTTCCTTACATCCTTCCTTCTTTCTCTCCCTCCTGCCCTTCCTTTCATCCTTCCCAATTTTGGCTTCAAAGTGGGACC